>CM060954.1:67172320-67202320 GCA_030765055.1 Mantis religiosa
CCCGCCATCATTCTACCAAATCCTCCGTTATCATTTTTCCTTTCATTCATTTTGCCCTCATTTTGTCAGCTACTTCTCTCACTCTCATATCAGGCATTGGGCTGATTACCCATTGTGGCTTCTCTATCTCATCCAGAGTTTCTGTTCCTCAACCCGATTCTTAAGGCATAAGGGGTAGAGGAAGAAAAAGAACTATAAAAACATGAGAGTAGGCATATTCCACTAAATGAAGACATATGAAGTGTACTGCAACATGAATAAAATTAAGTTGGCTAATATCTTGCTTTTAAAATGTTGCAAATAAATTGTTAAATACAGGTGAATCTTGAGAAATACACAATTACACTTTGTACTACTATTTTACGTCCTGCGCCATGCCATAGTGAGTTAAAGCACTATGCCTTGGTTCTCTGTGCCTGGAATGTGCCCGGATTTGATCCCACTGCTGGGGAGTGCAGATTTTAAGTCCTGGGTGTAGGACCGATGTGCACTCAGCATCATGAGGTAATTTAGGAGGTATGCAGTGAACTCCGGTCTAGCAAGCCAACTTTCTGGCTGTGGTTGCCAAGATGCTGAGCAAATCTGCTCCCTTATCAGTTGGATGATCACCAATCTCTACTTGGTGTATGTGCCTTGTGAGGCTGGTAGTCAGGATGGCAGGCCTTGGCCCAGTAGGGGCTGTTGCTCCATGGGTTTACATTTCTAATACTATTTTACATACAAATGTTCAATTATTTTTCAATACAGTTTAAGGTATGTTCTTATATGTGTTCATAAAACTATTTGTAGTCGGTTTTGTCACACTTTGTCACTTACATTTTAATTTTTGAGAGACTAGTTTTGAGAGTTGCTACTTCCATTTTAAACCTCAAAGCTCTGACTCTCATCTATTGTTGTTCCCTGCAGTCTGCTCTCTGGTGGTGGAACAATTAACTTTGTTTTCAAACTGTCAACTGGTGGGATTTCACAGTTTATTAATTGGTCTTTATATTTCCATATTAAGATTTCTAAGCATGTTAGATTGTTATGGTTTATCATGTGTTTTAATTATTTTAGATTTGATCAAAGTGCTACTGCTGACTTGTCTTCCTGTTTCTATGTGATATTTCTAAAATGTTTTTTGACTCTGGTTTTTAGGTTTCTTTTAGTTTGCGTTTCACAGTTCTTACAATTATTTGCTGTATTCTGACTCAGTTGATTTGTGGGATTTCATCTTTTGTTTTTGAATTTAGCAAATTCTATTACTAAGTATACTTACAGGTGTGACGATGATATTTTGTTCTCTAAAGATCTTCTGGAATTTATTAAATGTTTTTGGGTGGTATTGAAGATGCTATTGCTTTTCTTTTCCTTGAAGAATATGCTTGCTTCCTTAATGGTTTTCTTCAGCTTAGCTTTTTTACTTTTTTTAAAAATCAGACTTCTGTTGTATCTATTTTATTCTGCTTTTTGTTCCTTGTAGTATTCTTCTTCATCTATGGATATATTGACTAGTCTATGTATAAGACTATTATTGCATGTTTATGTATAATTGGATTATATCTATGATTTTTTATGTAATTTTCTGACTGTGAATTCAAAATGTTATTTTTCTGTCATTCCTGATGTATTTAGGTTAAAGAAATTGACTTCCTTTTCTTTGGCAATTTTGATTGTTTTCTTTCACTGCATTGTTTAAATGTCTATTTGGAACTATTTCAAATATATTATCATCAATTTATTAGTACCAAACCTTGAAGATCCATGGAAAAGCCATTTTTATGTGTGTTTCAAATGAATTCATAAATACATTTGCCAAAAAGGGGAAAGCGGATTGTCCATAGGTAACCCTAATTTCTGCTCATATTATTTTTCATTTAAGGTCAAGAAGTTTTGTTGAATGCATAGGTTTGTTAAGATGTATTTTTCTATTTCTACTGGTTCCATTTCTATTGTATTTACCCATTTTCTTAACACTGTCTGTAGTTTCCCTGTTGATATCCTTGGGAGTAATAATGTGGCATAAAATGAAACTGGTTTATCATTTTTCTGTAATTTTATGTTTTTAATTTTTCTACTAAGGCTAAACAATTTTTTAAAATTGCTCTCTCAAACCTTGTGAAACTATTCAATTCGTTTGGTAAACACTTGGCTGAATTATATATGGCATTTATCTGGCATAAATGCTACTAGTAATAGGTCATATTCCAATGTGTAAGGACTATGATACGATGAAGCACAAAATTAATATAATTTTGAGTCGAACTAGTATTCAATGCTCCACTTATTGCTAGTATTAACCTAGAATGTGTTTCGTTAGGATTTTCCTGAAGCGGCCCACTAGGCCGGCCTGGAGACTGTCCCATGACGTGCGTGTCGCTGGAAAGTTGAACCACCTTGTAGGCGGCACTTTCCGGACTCTTACCGTGCCAGGACTAGGTCCTTTGCTGGTAGAACGGTGGTGGTTGATAGCAGATAGTGGAAAAACAGTGGGATAGTGTTGGTGCATTTTTTTTTTTTTTTAATAGAAAGTAGAGTGTGATATTGAGAAAGAGGATGGTTTAAAAAGTTTTAAAGATGGGGTGATTTCAGTTAGTGAGGAGAAGTCTGGGTCGTTTGTAGCTTTCGCCAGGGTCTATGTCATACTCTCCAAGACCTTGTATGAGAGTATTGAAGCTTTGCGGGAGAGAGACAGTGGAGACTGTCCTACAAGAGAAGGAAATGTTTACCAGGAGCATACCATCTCGCTATGCAGAGTCAGACACCCGCTGACACTTTCTACCCTGAAAGAGACCATTAGATGAGAGATGATATGAAATGATAATGGAGATGAAATGGTGGGACAGGTAATTCAGGGGATACAATTAACCTATCCAGAATTTGCCTGGCGACCCAGGAAAATCCCCCAAAAAACCTCCTGAATGTAGGCTGCAGATGAAACCGCCTGAGACAGCCCACTCAGTAAATGTATCTGTTGCAAGGAGTCTGTAATCAACATATTTACATGGTGGGTAAAACTATGCAAGGCTTCTACAGGACTACTACTTTTGTTGACAGCATTGCAGGAACTGTCGGTCAACAGTGTTGTCAAGAAAAGGAGTAGCCCTGCAGAAGACCTACATAGTAGGACGAAATGTTGGCAACAGCAAAGAACCAAGACTTTATTACTAGTGAGACTTTATTACTGGGTAAGCTTTCTATGAAAAGAACATACACACCTTTATATGTATTCTCCATATGGAATTACAAACACAACTGGCTTTCAGACTTAAGAAATTTATTTATTGAACCCCTCATTACATTTTATAAATACATCTCTTAATTACAGATGTTGTTACAGGAAAGAAATATTTTTTGAATAATTTCTTTCTTAACCACTAACTTTGTACTATCATCTAGGATATGCTGATTTTTGAAAATTATGTAAATATATATAATTTTTGTATCTCTTGGAAAAATTGTTGTCTTTTTTTAAGTCTGCACCTGGATTAGAAAGATATCCCAGAGGCTGTCCAAAGTATTTAAGGCACCTCAGAATGAAGACTAGCAGGAGAAGTAGTCTTTCACTAATCCTCCATGTTTTTCTTCAAGCTATCATTATACTATACATGAGATTCATGTACATTAAATCATAACACCATGTCATTTCATTAAAAACATACAATGAGTCTTACAGTGAACTAAACATACCAACATTTGGGGAAATAGAGCTTCCTTGTTATACCTTTTGTAAATGAAATCGTGTATCTAGTACATTTTTTCCATATTTTAAATAAACATTTTAAAAGAGAGAAACCATTTTTCAAGTTTTGCATTACAAGTTTTTAGCTTGTCTCTGTTTTTGTGCTGCTGTGTTTAAACGTTATGGTAGATGATCACATATATTTTTAAGGGTTTGGCTGTACATTGGACTTGCAGACTTTTTTAATAAATGAACAGAAGAAAGTTTAAAAATAAAATAACATTTGTTATCATAGCCAATAAGCTGAAGGACATGTTCATACAATGTGCAAAAATCTTTTAAGAGCGTCCTAATTTGTTTGAAGCCATCAAATAATGCTTCTTATCTCTTAATGGATATTATCATTACTACTATAAAATGCAATGTTTCAAACAGGGAAGCGTGATCATAAAATTAATGAGTCAAACAGCTTAAATGCATACTTTCGCTCCACTTAGAAAACTGTGAAATATCATCTGCTATTAAAGTCATCTTGATTTGTCACAAGGAGGGAGAAGACATATAATACAGATGAGGCAATCAATTAACTTAATTACATTTTAACCACCAGCTAAACATGGGAATCACAATCTTTAAAACATGTGTGCATAAAGCTTTAAGTAAGTGAAGGAATACTGTGCTCTTAAACTGAATTACTCACTAGTAATATCGTAATTTCTGTTTACTCTGTTCAAAACTTTATTATCAATACATTTAAAATGTTTTATATTTGGTTTGAACCCTAAATCTGTCATTCTCACACAAGATGTTTACCTCCTTTGTGCCACAGAATTTCAATATAATTTTAAACTTCTGAATCATTTGTGGTGTAATAATAGGTTATCTCAAGCCTTCAGTTTATCTTGATTGGAAATATTTCCATTTTTTAAATTTCTTTACATGTACCTCGTTTAGAAACAAAATTTCTTCCACAGCAGAACTATTTATGCATTTGTCTCTGAAATGTCTCTTATATGATTTACTGCAAAACCCGTTTGTTGTTTATTTTACAATAAAGGTCTTTGGAAAATGGTGATCACTGTTTATAAAGTTATATAATAAAGCAATTTATGTGAACTTATTTTAAATTGCTGCAGCTATAAGTTCTGTTATAAAAATGATTTCACATTTTAATAAATAATATAGCTATCCACTATTTATTTTTATAGAACGCCCAACTATTTCGAATGCTCCAATGCATTCATAGAAGATGTCCACTGAGGCATGGCAGAAGTGAAATATTATCCAAAGTAAGTACATTTTTTAAGATTTCTATAAACCAATTAATGTTATAGCATTTTTAAGGATTTTGTGTTATATAACCCACTTTATACCTATCTAGAAGGGCCAGACTTTACTATAATTTTTGTGTAGAGCTAGTGTAGCTTGCATAGATACACCTGGTGATAACACCTGGTGCAGGGGTTAATTTTCCCTGCAACTTATGCAAAAACAGAAAAAATGTATCAGGAAGCTGCTATATAGTAGGTATCTAAGTACAAAATGATATTAAAACATTTTATTTTTCTGTTATAAAGCAGCGTGTTTTCTATAAACATCTAATAGAATGAAAAATATCACGTATATAGCCAACCAGAGACAAACAAATGAATGTTAAATCAATAAAACTGTCATTACTAAAGAGGTTAGTTTAGGTTAGCTCATTCATGAAAACTTAAAATGTAGCTGATGCACTTGAGAGATGCAGAGTTTGGTATTATACGCAACATGCAGTTCACAATTTCATTTATGGGAGGAAAGAAAGTTGCAAAATGTTAGCAATTTGATACCTAATTTTGTTATTTAGATCAATATTATTGTAATAAATTAATGCACCAATGTTTATGCACATAATTAAGAATGTTCCCCCTCAAACTCATCTTCAAATGCAAGACAATGAATGAACTTGTTAAACATATTTCTTATGAGGTTCTTAGCATACTTTTTAATAAATTAGGAAGCTCAATCTGAAGCATTAATAATGTTTCAGTTCATTTTAAACATGATCACATCAAAACATCAAGCAGCAGTTATGTCCTTGATGTCATATTAACTACAACAGGCTTTTCCTCATTCTTCCAAGGCAGTATTTGCACTCAATGCTGTTCTGAATCCTTGCAGTGCTGGTAGCTTAAACTAGTTCTGTCACTTAAGCAATCTCAAAACTAACATTTTGGTAACACTGCCAAACATGAAAGCACTAACACACTTGACTGTGTTTGCGAGGAGAACTATTAGGTCAATTAATACGTCCTTTATGTGTCATAAATCCACCATGCTCAAATAAAGATGGTGAACCAGATGTAGAGATGACACCATCTTTATCAACTGCTGCAGCTTGGCATTTGTTGAGACGTCTTAGCCTACAGCACAGTGTCACAATGCCAATGCTTAACAGGCAGAGTAATACACACCCAAAACCTGTAACCAGAACAAAGAGATGTGTTTAAACTTGAAGATAAGGGCATTTTTGTAAGTGAATACAAGAATTTTATCATATTAGTTTTGGCTAAAATTAATGTCTTGATACTCATATCCTATGTACGATCTTTGTCATATTACTGTAGAAGAGAAAGACCTAGAAGGCTCAAGAAAATGCTTATGCTACCCTGTAATAGCATATTTACAATATAGTTGCCACACATTTCTCAAAGAAATTCAAGTTCTTAAACGTTGACCCATTTAATGTTTCAATTTTAAAAATAAATAACTTTTAGCTAAGAGAGACAGATGAGTTTCATAATCCATTTCAGTAGCTTGTGGAGAAAGAAGGATTAGCCACTGAGTTAAATCTGTACAGAATTCTTCAGAATAATTACCAGTAGTAGTGCATTGATAACAGTATATCTCTATGTGGATGGGATCACATGCACAATATTCTATTTCTGGAATCACCTTTATTATTCTTGAAATATCAAGATTTCTTTCTTTCCCGTGCTATTTCCTTTAATACAGTGACTATTATATAATATGTCAGTCATTCAACTGGGTCACATGGATTCCAATGTTTTACACTCTTTTTACTTGACCATGTTTTACATACATGTATGAGGGATGTAACAAAAGTAATGATAACACAACCATGGAAGTGCAATCAGAGGGAATTATTTGTTGTTAGGATTACCACATGTTTGTCTATGTTTAACCTTCACTTCAGCACATGGACTCCTGTCAGTCTCACAGTGCATGTGCCTCTGGAGAGAGGAAGTTAGTCTCCTGTGAGTTAGTGCTCTGAGCCATAGTGTTGTGCTACGTTTTCAGAGCAGGAACAAGCAATCTTGGCTGAAAATTCAGTATGGATGTGACTGTACAGCACTGCTATGAAGGTCTTATTGAAGCACGTGGGGAGACATCATTACTCTACTGAACTGAGACGAGGTGGATTAAGTTAACTGCTACACTGTGTTGCTTGAAGAGATTAAGTTTCATTCTGTAGTTACCTAATAGTGCCGAGAATGCTCCTGACTTCAAACAGACGCTGTTCGGATCTCCCAGAGTACCTGAAATATAAGCAGTGTGAATGTTTATACGTTACTAGGAAACTAAACTGAAAATAATATGTATGTTCCTAGAATGGAATACATAGTTATGAAAATACTGATATTATTTCTAACTCATCAGCTGTTTGAGATCAAGTCATAGACAAGGAAAAATGATGATATGAATTTGAAAAAAATGCTTCTTAGTAACTATATAATACAGTTTATTCCACATGTAACAGAAATTATGGGCGACGATGGGGATGGTGTTCTCGGAGTTCTATTTGTAGCAGGATTCCATTTGGTGCAGATGTTATGACGCACCAAGTTTTGACATTATTTGTAGCTCTGGTTTGCATGAAATCTTATCTCAGTTGTAATATCGGATACTTGGATTTTGGAATTTAATGTTAGGGAAATAAAGAAGTTGAAACAAGTCTCTTTAAGTTAAACCCAAATTTAACTTGATTTGTATTTGAAATCAATACTATTATAGAAATTTAAAACAACAATTTTTCCTTTTCATAAATGATTAATACAACTTAACTTCTGTGATTATAGACCAGAATTTTGCATATATGCAGCACTTTTACACACATGTCTGTTCACTTTGAAATCTGATGGGAAAGACGTTAGCTTTCAGAATATTTAACTTGCATTATATCCAAGCTTCTACTCACTTTGATTAATAATTATAACAGTTCTAAATCTCCTGTTTGCTACCTGATTTTTGCTGAAAACATGCAGCATTCTGCAAGCGCATCACACACGCATCTGTTCCCTATGCGGTCACCACGCAAAAGACGCTGTCTTCTCCTCTTCACTTATGACTTTTTCCCTAATCACCATGCTAACTAATTATTCTAGTCTACATCACTTTTTCCTGCAGCCAATACATTACTTCTGAATTACATAATTTTCTGATATTGCCAAATATAAATTTCTAAAAGCAACTTTCTTTCATAATTTTATCTTTCTATTTATTTTATCATATTTACCATTTATCTAGATTGGATATTAACATTCATCTTCACCTGTATGTGACCTACTTTATTCGGTCATAGCCACCTTTAAACATATCAATATTAATCATAAACAAATAAATTTAACATTCAAAGTATAAACTTGGAAGAAGCGTAGGGACAGTGAAGCACAAATTAATACAAAAGTGAATCGAGAAGGTATTGACACATTGCTTCACTAATACTGTTTATTCACATGACATGTTTCGAGAGCTCTTGCTCCTATCATCAGCTGATACTCGATTAGTGTAAGTTGTAGTGGTTTCTTCTTTCCCCGCATTGTCAATAGATGGTGTGATGTACTTGTCAAAGATGTCTGGTGGTGGAGTTTCAAAATTCATTACTCTATGACGATTTTTGTTAATGAAGATTTTTTCCCATACGGAAAGGTCTATGGGGTGATTAACGTATTTTATTAGAGATGTTTCCAAGTTGATATCATGTCTAGTATTCAAAAAATGAAAAGCCACTGCTGATTTTTCTGTTTCACCATTTTTAATGTTTCTTATATGTTCTTTAGTTCTGATGTTAATATTTCTTTTTGTTTTTCCTATATAAATTTTAGGGCAAGTTTCACATTTGATCTAATATTCCTGGTTTTTCTTTGGTAGTGATTGAATTTTTGGGAGGGCCTTTTAACAAATTTCTGATATTAAACCTATTTTGAGGTGCAAGAGTTATGTTGTGTTTTGAGAAGATTTTTTGGAATTTGTTATAGGCTGATGGGTGGAAGGTGAATCGTCATAGAGTATGGAATTTTGAAACTCCACCACGGACATCTTTGACAAGTACATCACGCCATCTATTGACAATACGGAGAAAGAAGAAACCACTACAACTTACACTAATCGAGTATCAGCTGAGGATAGGAGCAAGAGCTCTTGAAACTTGTCCTGTGAATAAACAGTGTGAGTGAAGCAATGTGTCAATATCTTCTCGATTCACTTTTGTATTAAATTTAACATTGTCTGGCACTTGACTTATTAACTTCTGTATCACACATAATGTAAATATTACATCATTGTGCTTAAATATTGAAATCTATGTATGTTGATGTAGACAGACATATGGATTTCATAAATAAAAATGTTGTTTTTAGCAATGTTTGGTTGTTTAAAACTTAGGTCTATAGGACTTAGAATTAGTTTTGGTACTTACGTGAACATTTCTTCTTAAAAGTGTAAAAGGATGATATATAGTATGAAACGAGTGTTGCTCTTTTAATTTATATTTTTGTATTATTTGAAATACAGCAGAAGCCCAAAATAATGCAGTTGTTGGGGGACATCCTTTACCATTGTGTTATAACCTTATCACGGTATATAGAGAATGTAATACTAGAAGGGACTAAAATTAATCTCGTGCAGCTGGAGGAGGGAAATATACATGTAATAATAAATTACCATACAGCATTAAACTGTCGTAATAAGGTAAATATATTGCAATACTCACCAGTTATGCTGGGAGATGTATTCCAGCAAAAACCAATCTTGATTTATATATTTTACACCAACCAAATTTTTCCTTCTTTTAAAAAAATTGGTAAGTTTTGCAGTAAGATGGAGGAGATGAATGCTTTTTGATTAATTTTGCATCTCCATCCACAGAATCACATTGTTTAAATGAGTTATCACTTCACTTACATTCAGAATGTTTTCTTCCGCCTCCACGTCATTTTCACCACTAACATCATTACCACTATCTTGTTCTTCACTCTCATTCTTATTGTGAACAGCATTAAGCGAATTATTGTGTCAGCTTCATATGCTACTCAGATAATGCACTGTTAGTAAAATAGCATAATCCTTGCAGAAAAACATACACACAATTTACCGGCTGAAATAGTTGTGCAAATCTGTATTAATGAAAGCATAATTACAGATATTGAAATTAAATTTATTCAAGTTGTTCAATATCAGATAGACTGTCTTCTTCACCAGGGACCTTTAGAATGAATGTTTTACTTTTCTATAAGAATTTTAGCTTTGTGTTAGTGTTTTATCATTTGAAACCCAGTTCTTTCACTATTCTGTTTAAGGATGACTTACTCTTCAAATTGCTTTCTCTTCAAATAATAAGTAATTTACAATTACTTTCTTGGAAGTGTTGAAAACAGTGTTGTTATGTGTTGTCTAGTGTCTTTAATCGACTCTCTTTAAAGTTAATAAGTAATTTACTACTTTAGGAGCAACTTTTTCCTGAACATAAAATTTTGGATCCTTCTCTTAATGACATGTTGTTGTTGTTTTCAAATGCTAGACTTTGGCAATGAAGCCATTAGCTCTCTTGCTCTCCAATATTTCTGTGTAGTGGGTCCGACAGGTAGGTCTTCACAGGTTAAAAGATGTTCTTCAGTCATTTCATCTTCTTTTTTGCACAGAGGACAATTTGGACCTGTATAAATTCCTATTCTGTGTAAGTGTTTGGCCAAATAATCATGTTCTGTAAGTAATCTAAAATTTGCTACTGCAGCTTTACGTGGGATTTCTGGAATAATTTCTGGATTTTTAATTAAAATGTTCCATTTTTTATCTTTGGCTTTGTTAGATATTGATTGATTTTGTTTGTTTTTATATTTTCTTTTGATTAATCTTTTTATGGATGTAAAGGGTAAGCTTTTACTTTTGTTCTGAATTAAATTTGTACCTATTTGGCAAGAAAATCAGCTGATTCATTTCCAGCAATTCCACAATGTGCAGGTATCCACTGTAATATAATTCTTTTCTGTAGTTTTTGAAGTTGTTGGATCATTTTGTGACATTCTTTAATTTGGATTGACCTCATTTTATATGAACTTATTGCACATAATGCTGCTTTAGAATCAGAAAGTATGACAGCATTTTTGAATTTATCTATTCTATATAGAAGGTGTTGGAGTGAAATATGCATAGCCGTTACTTCTGCATGAAAATTTGTTGGGCCTCGCCGTGGCTCAGTGGTTAGACTGCTTGGCCCGGGTTCGATCCCAGGCGACCACAAAGTGAGATTTGTGGTGGACAATACGGCGCTGGGGTGGATTTTCTCCAGGATATCCGGTTTCCCCCGCCATCTCATTCCACCGGTGCTCCATCTTCATCTCATGTATCATCAGTGTCATCGCCTGCAGTGCCGTATGTAGTAAAAGCGGACATTAAACACTACACATTTGAAAATTTGTTGTGTGGTACCCTACTGGTTGATAGAATGAGAACAGTGCACACTTAATTCCTGCTTCTGAGTTGTTGTCCAAGTTAGATCCATCTGTGTAGATATGTAACCATTCTTCAGGTGGGTATCTATTGTTCACAGTTTCTAATGCTAGTGCTTTTAGTACAAGTTTGGAAGTTTCAGCTTTTGTAACCCTTAATGACATGGTTAGAGTCAACATGAAAAATTCAATGCCATGGCCGGGATTTGAACCCGGTTTCCATCCAGTTGCTCTTAACCTTTGAGCTACCATGGTCAACGTGCCGTTCTGACATTAAATTCTCCATTTGACTTATACATTTCCTCGGTAAACCACTAGAATTTTTAATGTTGACTCTATCCAAAAAAAAAACTTAGCCTATAAACGGCTAGTGTGGAGAAATGATTATTTCCATCAATTAACTAATCTTAATGACATCATTGTCGAAGTCACCTGGATCTATTACTCATTTTGGAATGCTGTGGTTTTTACATACATTTGAAACAATTTCTCTACATTGACTGTGTAATGGTTTGGATCCTAGTTTATAAAGTACACTGATGGCATAATTCATTTATGCAATGATCAATGTATGAAAAGAAAGCAACTGTGAATTAGCAAGGACTGTGACTCAGGTGCAGATGACGTCACTACCTTCCCCACGCCCTCTCCAACTGCAGAGAATGAGTACATTCAGCAGTATCAACATGAGCTGGTGAAACAGGCATCTGTTGTTATTTTCCTGGAATGCAGCGGCCACTGTCAATGAACAGGGATGATGGTGAAAATTAAGTTATACTGCAAAACCTGTATTTGCAGAATAATTTTATCTTAACTTTCCAAATAAAAAAATCTAATAAAGTAATTAACAATATTTTTTAATGGTGACATACTTTTACCTGCATTAAATCCAAATCTGCAGATTTCACAACATACTATTTTGGGCTTCTACTGTATTATTGCTATAGTCTAAAGTATTTTATTTTCATACTTTCTCTTGTAATATTGATAAACTTGTATCATGAAAAAAAGCTAAGGAAGTATGAAGTTCAGTTTGAATTCATAAGCAAATTTCAACATAGCATAAAATAAAACAGCCTGTGTTTCAAATGACATATTCTTTATTGATTAAATGCCAAAGGAAGTCCTCTCAGATATAGATTTTGTTAATTCTCTTTTCTTTTATGTTTTCTTTCTTTTTTTCTTATTAAAAGTTATAATGAATTTTTAAAGATATGGGCACAAAATATAACAATACAAATTATAATAAAAGTTGTTGATAGCTACTGTGAATAGATAAATAACCTAGATTATGCAGGTATTGAAAATGAAAAACTCTGTAATAGAGAAAGTGGATTTGTAGTTTAAGATTGTAAAATCCATTTATTGCATATGTGAAATCAGGTGGGAGAATAATCCCAAGAGAATGCAAAGAAATACAAGAACAGGGATATAAACATTTTAAGCATGGGAGACATAAACTATCATGGCTATTGTTAATGATAGTATTTTATCAAGATATATTTTAAATTTTCAAACATTTGTCTTGAGCTTGGACTAAATACTGTCTGCCAAATCTTCTAATTAATTAATTTTTATTATACTCATAAACTGAAGTCAATTGTAAAATAATTTGAATAACTTTTATAATTCGAGTTTCATGTAGGTAAGTATAACATCAATTTATTTCACATCTGGTTCTGTATGTCCATAAATCTTATAGTTTATAGAATACTTACTGTTGCCAAGAAATGAAGCACTATCAGCTGTCTCTCCATCCTGCAGGACTCTTAGAGACTGGAACAAGCTTACATTTTCTGATAAAGCCTGTGCTGGTGTAGGGACAACAGCGAGACTGGATAAAGTGGATGTAATGCTGTCCAAAGAACGTTTGGTCAAGCTCTTTGCATTTCTCCAATGACATGGCTGGCTCTGTATCAGAAAAAACATTATAGTTACACCAAGTTGATCTCAATTCTACTTTTATAATGACAAGCTGTTATGCATCTAATTAGCACATATGCAAAAATTAGAAATTTATAATGTAATTTGCCAGAAGTAAATCTACAAAAAGCACTGACAAGAGACCTTTGACCTCAAATGCTCAGTACCATATAAAAAAATTGCTTAGAATAGCAAATGATCATAAATAAAACAGTGGTCTGTGTGATTTCCATGCAAAATGAGGCATTCTACCTCCAGCGACATTGTAATAGAAACAAAGTGATAAGATATCAGTACCATAGGAGAGAAATTATACATAATTCAATGACATCAGTGTGTAGTACATTTTCAATCACCAGTGCTAAAACCTCTCTGCTCAAAGTACTTATAACAGTGCTAAACATACATATGCCTCACACCTTAGTCTTCAAAGTGCAGATGCAGGATTTCAATGAAGTGGTTAAAACAAAATGAATGAGCAATGTTGGCACTTCACTAAAGCCACGATATTACATTCCAAATCACTTTTGCATTAGCTGCACTAATTACATTTGCAAATGATGATACGGGTATGTCAGTGTCATAACTTGCATTTCGTCAAGCATATTGCAATATAGCTTTACATTCTGTGCAACAGATTGATTGTAAACCACAGAGTGAGATTTGATAGGAAATAACGATTATGTATCTTTACTTGTGGTTCAGCACATTGTAGTCTTACAAAATTAGCAACCCTTCTGATATAGAGCTTATAGATATACACCTAGAAGTTGAGTGCCCTTAAACCCAATTATCATAGAGCTTATACTGCTTATAGAACTAACACTTGTAATGGTGCTAGTAGACAAGTGTGGAGTTTTGCATAAAAATGATACAGACCATTGTTGGTTTAATGGTTGTGGGATGTTGTATACTGAGTAAGGAGGAATTTTTGAAAGAACAACAACACATAAAAGACATAGCGGTATTAAATGGATTTAACCCAGCCATCATAAGGAACATGAAGAGAAAGGAAAAACTGAAGATAATATCAAAAAATACCACTCTCACACCACTTAAAAACACAAATTGGCAATATAAAAAATTCGCCTACCATCCATGGGCTTTTAGAAAATTTGAACGAATCTTCAAAAGACTAAACTTAAAACTAGCACCCCAAAACAAATTCAGTCTGAGGAACCTGCTAAATAAACCACTAAAAAAGTCAATCCCCAAAAATTTGAAATCAGGAATTTATCAGATTAATTGTGAAACCTGTGAAAAAAGCTACATAGGAAAAACTAAGGGAAACTTATTAACCAGGCAAAAAGAAAACCAGAGGAACATTAAGTTGAAACAAACAGAAAAATCTGCAGTTTCACACCATTTTTGGACAGAAAACCACAACATTGGCCATAACATTAAACTGTTAAAATCTTTAAGTACACCCATAGAATTGGATATTTGGGAAAAAATATTCATAAACAAAAACCGTGTTAAAGTTATAAATTTTGAAATCCCGGCATTAAATGAAGTATTAAAACTTAGTGTTCCAAACACCAGATGGCAGAGTGATCGGAAAATGTGTAGTGTTTAACTCCCGCTTTTACTACATACGGCACCGCAGGCGGTGACACTGATGATACATGAGATGAAGAGGGAGCACCGGTGGAATGAGATGGCAGGGGAAACTGGAGGTCCCGGAGAAAACCCGCCCCAGCACCATGTTGTCCACCACAAATCTCACTTTGCGGTCGTCTGGGATCGAACCCGGGCTGCCTTGGTGAGAACCAAGCGGTCTAACTACTGAGCCACGGCGCGGCCTAGAGTGATTGGAGCTCCGTAGTAGTGGAAGAAGAGGAATGTTCATTTAGTCACCAAACAGCTAAGGATGAGATTGAATGATCTTGAAAACGTTTCAATTATACAACAAGTAAGTGAAGTTTCAGTATAAACATAGTGACTCATAAATCAAACTCAAAAAAAGTGGGTCATGTTTAAGATAGCCATATTTTATGGGGAAAGGGAAAGTTTATATCAAGTAAGTAAAGTATTTGGCAAAAGTTATTACATTTGATACAGGTTGGTGGATGCTTAGAACTGCTAGCTAATGAGTAATCTTCCATTTGTTGGCTGCTATTCATAAAATGCTTTTTCTAGATTGAAGTATACTAATTGTATTTAAAAAAATCTTGCATATAGGGGAAAAATAATGTTTACATTTTTAAATGGAATAGTTAATAAAGTAACAAAAGAAGTTACATTAAATAAAATTTTAATATTATTGGTGTTCACTTGTTTCTAGTGAAAGTTAATGAGGGAATTGTCATCTTGTGTGTCAGCATATAATAAATTTAGTACATAAGGGTAAAGACCTCCTGTTTACACACGGACGAGCTCATAAGTAGGTTCCAAAGGCAAGCAAATTCTTGGGCGCCTTGTCATTTTATTACTGCTTCTTCTTTTCTCTATTCCTATTTTCCACTATTGTATCATTTCCACTTTACTTGTACCCCAAACACTTTTGCACTGCACTTTTCACATATTGCACTCACTATCATTGTCCTTTTGTTCCACTTGGTGCTTGTCGATTCTTGCTTGCTTCCAGCTGTCTCCATACTTCTCTGTTTCTTGCCGCTCTTGTCCAATGAATTCCCGTTTTGGTTCTGAAGTATCTGCCCAACTGCTTCTTTGGTGGTCCATTTTTCTTCGTCCTTCTCTTGGGTCTCACATTGTGGTCTAATGTATCCATTTCTGATGATCTATGCATAATACGTGTCCACCCCATTTCCATTTTAGGCTTTCTGCCCTTCCTACCACATTGCACGTTTTTGTTCTACTTCTTAGTTCTTTAATTCTAATTCTGTACCTTAGTGAAAGTTTAAGATTTTTTGCTCCATTCACCTGTACCTGGTTTGTTTCTTCAGTTTTCCTTGAGGACTATGTTTGACAACCATAGAGTAATGTTGGCGTGACACATTTATCTAGGATTTCTGCATTTGTAACATATACATAATATACACAAATTTATTAAAAGAAGCATAAATGTTACACATTAACAGGGACAACTGAATTATTATAAAACAATTTACTTATGGTCTCAGTTTATCATAGTAATTAAACCAATGCAAGTATTATCATGTGCTATAATATTACTTATGCGGGTGTGAGGTGGCCTAGTGGTTATGGCACTATATTACAAGCCAGGAGGTTGCAGGCTCGATTCCTGATGGTACCATTGGAATTTATTCCCTGGTATAATCCTTCTGGTCGCACTATGGCCCTGGGGTTTACTCAGTCTCTAACAGAAATGAGTACCAGGGTAATTCCTGGGGGTGAAGGTGGCTGTCTCATGGGGCTGAAAACCTCACAGGACTTGTATGTCAATATCTATATAGTACCATAACCACCCGTCACCCCAACATAGGCCACCTAGGGCAGCTCAGGCAGTACCTTAGTCTGCTAAATAATTCCTAATATGAATTTATTCATATTTCTAATATGAATTTATTAGTGAATTTATGGAAAGTTTATAATATTGTTGCATTTCTGAATTAATTATGTATATTATAAAATTCTTGAGATATCTTTATAAAACATTATTTTGTACAAACACTGACTTGTCCTTATTGGATGTGACTTGTTAATTTACAAGTATAGTTAATTGCACTGTAAATTCACAATTTGACGTGTCTTATATCATAGTACTCATCTACAATGTATGATTTACAAGATGAATAAATTATCTATCTATCTATTGGAAACATATTCCTAGTTTGTTAATATCCACATTACCATGAGAAATAATAATAATGTTTATGTAAAATATGAAGCTATTAACAGTGAAGCAAACAAATATATACAAATATAATAAACTTTGTAATGAATTTTGAATACTGGCAGTTGATTCTGTTTTTAAATTTGTTTTATTTTCAGATTTTGGTAGAACTAAAAGAACAAATCGACTTCTAGTGTTTAGTATCTATGGCGACAGCTTTGTTTTTCCAGCTGTAGATGTGTATGGATATACATGAAATCGCAATCCTGGAGAATTTATAAGAATTATCACCATTTCTTAGAAGTCCTATTATTTAGAACTTATTATTTATAAGATATTAAAAAGAACATAGAAGTTTTGGTATTTGGTGTACAATTCATTTTGTTCCTAATATATTTAATTTTTGCTGGGAACATACCTGGATATATTTTCTGAAATCCATGAACAAAGTTTGAGTTCAAGGAATTCATTTTAAGACATTTTATTCTAGTTGTTTAGAGTTTTTTTCCCATATTCTGTAAAAATAGCTTCTATGGCAAATAGAAGCTTTTGCCTGTGATGCCCTTCTAATTTCTGACAACCTTATTTAGTTGTTTCAATACCCTCTGAAAATATTTCTATTATCTCTAGCAAGACATGAAAAAATGAAGTTTAATTTGAACTTACTGGACAACGACCATGGCACATACGAACATCACACTCAATATAAAGTGCAGGAGAACCTGTAAAACGGAACGTCTTCATGTAAGCAAACACTTGTGTTTCGAAAACACCACTTTCACTCCATGAGCCTCGGAATCGACTAATAAGCTTGTCATCAACAGGACATCTGTAAAATAGATTAACAAAGTAAGACACGACTAATAAGGATAAAAGCTTAAGTAAAGACATTTGTTTTATGTAATGTTATTTTCATTCTATGTTAATTTTGAAACCACATTGAGTTACTTACCCATATTGATCTATAAGTTGAATTTTCTTTGTGGCACCATTATGGGCATAGCAGTCATTTACTACAATATCAAAGCCATCTGTAAACATAAAATTTATAATATTTGTTACAATTACAGTGAATTATTTGATTTTCATTGGCTTAGTTCACAAATCATTGTATCTGACTAAAGTTTTTGGCAATTTTGGGATTATATTAATCTTGTTACGAAATATGTCCGTTTATAAACAGAGATATTCTGTTGAAAGCTCACTAGCTATTTTTTAACCTTAATTATTCCTACTAATTTGCTTTTTAATGATGCTGCCAATTACCAGGATCATTATATAGAATAAAAAGAAGTATTTCAGAAAGTGGAGTGCCATTGTTACTAAAATTAGGCAAGTGAGTCAACCTTGTATATACTTTTCTCCACTTACAAGTATTTTGATGAAAGTTGCTAAACCTACAAGAAAAATCCATAGTTTTCACCATTGAAGTAGAGCAGGATGAATGGCTACCTTTCCTAGATTTGAAAATCATTAGAACACCAACAGGATTACAATTTGGAATATACAGAAAAGCAACACATGTTGACAATTACATTAAATGCAACCCATTCAACCCAGTACAACATCAATATGCAGTATTCCATAGTTAAGTTCACAGATTAATCAACAATCTGCTAACAAAAACAGAATATGAACAGGAGTACACTCATATACACCAGGTTGCCAAATTGAACAACTATAATACAAATTTCACCAAAAAACTGATCTACAGACACAAAAGAAACAAAAACTTAAGAGACATTACTACGTTAAAAAAAACTAGAAAATCCAAACACCAGATATGGCAAATTTACATTTCATCCAAAATACTTCAAAAAATTTGAAAAGATATTTAAGAGCTTCAACATAAAATTAGCCCCTCAGAACAAACAACATCCGAAACTTACTAAACCACCCTCTAAAAAATAGCATACCGAAAACTCAATTATCAGGCATTTACCAAATGAGTTGCCAGGATTGTGACAAGATATACATTGGTAAGACCAAAAGGAATCTAGGAACAAGAATGAAAGAACACTTCAGAAATATTAAATTCAAACAAATGGACAAGTCGGCCGTAGCACATCACTTTTGGTCTGAGAATCACAACATAAAACAAGAAATAGAACTGATCAAACTGACAAAGAAACCTCTGGAACTACAGATTTGGGAAAACATTTTTATTATGAAGAGACAGGACCTCTTGATGAATTTTGAAATTCCCGCGGTAGATGACGTCATCAAACTTACCAGGACATTAGATGGCAGCACGACACCAAGCCAGATGCAGACACCGGATGCATCATCAGTCAACCACAGAACTGACGATAGGGGAGAGGTCCCCAGAAACTAGTCTTCATCAAAATACTTGTAAGTGGAGAAAAGTATATACAAGGTTGACTCACTTGCCTAATTTTAGTACCAGGATCATATTAATGTGGCTGGATGGCCAGAAATTCTTCTCACAGAAGTTCTTTTGTACGTCAGTAAATCTGATATGGGGCTGTCATTTTTAACAACACTTAAAAACCATTGGTGTGAACCTGAATTGGTAAATAAGCTATTCATCCCAGTTAATTTTTTACCTATGAACTTGTTTGTTTCATGGATCCTGTTCATCTGGGAGATTCACTTCGTCTCAAGAAGAAGCTTGACGACAGCCTCCAAGACCAAGATTGTAATTCACATCACCTAACTCTAATCACCTGAGTTGTAAATATAATGTATATAGAAATCTAATGAGTTTAAAATGTGCAAATACAATTGAATACCTGACGGAGGCTTTTTTCCGAGGTTTCCCTCACTCATTAAGGTGAATGCTGATACTATTAAGTTAATTGGGAGTCGATTAATAACACAAAACAACACTCACTTTTAAATTTTCCCGGAACCGGTTTCTGAGGCCTTCCCTCTATCTTCAGCCGGACATCGACTAGTTCTCATTGGTGTAGCTGGCAATATTTTGTCTTCGGTCTCCTCTGGTGGCGGTTCGAGGAACTTGCTGAACAAATCTTTCTGGGGGATGTCGAAATTGAATACTTTGTTCCTATTTTTTGAAATAAAGATTTGTTCCCATGTGGACAGTTCTTCTTTTCCTGTTGTATGTTTTAGTAATTTTGGTTCTGGATTTATGTTGTGGTTTTTTTCCCAAAAATGCGTGGCAACTGCTGATTTTTCTAATTGTTTGTATTTTATGTTCCTAAAGTGTTCCTTTGCTCTTGTTTCTAAATTTCTTTTGGTTTTTCCAATATAAATTTGACTACAGTCACAGCATTCAATTTGATATATACCAGACTTCTTGTTAGATGGAATGGCATCTTTGATGTTTGAGCAAATTAGGTTTTTTAAGGAGTAATGGTTCACTGGAGCTAGTTGAATGTTTTGTTTTTTGAAGACTTTTTTGAATTTATCAAAGGCCCATGGATGGTAAGTGAATTTTTTGAAGATCATTTTAGATTCTGTAGCTGAGAGGGTTGTGGTTTCCTTTAGTAGTTTCTTCTTTTTTGCTAAGTTCACTTTTTTGTCTACTAGTGATTTGGGAAAGTCATTTTTCTGTGCTATTTCAATAATTTTGTTGTATTCTATTTTGTATTCTTCTGCTGTGAGAGGGATGTTGATCAGTCTGTGTGCTAAACTATTAAAGATTGCCTGTTTGTGGGATCTTGGATTGTAGCCATTAGCTTTTATGTAGTTGTCTGTCTGTGTTGGTTTTCTGTAAATGCCAAAGTTTATTCTATTTTTATTTCTGATTATTTTTAGATCTAAAAATGGTAAATACTCGTCTTTTTCAACTTCTACAGTGAACTTGATGCTTTTTTCTTGAATATTTAAAAGTTTTAGTGCATCACTGATGTGTTTTTTTGGCACTATGGCAAATATGTCATCTACATATCTTTGCCAGAGTTTGAACATCCATGGGAAACCTTTAGTGATCCTTATTTCTAGTGCACTCATGTACAGATCGGCCAGGAAGGGTGATAAGGGGTTGCCCATTGCTAAACCAGAAGTTTGATGGAAATATTTTGTTTGAAACTGGAAGAAATTCTGTTCTATGCATAAATTGGTAAGTTCGATGTAATCTGAAATTTCAAGTGATGACATTCCAAGTGATTTGAGCCATTTTTCTATCAATGTTGGGAGTTGTTTAACTGGTATGCTGGGAAACAGTGATTTAACGTCAAATGAGACTAATGTGTCTTCTTCATTTAGTTCAGTATCCTTAATGTGTTCTATAAGTTCATAGGTGTTTTTGATACTATGTTTCACTTTGGTGCAAGCTTATGTTATTTCTTAAACTTTGTATAATGTAAACATGATAATGTTTGTCTTAACATTTTTTATGAAGCTCATGTTCTGTATACATTTTGTTGGTGAATTAATCTGAATCTGAATCTTGGGACCAGACTGACAATTATACCTAATCATGATGTACATAATTTAGTACAATTGCAATTTGTTAATTACAAAAATGCATTTCTGCAGCAATGCACTACATAACTTCAAGTAAAATGTTTTACAACCTAAACTGTAGCTTAAAGATCCTTTTAGTTTATAATGCTTTTGGACAAAGAAGTCTGTCATTATAAAGTTATAATGCTGCATGGTTACTACAGCTGCAAAATACAAATAAATGACTGCTGTATTTTTTTGGGTATGAAAAACCAACTCTGGATATGTTTAGCATGGAAGAGATTATCATGAAGATCAGAAATAAAGGTATTTTGATGTTACCATTATTTAAGAAAATTTCATTTTTCTTGTTTTAATTGAACTTCATAGTGTAAGATTTTTAGACAGGCTCTAATACAATTACTTTAAACTTTAATTTGTAAAGGTAAATTTGAATTAGCACTGTGAAGCAATGTAATAATTAAAATTATAGTAAGAGTTGACTGAGACTTAATCTAAGTTTTGAATAAAAGTTAATTATGAATACCTTACCATATTTACTGCGCATATAGATGATTAATGTAAGAGGATCTCCAACTCGGACAGGTCCACTAACTCTATTTCCTGTTGTTCCATATCCATGCCTTATCTCCATGTAGCACTCAGGTGGTGATAATGTAAAAACAACAGGATTCCCTGTTGCAACCCTGTGGACAAAATACAAATTTATAATAGGTAATATGTAAGTTATATATAGTATTTTAGGTTGCTGATTAATCCATGTGTATTTATAAAAACATTGGAGGTAGATAGGTAAAGATATAATGTAGATTTATATAAATATTTGTAATTGTATGTTCTTATATTTAAAGATTTGACAATAACTAATGTATAATACCTAATAATACAATATTTTGGGTTCAGGTGATTTCAAGACATATTTTTATATAAAACTTGTAATTTAGGTTTATGTTAGAGAAAGTGAAAGTGTAAAGAGATCATGTTTAGTGAAAAAGTGTTTTGAAAAAGTATTTATCATAAATAACATCATGAATAATTATCATAATTTTCCAAACATTTATTATAATTTTTAAAAATATTTCACACATTATTATGTTACAACTGAGCCATTTATTTCATTTTACTCAAGAGCAATTTACAAGGGCTGTTCAATAAAGAATGATCATAATTTTTTTACGGTCATAATTTTTCGCACTAAAATTCAATCTTATTATATTCTGTTAGCTTACTGAGAAACAAACGCACCGTAGTAGTTTCATGTTACTCCTGGTTCACGCCTGTGAGAACCAGGCAAGTTCAGACATGTTCAGTATCGCCTACCGCTGCAGTGGAGGTAACACGCGAGGAGCAATATATGGCTTTGAAATTCTGCTTTCTATCGCCTACCGCTGCAATGGAGGTAACACGCGAGGAACAATATATGGCTTTGAAATTCTGCTTTCATCTCAACAAATCTTCAGTTGAGGCCTATACAATGCTACAGGAGGCCCATAGAGAGTCTGTTCTTCCCTATAGCACAGCTCAAAGGTGGTTTAAAATGTTTAAAGAAGGGAGACAATCAATTTCAAAGGAAGGTGGACCCGGTGCTCCAATTACTGCTCTTACGGAAAAAAACATTAACACTGCTGCTGCCATTGTGAGAGAGGATCGACGAATTATCTTAAGATCCCTTTCTGAAATACTGAACATTTCAGTGGGTGCCACTCACACGTTGGTGACAGAAACATTACACATGAGACATGTTTGTGCGCGATGGGTTCCAAGACTGTTGATTCTCGAACAAAAGGACATTCACATGCAGGTCTGCATGTAGTTATAGTTGATATTAGAGGAAGATCCGGAGTTTCTTTCAAACGTAATCAGTGCTGATGAAACTTGGCTACATCATTTTGATCCTGAGAGCAAACAGCAAAGCTCAATGTGGAAATCTCCTTCGTCACCAATCTCCAAAAAAGCAAAGGGGTTGCTTCTGCTGGGAAAGTTATGGTCATCTCATTCTTTGATATTCATGGAATGGTTTATCAGCATGTTGTACCAGCACACATATCAGTAACTGGACAATACTACAGGGATGTCCAGAAAACATTGCAAATCCATATCAGGCACAAAAGACCACATTTCTGTGAAGCAGGCTGGTTGCACTATGATAATGCGTGGCCGCATATTGCCAATGTTGTTGCTGAATATCTTGCAAAAATCAACATGAAGTGCATCCCTAACCCTCCCTACAGTCCGGATTTAGCTCCATGTGACTTTTTTCTATTCCCTAACTTGAAGAAACGGCTTTGTGGGAAGCATTATCCATCATCAGAGGCAGTGATGAAGGCTGCAGAGGTGATTTTGAAGTATCTTTTAAAAATGGTTTCTAGCATGTCTTTGAATACTGGCAGGAATGCTGGGACAAGTGCATGGCATTCAGGGGAGACTATTTTTAGAAGGACCATCAAATTTATGAGGATGAGTAAAGGTATGTTGTCAAAAAGAAATTGTGATCATTCTTTCTTGAACTGCCCTCGTAATTTTATAATTAGTGCAACGTTTTTAATGAGTAGCTGTTATTATGTATTCATTTATTTGATATAGTATTTCAGCTTATAAGATGTGGTAGATTAACATTATGTAGTTGTCTTATTACTTAGAGTCAATATAGCATAAATTGTATTGCAAGTGATTCACACTTTTAGAAGAACAAAATCTTTCCTAATGGAATATTAAGATTAAGATGACTTATTGTCATATATGCCTACAGTTAGCGAGCAAAGCTCTATCAACTGGTGACTTTTTAAAAATGTAACAGTATTTACATAGAGAAAAAGTGCAGTTTACCATATACAATTGGAATACTTTTTTAAGATACCAGTACGTTACAAAATGAGAAAAGGAATTATGAGAATTCAAGCTCATCATTCATATATTCCGATACTGAATATTAGACCCTGTTAATTAACAGAATTTTTACTGTTTTACTAAAATATTTGAGGTCTGTGATTTCCCTAGCATTGCTAGGTAATTTATTGTATTTCAGCCTGCCTCGGTAGCATACATAGTAGCGTGTCTGCCTCACATTCAAGAGGTAGCGTGTTCAAATCTCAGTCAGGGTGAGTTACATGGATGAGGTTTTTTTCAGGGTTTCCCCTTATCCTGAAATACGAATGTTGGGTAACTCTAATTTCTATGGACCCTGGGTTCATTTGAGCATCATTTCACCCATTCAATTTATCCTCCGATATGACTTAACATTGGAGGACGTAAATTACAAAATATATTGGAATATATATATTCCAGTATGTAGCGGGCCTCTTTCATATAATGTAGTCTGTGCATGGGTGGTTTCAGGTTCTTTCTGGTTCTAATTTCATAGGATTGATGATTCTGTGAGTTATACGAAGTTTCAGAGTTTGTGTATACATATATATTTATTTCATACAGATATTGTGATGGCAAAGTTAGTATTTTCAGATCTTTGAATAAATTTCTTCAAAATCTTTTAGGTTTTTGTATCATTATGCAGTTTTTTTATTTTTATCATTATCATCATCATCATCATCATCATCATCATCATCATCATCATCATCATCATCATCATCATCATCATCATCATCATCATCATCATCATCATCATCATCATCATCATCATCATCATCATCATCATCATCATCATCATCATCATCATCATCATCATCATCATCACTCGGTAGCGTAGATGGTAGCATGTCTGCCTCACGTTCAAGAGGTCCCGAGTTCGAATCTCAGTCAGGGTGAGTTACCTGGATAAGGATTTCCCGGGGTTTTCCCTTATCCATAAAGACAAATGTTGGGTAGCTCTAAGCTCCATGGACCCTGGGCACGTTTGAGCATCATTTCACCCATTCCATGCACCGTCCGATATGACTTAATGTTGGAGGACGTAAAATTACAACAAAAAAATCATCATCATTACTATTTTTTTTTTTTTTTTTTTTTGTAAAGAATTGTTTTGCAGCCAGTAGCATTACTTCATAGTATAATACCATAAGTCATTATGGAATGAAAGTAACTGATAAACAATTTTTCTTGTTACTATGAACTGAATATTGTTATCTCATTTAATTGTTTATTTAAATAAATATTTCTATATTTGTAAAAATAAAGAAAAAGATAAAATTGATTTGTAATTAATAACACATATTACAGATTAGCTCCAATTTGATTTACATGAATGTAGATAAGAAATACTTACTCCACATCTAGAAAGGGAAATGTCACTGTTTTCCAGAAGTCATATCCATATTCACAGGTTACTTTAAAGTGTTCATCCCACTCTTCTTCTATCAGTGGATTGTACTGCACTGTAACTGTGTTCCACATGAAGTTTTTCTGCCAAAGCAAAAGCAAGATATTAGTGTTTGCTATGCTAATAGATAAATAACATCAAGATGTATTAGATAGCAATATTAAAATGTTATAATTTTTTATCAAGGAAATTTCTGATTATTGGAAAGTAATCTGTGGAAATTTCTGATTACTGTTGTCCTGGAATTCAGAAATCTTTACTTTGAGATAGGGAGCTTAAATTTATTTTGAAAGTGTATGAAAATGAATGAAGTCATATTGTTCTTTATAGTGCTGTATCAAGGTATGGTTCTTTAACTGTTACTGAATTCTTCATAATGTAACTTAAATTCTTTAGCTAAATAGTTTTTGGTTCCAAGCAGGTCTACTAGAATACAATCAGTTATTAGACTAAACATGTTATATTTCTAAATTATCAATACTTGGTGGAATGAGGTTAAAGACTCTATGGGAAGTGTTTAGAGATGATGTTACTTATTCACTACTACTACAGGTAGGCCAACCATGGGAATTGAAGCTGGACCTCCTGAATGCAGCCCAGCGATAAAACGGCCTGAGCAGTCTCACTTGGTCACACGCGCGCGTGCGCGCACACACACACACACACACACACACACACACACACACACACACACACACACACACACACACACACACACACACACACACACACACATACACACACACAAATTCAGACACCCCTTTTCTAAAAATTCTTTTTTGATCTATTTTATTCAGAAGCCTCAAAACCCACATTTCTGGGAAAGCTCTGTATCAAATTTTAGGTGGACTATAATACTTCTTCTTATTCTTCTGCTGGCAATACTTAATATTTTATTTTTATACATTTGCACTTCTGAAGGATGATTCAAGTACAAACAGCTCCAGTTTTAATAAAGGAAATTACTTACAGTTGGAACCTTCCTACTATCTTCATGATGTGTATTCCGGCCAAGAGTTCCACATCTATTTAACTGGATGTAGAACTCATAGTAATCTCTCCCTGTTCCATTGATGTATACACAGTCTGGATCATATGAATAGCCTGCAAAAGCATAAGCATAGTTGTTTCATTCACTGTTCCTTTTTTCCCTTTATGCACAGGAAAACCCAAATTGTGAGATGCTAGTCATAAAATACATAATACTAAGGCGATTTTTCACATCTCACAGTTCTCTATACAGAGGAATAGGATCAACCAAATTTTATACAAGGGTTGGCTAATAAGTCCTGGGCCTCACAATAAAGAAACAGAACACATTTTATGCATTTTTTCTATATTCTCAACATAATCTCCAGAAAGGCTAATACATTTATCATATTGATGTTCTAATTTAAAACTCTCTGAAGTGGGGTTGATCATTCTCCTCAAAGTAGCTGTTTACCTCATCAATGACCTACTTGTTGCTGTGAAATCTTCGTCCTCCAAGAAACTTTTTGAAGTTTGGGAACAGGTGGTAGTCACTGGATGCTAGATCTGGTGAATAGGGTGTATGTTCAAGCAATTCAAATTTTAATTTCCACATTTTTCCCATTGCAATGACTGAACGATGGTCCGGAGCATTGTCGTGAAGAAACAAGATTTTTTTCTTTGCCAAATGAGGTCTTTTTCTTTTCACCTCATCACTCAAACATTGCAGTAACATTACATAGTAGTCACTAGTGATGCTTTTACCCTTTTCCAAGTAATCAATACAAATGATTTCCTGTGTATCCGAGAAAACACTTGCCATAACCTTGTTAGCTAACAAAATTGAATTTGCCTTTTTTGGAGTAGGTTCACCTGGTGAAATTCAGTGTTTTGACTGTGATTTTCTTTCTGATTTTCTTTCCAAGTTTCATTCATGCTAATATGCTGTCTCAAAAATTCACTGGTATTTTTATGATAGGGCTCCAAATTTTTAACATAAACAGTTTTTCTTTGCAACTTTAGATTAGGTTGTCAACAAACATGGCAACCAGACCTTTTGAAAGCCCAAAATATTACTTAAAATACTAGCTAATACATTCTTTAGATATGTTTATAGCCTCTGCTATCTCAAACAACTTTAATTTGCAGTCTTTCAGCACTAAAGAATAAATTTCTTTCAATGATCTCTGTAGTTGTGACTTCCACAGGGCATCCAGAGCGAGGCTCATCGCTAGTGACCGTACATCTCATTTTGAACTCTGTAACCCACCTTTCAATTATTGTATATGAAGAGGCAGAGTCTTTCAATGTACAGTCCATTTCCTCCTTGATTTCTTTAGGCACTCAGCCTCTCAAATGGAAGTATTTAATCACTGCTCATTTTTTCAAATCCTCAATTTTTCTGAAACCTCTACACGTGTCTTGTTTAAAATGCTGTCATTCAAAAACTAAACAAGCTATTGACTTGTAACTATGGATACAAACTAGTATGAGTTAAACTATATGATGCTATCCATCAAGCTGGCCCAGTGGCGCCATCTCTATGTGAGGCGCAGGACTTATCAGCTGACCCTCGTACAGTATGAATTTTAGCTAGTATTCTATAGTGACATCTGTACATTTCAGATGTCACTAATTAATAGCTGGGCTTGCTGAATGTGATCATCTATGGGCAGATTGGCCAAAATAAAGAAAGCATGCTGTGGAATATATGTGTTTAGCTCTTACAGAAAGTGTTCCTTGGCATGAATGTGCTGCTGACATCTTTTGATAAAGTTTGCATTGACATGGCACAGTTCATATTTAGAAATAAGAAATTTTGTAGCCCATGATTAGGCGACTATATCTTATGGGCAGAAAAGGAAGACACTTTCACTAAAACCTGTTCAAATCATACACAGTAACTCTTTGACACTCATACAAAGAATTTGTAGATTTTAAATATTTATGCATATTATTAGGCTTAAGAAAATAATATTATAATTATTAAATTTTAGATGAGTCGCGTTTTTTACACATCTGCTTCACTTTCGTACCTATTTTGAGGACATGTTTCGCAAATCTTCGCTTGCATCTACGGCTCTTGTGCGGCTCTTGTGTGAATCTCGAAATATTATAATTGTTTAGGCGTAGAGTACTGGTTTGTTTTATTTTTCTTAAAATTACTTTTATCTAATGCTACACAGATACTCAAAAATAGAGACTTAACATGTTTTACCACTACAATATTATAGTTTGCTTGTTACAGGATCCTTCAACAGTATGGGCATGACTCAGTTCAACATGTTTTATTATTATAATTCTTTTGTACCATTTTCACTTTTAACCCTTTTTGTTTAGGCAGTATATTTTTCCCTGGAAGAACAACTTAATATGAAAATCAAAGACTGCTTAATAAACTTTGAAATCCCACCAGTCAACAATTTGATAAAGAAGTTCATTGTTCCACCACCAGAGAGATGACTGCAAGCACAACAAAGATGACAGTCAGAGCTTTGAGGTTGAAAATGGAAGCAACAACTCCTGAAACTAGTCCCTATAAAATTAAAATGTGACAAAGTGGAAAATAACCTATTACAAATAATTTTATGAGACACAATATTATTACCTTAAGTTATTATGATCCCAATTAACAAGAGCAGGAAATGCTCAGTATCTTGGAATATTGTTTGACAAAAAATGAACCTGGGAAAACATTGAACAAATCAAAGACAACAAACTCATTCATATTAAGCCATTAAAAAGACTTGCAGGAATTAAGAGAGTTTATTCAAGGTCTACATTAAATACTACATATGATATATATCTAATACCAGCTCTTAAGTACTGTGGAGAAGTACTGATAAGCATCAACTCCAACTTCCATGATATTTGAGCTCATACAAAATTCAAGCTCTTAGAATACTAAGGTTATTAAAACTATTCCTATAATAACTTTATAAGCATTTACATGTAATATACCTATCATCACAGATTTAGAAATGCCAGCCCTTCTAACATCTGAGAAACTCTTGAGATTTCCAGAGAATAAGAAATGAGTAAAGCTAACACGGTTTGTAAATTCAATTAGGCTTCATACAGAAAAATTCAACAACTAAGTAATAAACTAATTACTCAACCAGAACAGAACCTCTTGTTTCTCTTAAGAACCCACTGAACATAATCGAACTACATAGAATGCAATCTAGGTTTAATATAATTTAATTTAAAAAAATCATCTGTGAAACCATAAATGTGAGATATCCAGATGATGAATGGACTTACATATTTACAGATGATTCTCTTTACAACCAAGAAT
>CM060954.1:67207320-67209820 GCA_030765055.1 Mantis religiosa
GTAGTCATCTGTAAAGCAATAATCAATAAAAGTTGAAAATGTGAACATCTTTAATTTTTTGTTTTGTTTGTTCTTTGTGTTTTTATGACAGCCAGGGCTTGTAATTTCACAATATATAATTGATTTTTTAATACCAATAAATTTAAAGCTACAAATAGCTATTATTACTAATTAGTCTTTAACCCATTAACGAAGATGTAGTTATGCTACACATCTAAAATGTCATTTTTGTTCTGAAATGGTTATAACTTGCATAAATTTAGAAGTATCCTACTTATGTACTTTTCTTCTTTGTTAACTGATTGTTTTGTTATCAATGATGCACAACAATTATTTTTATCCAATAATATGTTCTGTATAACTTACACCTGGTTTTGTGAGCATCATTTTAAACTCTTATTATTTTATCATAATTATTAATTACCATTTATTAATATTGATGTGTCTAGTACCACTGATTGTATCATTGTAGTTATTTGTATCTTATCCATTATAATTGCTTCTGACGTGATCTTCAATAACACCAACTGTGTATATTGTATGATTGAAAATAAACTAAACTAAACCAATTGGTCCTGTACCATTTAGATAAAGCAACCCATTGAACTTTAAATTGCATTTTTATCAATTTTCTTATTTCAACATTTTTCATTTTTTAAAAGGCTCTTTGCAACACAGGTTATGATTTAGCTTAAAGTTTCAGGGGATCTTTAGGAATTATAAATACAAACATTGCTGTGCACTATTAAATAGTACCAACAAATGTTTTTCATTTTTCAAAAGGCTCTTGGCAACACAGATTGACTTAGCTTGAACATTTCAGGAGATCTTCAGGAATTGCATATACAAACGTTGCTGTGTACTATTAAATAATAAAGGTAGTTTTGATTTTCCATACTTCAAAGTAAAAAAGTTGAGAAATTCAATAACATGTGAACAAGAAATGTTATTTGTTTTAAAGTAATTAAAATTAAGAGAACCTTCCACAACTGTCTTTGTATTTATATATTAAGCTTAAATTTAAAGTTTTGAAGAAATGGGACAATAGTGGGGTCTAAAGGATTAATTATGAATACAAACTCATCTCTTTATAGAAAAAGAACCGTAAATATTTATTTTTATTTTCGCAGATGCATTGTCATAATAATCAAGCTTTCTTCTTTCAGCTTGCATTTTAGGCTAGATAGTGTCACGATACTGTGTGCTACTCACATTTTCTAAGTTATGGATTCGATATCTGTTACCGCTCCTTCTGACACATTCATGTTTTTCTATGTCACTAGGCAAATGCCGGGAAGACTAATTATATCTCCTGAATTTCCAGTCCCTCCATTTCACTTTACTTTTCGTTTCACGCCACCTTCTTCTAATTGGCTGTTTTCGGGTTGTAAGTGTCTCAGTGTTGCATGACAGCAAATATGTCCTTTGTAAAACTCTGTTCTTAGTATCGGGGGTGGGTTCAGGTTACCCAAGGGATGTGTAAACCTGAAGGGGGTGAACTGGTTATATAAGCTGCAACTAGCAAATATCCATTTGTAAACTGTAAGGACCCTGTCTACTTCTGTCTTGTTTCCTAGGTCTGGCCGCCCTTTGTCTCCTCTCACTCCTTTCTCCTGCAATGCTAATCCTCCCTACAAACCTTGTCATACTTAATTCAGTTTTCATGGAGCAGAGGATCTTAGCAAGGCTCAATGGGTACTTAAAATCCAAGCCTATGATTCCTCAGGAGACATATTCCAATTAAAAGGGTACAAAACCTTTTAGTGAAATATAATGTGCTTCTCTGGATCTCTGAATTTATAATATAAAGATTATGTTTCATATAACAGTACAGCAACATCTAAAATCACAGAGACACCTAGGAATTCCTCAACAAGCCATACTCAGTATAACTCTCTTCAAATGACCATCTTAACATCCTTCAAATTGCTGGTATGAAATCTTCCTCATGATAACTTAGTTATATGGAGCTACCAGAAAACTAATAAAATCAAATATTAGAAACAACTCCACAGTCATCTCTGTACTAACTCGTAAATGGTCTTCAAAAATTTAATGATAAATATAGGTAAACAAAAAGGAATTAAAATGTCACACTTTTAAAATGTACTAAAAAAGTATCACATAAGTTTTTCAGCCCCATACATATTTATAATCTCATGCAGATTCCTAACATCTACACAAATTGTTCAGAAAATTTGTGAATTTTTATTATTGTGGGCTGAATGCAATGTATAACTGATGCATGAACAGTTCACCATAGCCACTAACAGTTGCAAGTGATGTGAACTTCTGTGTCAGTTTTCCCAATAATAGCTAATCCTTAAACTCCTTATCATTATCTACAGTATCTGCCCCAGGATTTTTTTTCAAATCATGCAAAATATAGTTATTGAAAGCTCTCAATCACAATCTGTATGAGACTAGGATTAATTACTACACAAATAAAAATATTTAGTAAATATTCTCCACTTAACTTACGAAGCCGATGACAATACTT
>CM060954.1:67896938-67939438 GCA_030765055.1 Mantis religiosa
GTGTTCTGGAAACTACGGGATCCTTCATCTACTGGAACCTTCCTGTGAAAGCCAGAAGGCTGCGATATTCCTATAAAAAGGGGCTGCCGGAGCGAAGTGGGTCAGTTAGTGTGAGTGAGGACAGTTCTTGGTGTAAGAAGGCAGTGTTAGTCAGTGACGTGTTAATGAACGAAAAGATTGTGCAACGGAAGACTGTACGTAACTGTGTATGAGTATCGGAGTTGATGTAATCGCGAGTACAAGTGAAATTGTAACGGACGAACTGGTGAATTGTAATTGTGTGCAGTACGCAATTCTGCGTAATTGGCAAGTGTTTAACTGTAAGTCGGTGGAAATAAAGAACAGTTTTGAGCGGTGAAATTGGACTTTTCATTTCACGAACCCACAAAGTCACACTATCATTTACAAGTATCACATCATCGAAAAGTACATAACACAGAACTATTTAACAATAAGAATATACCGACGAATGAAAACCTGAGAAAAGAGTTTAAAATAAATTTGTCTATGGTTTTATTACTATTAAAAATCATTCAGTGTATCTAACTCTATATACATAAACAAGCCTTCGTACATCTTTTTTTGTTTTTTGTTTTGTAATTTACGTCCTCCAACGTTGTCATATCGGACGGTGAATGAATTGGATGAAATGATGCTCAAATGAGTCCAGGGTCCATGGAGCTTAGAGTTACCCGACATTAGTCTTGAAGGATAAGGGAAAACCCCGGAAAAAACCTTATCCAGGTAACCCACCCTGACCAAGATTCGAACTCGGGACCTCTTGAACGTAAGGCAGACATGCTACCATTTACGCTACCGAGGCGGGCTCTTTTTCTGCTCTTTTGGAGCTTGAAGATTCTTGGGGCTTCTCTTCAATGGTATGCTTATATACCTACCTGACCCATAGGCTTTTTCGGGGGTTTGCTCAGGTCGTCAGGCGAATGCTGGATAGGTTAATTACCTACATATCCCGAATTTTCTGTCCCTCAGTTTCATCTCCATTATCATTTCTCATCTGGTGGTCTCTTTCAGGGTAGAGGTGTCGGCGGGAGTCTAGGCGGTGCATGGCGGGATGATATGCTCTAAGTGAACTACTTCCTCCGCCGGTAGGTAGGTTGCCCGTCTCCGAACCGACTGCTGGGACTGCTTCCGAACCACAGTAGGGGGGAATGTCCGTTGTCCTGGCCTACCGGGGGAAGTTTCCATCTAAGTAAAATGTAGGGACCCGGCTCTCTGCACTGTCTAGGCTCCTTGGGACGGACGCCCTCTGTCGCCTCTCTGCTCATCCTTCCTCCGGGGATGCCCCACTTGGGGCTTAGGTACAACAGATCAACAAGTGATTGCAGTACCGAATCCTCTCCGTAGTAATCCTAATCCTATCAGGATCACACCAACGGTGTGCTGGAATTACGTCCCGCAGGTGTTTTTTATATCGCAGTAATTCTGACATGAGACTGTCGCTTTTAAGCACAGTTAAAAACCATCGAGGCCGGGTTTGAAACGGCGACCTTGAATCAGTATGCCAGCGCCTATCTGAGCCATTCAGACCGACAATATAACAGGCAAACATGTGGCATGCTTTAAAAACTCGTATAAAGGCTACAATCGAAGTAAAATGGGGTATGTAGTGTTGTAATGAACTTGTTCGCTATATGAATTTGTTCTCAATACTCTTCTTTTTGGGATAGATACGTTAAACGAGTGTCACTTTAATACAAAGTTCAAATGATTGGTGTAGTCGTTTATATTACAGACTTATCAGTACTAGCTGACTCGGTAGAGTCAAAATTAAGTTTGGGCAGAGGGGTATTAACTCTTTGATGAACCCCTTATACAGAACACTCTTATTCGTTCTTACATTTTAACACATCAACACGGCCATGGCTAAAACCTCTGATACTGAACCTATTGGGGTGTTTGTATAACGGTTCACCAGCATGTGTCTAAGCTACAAAGTACATAGTTAATATTTACACTGTGGTATCTAACTAGTAACAAATGCATCTCTTACTGCGAAGACAGTTCTATAACGATATCATTTTAACAATATATGTCCTACAGGAATCATAACATTTTGCAAAACGAAATAATCCTGTTACACTTATTGCAGTGTAACGCTATCCATTTTTATAAATGTTGATAAGTTTGCTTTCTGTGACACATGCATAACCTTAATATTCTAATATATGTTGCTTTTGCATTTTTCCTTATTTAAATAATCTATGTTTTAACATTTCTGTGATTTATTTTTGTTCCTTGCCTCTTCCCTCCCCCCAGTACTCAATCATGTAAGTATATCGATTAGCTCAATTTTCAAAGAAATGGATTATAAAATAATGGCACAATTCAACCTACACTGGACAGCATAAGCTGTGCTAATGCCCTGGCAATCTGTGGTCCTAACTAATGCTCGATTTGACCTACACAAAATATACCGAAACACTGTCAACTATTTCACAGCAGTCTGTTATCTACCTCCAGTGCACAGATTAATACTAAATAATACTAAATAATTATAATAATAAATAATAATTATCATATAATAATTTATAATGAATCCAGTTTACTATTCATTTCCTACTTATTTAAAATATGCGCCCTCAAAAGCAGAATGAATGACATGATTTGCTGCCTGTATGGCATTTCACGCACACAATTACGACCATCTCGTGTCCTGAAGCATATTACAACCCATACAGCCGATCTACAGATAAATATATACATACACGCAGATCAATTTAGCCTAGTATGTCTAATGTCAACGATCCCTGAGCATATACCTACTTACCTTTGGGAGCACCTCAGCAGTTTGACCTTACGAATATTACAAGAGCTGTGCTGCACTACACACTCCTACAAAGTAAAAGCACACCCACAGAGGACAGCCGGCGACTTAACGTTCAGTTCTATATTTACGTAGAGCGCGCATCTGCTGGATGTGTGAAACAAGACGAATTGGTGCTCAAGGTTAGAACCCTACCGCCTGTAGACCAAAAGGCGCCTGCCTGACACACCCCTTTTTGCGGGACATTTTGACCTCGTTATTTCTGTCTTTATGAAACTTACGACCTAATATCATTTTTACAGAAAGAAAAAGCAAAATTTGCATGTTGTAAACCTAGTTGAAATCACGTAAAGCTGATTCAGCCTTTTTATGTTTACAATTACTAATGGAAATCTAGATGTGTCAAATTTAATTACGAACCCTACAATTTCGAGTGTAGTTGGTATACAAAATCTCTGAAGCAACTCAGCATGCGGAGGGATACATAAAATGGGATCTAACAGCTAGCCCCACTCTAACCCTTAAAACGAGGGATTTGTTGTTTCTTACTTTATACAGAAAACGTGATTGTCACATAGATTATCTATCAGATACTTCGTGCTGGCGGATTTTATTCCCGTGATATTAAAGAACATGACGTTTAGATGTTTTCTAATTAAATTGTAGGAAACCTGTACTACTAAAAATGTAGGACATCTCTCTTTGCCTCTATTCGCTTAATATTGAACTGCCAGTGGTACCACAAAACATCTGCTAATTCATTCAACCTTGAACACACGGTAACAATACATGTTATACTTACCAAGATTAAAATTGCCCTAGGTATGGTAGGTACCTCTTTTCGAAGAATTTATTTTAAAACACTGACTTCCACTACGATTTCAAATCTTTTAGGATAAAGCAAACGTTTTATCATCTAATTCCATTCAATTCAAACATCTGAATTGTTTTTTAATGTTCCATTTACGTGCCTCCTTTAACATTCAAGGTCATTTGTGTTTTTTTTTTACACCTTTGGAACAAATGTTTTACAGCAATTATGTTCATTCGTTTGCTGGGGAGCTAATCCTTGGTTTTGTATTACTTTTGGTTATTACATTAAATTCTCTCTCATACCATTTCTAAACTTGAGGCTGGGGAATAATGTTGTGATCCTGACTAAACAAAAGGTCTTAAGTCTCCAGCTGCTAATCGAACCTGGGACCTCTGCATGCTAACCCAGACCACAAGGTAGTGAACTGAATTCCTTATTAACCCTAATACGTTCAATATATGAGGATCTACATGTCTTAGACCATCACGTGTTAAGATACCTATACAATATACTTAATTGCTTTCAATGACAGTTAACATCTACTTTAGAGTCAAGACAAACATTGGCGAAATTCGACATTCAAACGGGTTTACTGAAGTGAAGCTACGTTCTACCTACCATTCCGAATTGCTTGTAACCTATATTAGCAATTCCGCCAGTGTCTGTCTAGCCAGCAAATGCAAGGGAAGCCTTATGACTTAACTACATACTTACCTAGATAAACAAGTATTGAACTGAAAAGCATATGCCTATACTTCACTGTAGGCATGCTAACGTGCTGGAACCCTCAACTTTAATGAAAGACGCCAGTCAAGTGTTAAAATAACATTAGTATTGTGCTTTTGGAGTTTTAAAGGACATTTGGATAAATTGCAGTTCGGAATACCTGGTATTCATAATGATACCTACCTATCTGTTAATTTGAAGAATTCTATGCCACAGTCGGACTGAAATCACGAATCTTCGGCACGTCGAAGCATTACCGCCATGCTACCACAACGAGAACGCCCAACATAGATTTAAATTTTCTCATCTGATTTAGGTATGTAAGTCGGTAAGTCTACGACGGCATCTCGATTACTTAACCTCTATATGTCATCTTAAAGGAGATATTTGGAAGCTTTTAAGTCTATTAACCAAACCACAGAGTTAATTTATACTTTTCCTTTCACACTGCTATGAACAGGCTAAGATTGAATTCGATTATAAAAAATTTAATTAGGTGCATAGTTTGACATACAGAGGTGAAAATCGCAGTGATGTTTACCACATAACATACTTATTTTTATTTTCTCTATTTGACTACTACAGTAAACAAATGAAGCACTACGTTATACCCAAAACTTCAACAGACTTAACAGAAAATACATGTTTAGAGGGTCCATGATTCCAAAAACCTGTGTGCGCGTATGCGCGCGCGCGCGTGTGTGTGTGTATGTATGTGTAGAGTAGCAGTATATCATATCAAAACCAGTCGGTTAAATACTAAAATTGATATTCAAGTTCATATCTTACAAGGATACAGCATAATTTTAAAGAACATTTCCCCTTCCCAAACTACTCTTATAGAACATGTTTATTTTCAAAACATAGCTCTAGTCATTATATTAAAAAAATTACAAATACAATCACATCAAATTAACCATAATACTTAATTTTTTGGGGGGAATAGCCTGTTAGATCCTCTTCATTTATAATGATTTTTCTTACTGATAAAACTATAAGATGGATAAAGTCTTGCTAGAAAAAAAAAAAAAAAAAAAAAAACATGTAGATCTTAATAAATCAAAATAAAACCTATTCCAATTCAAAATTATGCAGTGGTTTCCCTGTATTTTATGCTTTGTAAACATAAGATATTCAAATATAAAAACAAAAACTGGATTGTTTTCGGCCAACTGTGCAAGCAACATGACTAGTATAAACTGACAGATTCTAGGTTGTTAATTGTCTAGGAACAGAAGCAAGCTTGACAGTATGTATATACAAGGTAGAGATCTTTTACTTGCAGTGATCTTTTATCATTATTAAGCTGTTAAGTAGTCAGCAATCATCTTTCCAAGTCACTACATTGCAAGAAAACATTACTGCTGATCTAGTAATATTTTATTATTTGTTGTTGAACATATGCCAAATGTTTTGCTCAAGCTACATTTATAAATTCTGCTTTAAGCAGTAACATAAAATAAAGTTTTATTGTCTTGTTTCTTTCTAACACTGTTTATGCTCGACCATGTCAAACTTGGTATTTATATGACTGGTAGCAGTACTTTAATGGGCCTCATTAAAGTACACCTGTTCATTTAAGTATTGGTATTCGACCAATCAGAAGAATCCACATAACATTGTGAAAGCTCAAGTATCGATTATTCTTGTTTCGATCAACAATGGTACTAGTGCCAGTTTAGAAAAAAGTCAAAATGTCTGACACTAGTAAAAATTACATTGAATTTACACCCCCAGAAATTACCCCCAGAAATTTACACCCCCAGTCAATGTTACCAATAAATTGTTGCCACAAAAGTCAATAAAGATATACAAGAAATTCTATTAATTCATGCATTGGAGAATATCAAAAGGTATATGCGTTCTCATAAAATGTATTCCTAGTGTATTTCAAAGAATTGCCTCAAAATATGAAATCAACACTCAACATTAGGCACCAAATTGACTTATCTAAATACTCAAAACTGAGCAGCTTACTAAAATGCAAATTAGAAGAATATATAGGAAAAAAGCCAAAACATTTACACCTGATGAGTTGAAAACATTTATAAATGAAGCACCTGATGTTAAACACCTCATGATAAAAGTAAGTTTCTTTCTTCTTTCTTTTTTTTAATATTACCAATGTTTTGTTTTAATATTACCAATTTGTTGTTAAACTGTGTCACACGTTAATAGCTCTTTATAGGGAAAAAGTCAATATTTCTGCACCTGCATACTACTTACTATGTCTCAGTCTAGCCAAAGCAATAATGCATATCACTCAAACTAGAAATGAATACTTTGAAATGAAATATTTAACTTAGATACATGATTGAACTTAAACAGTCGTATGACACTTGACTATAATGGTAATTAAAACACTCATATCATAATTATTAAACAAGCGAGCGAAGCAAAGTTAATAATATTTGCATTTTAATTACTACCATTCTAGTCTCATTGCATAATATACTATTCCTTATTGGCATAATAAGTTGAATTCACAGATATTTAACTTGGGAAGAAATATACCAGTTAAAAGAAATCACAATAATCCTATTTTCTCAATGGACTATAACTCTCCTGTACATTCCTTGGTTTATAGGGATTACATGAATAAGCTTGAGGCACAGCACTTTGAACAAGTTGGTCTCTACACCTTAAGTCTTTAGGTATTTTCAAAATTCTGAGCTCAGATTCCCATTGGTGGACACATGTAATTTAAATATTTTTAATTTGGCTGAAAGCAAGAAATAGTTGATTCTAAAATGAAGAATATATTCATATTAATTCAGTGACTCCACTCTTATAGGTTCTCATGTAGATTTTTTTGAATGGGTAAAATTACTTATCAATTACTAGAAACAGGCAAAACATCAGTAAAATGGAAAAAAAAAGTGAAAATAAGAAGGAAAAAAATGCCTAAATAATATGAAATATATGTAAAAGTCGAAACATCTTAAAGTATTTAGAGCAGGTTCACTTTATTATTAAAAAAAAAGTCTAACTTCTTGTTCATATTTAATACAACAAATTATACACATGTCCCTAAAAGCACCAATTTGTGAAACTAAAATCTCTTTAAGAATGGAGGGCATTTAATTTCACATATGATGCCAAAAAGACGAAGTACTACATTTTCCCAATTGTATCTGACTTCCTGGAAAGGGTACCTTGGGTTTTATAAATGTGTTTCACAGAAAGCTTCTAAATAGAATATCTGGAAAGAAAATGGACTGCTAATGGAAATGATTTTAAAATCTTAATCTTATAAAGTATAGAGAAAGGTGATTTTCCAAAAATAGGAACATTTACTAAAACACTAGGGCATGAAATTGTTTCATGTGCATTGATTTCTACACCTGTATTGCTCCCACGATGAGAGCAAGCATTATTTAGGATACAAACCTTCATACTTTGGATTTCTAATGATAACTTACATTTCATTAATATAATTTTGAGTCAAACTAGTACTCAATGCTCCACTTATTGCTAGTATTTACCTAGAATGCATTTCATTAGGATCTTCCTAACATCATCAGCTGTTGTCGACCAATAGATGTTGGTTTGGTGAACTCCTTGGAGGTGATAGGTGCGTCTCTGTCGGTATCTTGATGCTTAAAGAGCATTTTAGGAACATCAGGAACAAAGAAATAGATAAATCGGCGGTAGCATACCATTTTTGGAAGGAGAATCATGATATAGAACAAGAACTCCACTTATGAAAAAGTGTCCAAGGTCCAACGGCATTAACCACATGGGAAAAAATCTTCATAAAGAAATATGAAAGAAAATTGTTTAATTTCGACACTACCTTTGAAGAAAACCCAAACTTCAAGTTCATCAAGATACCGACAGAGACGCACCTATCACCTCCAAAGAGTTCACCAAACCAACATCTATTAGTATACAACAGCTGATGATAGGAAGATCCTAACGAAACGCGTTCTAGGTAAATACTAGCACTAAGTGGAGCAATAAGTACTAGTTCGACTCAAAATTATATTAATTGTGTGCTTCACTGTATCATAGTCCTTACACATTGCATTACATTTCATTATTGCATTACATTTCATTATTCCATTTACATATCAGCTGAAAAGGAGACAGTTTTAGGGTTTTCTCTCCACAAAGTTTCAAAATACTAATGTAGATTTATTTGCTTTTGATTACATGTACCACTTAATCTACAACCTGAAGTTGAAAATTACAAAGCACAAGATTCGAAGGGCTATAAAACATTACACTGTGCTATTTTCTATTGAGTTTTATAATTTTATGAATGCTACACGATAACAAAAATAACACATAGCTCTTGTGATTCATTTTATAAACATCCACAATAATGAGCTTGTAAACTATCTATTGAGTGTATTATTTGACTTATTTAAAACATATACAAAATATAGATGCTTTTTATCACAAAGCAACAAACATATTTTATACTTGGACTCAATTTAACTATTGTTTCTTAAGATAATATTTATTTATTACAGCTCGCAATTTAAAACATTGGCCTCACAAAGTATCCAGTAAAATAATTTATTTTTGTACATGTTGCTGAAAATTCATCTAAAGCTTTGAGATTAAAAACAGGCCTTAATTAACAAATTTATTTGCACCTCAGGTACATAATTGATTCGGTTTTAACTATCTTGTAGCAGCATTGATTCTCCTCTTATTGTGTTTCTCAAATGACTGTCTTTTATGGTCCTAGTATTTCTCAGCAAAACAGGATCACTTCATGCAGCACCAATAATTGCCAAAAGAGCTCTCTTATAATCTCCAGATGTTTCATCCTAAAAAATAATTGTGTTTAGTGTGCAATAAAATCTATTCTTATCTTGATCTTCCTGTGTGGCACATGTCTGTTTTATCTACTAGCGACATTCTTTGATGACATGTTTCTTTGCACATTGCCCCACAAGAATCTTGTAAAGAATACATTAAATATGAGTTAGGAAGCAAAATATGATGTGGCCTATATAGGAAGACCAAGATAAATTTGACAATGGCTATAGACAACATATTCAAGATAAAATTAACTACAAAATCAGACTTTTAAGACAGGTCAGAACTGAACTAGACTGGACTACGCTGTGGAGGGGATTCAGCATGGAGGTCCAAACTTGGTCTATTGTACCTATGTCCCCCAAAAGGGCAAACCCTGGGAGGAAGGATGAGGTGAGAGGAGACAGGGTGGCCTTCCCAAGGAGCCAATACAATGCAGAGGGCAGAAACTCCCTGGCAGGTCAGTACAACTGGCATCCTACACTACTGTGGTCTGAAAGCACCCCACAGACTAGGTTTGGAGACCAGAGACTGTCCTACCAGAGGATGAAGTTTTATCAAGAGCATATCATCCTGCTATGCAACACCAAGACAACTGCTGACACTTCTACCCTGAAAGAGATCACCAGATGAGAGATGATATGAAATAATGGAGATGAAATGGAGGGACAGGAAATTTGGGAGATATAATTAACCTACGCAGCATTCACCGAGCAACCCGGAAAAGCCCCCAAAAAACCCATGGGTCAGGTAGGTCGGCTATGAGAATCGAACCCAGGCCTCCCGAATGCAGATGGCAGTGACTCTTAGACAGCTTTTACGACTCAGGCTCTTAGGATAGCTCTTTAAGTTTGCAGCAGTAAAATAATTGAGTTTGTTATTATTTGGTAATAAATATAATGTACCTGCTTATTTATAGATTAATTAAATGAAAGTTTTTAACACAGAAATTTTCTGACTTCATCTAGTATATTGTAAGTAAACTAATAAATTTGCAGGAAAATCTAATTTTGTAATTATTATGAAAATAATAATTGCAAATGTAGAATAACTTCATATACCATAAAACTAACTTTTTTTTTTAGCAACTGGAGCTGTTAAAACTATTCTTATACTTTACATATTTTAAAAAATACTTCCAAGACATTAAAAACAGCTGTTGTATAATATGAAAAATTAATCAAACTACACTATAACAATTGGAAAAAAAGAAAACCACAAATGAACTTGATAAATCAACACAGCTTAATAAAGTCTAAGGCATTAAACAAATTAAAAATCCCTCAACTTACAAACCAGAACCAATCCTTTACACCTGTTTGATATTGAACACGTCAATTGTTCGACAAGATTTAAAAAAATCTGAAATCTCTTGATGTGTTTTGAAACAAATGTTGCTAGAAATAATAAAATTAAAATATCCGCTTAATGAGTGACTACATGTTTATACTGACAAATTTTCCTTATCATATATAATGGCAGTGCTGGTGCAATATGCCCAGCTTTCTTTTCACAGAAAATTATGTTTAAATTCTACAAATTTTGGAGGTGAAATTTTAGTAATTCTTCTCAATTTACAAAATCTTTTGATCAAAAAGAAATTTAGGAGATTCAATCATAACTGTAAGTTTTATTAAGAGAGCACATGTTAATTGACCATCAGCTATGTTTATGATAACTCATTTATTTTAAAGTGAGTAAGTAACCAATGTTTAATTAATAGTGAGTTTAAGAGAGTTATGGTATTATTTAACTCCAAGAGAGCTAAACAGTGATACATCATCAGGCTGCAGAGTGAGTTAAGAAAGTTGGCCAAGCTGAAATGACTGATGACTTTGTTAGGTAAATAACAATAGTATCTAGCCTTACACATGGCTAATGTGTCAGAACAATTAATTTCTATTAATTGACCTAATCAGCTCAGTTTCTTTGTACTTACCCTCACAGCACTTTCTAGTGTCATGTCATAAAGTTTCTCAAATTCTTGCTTAATATTTTCCAAGTCAACTTCACTTCTGCTCACAATAATACGTATTAGCGTTGGATCATCAGTGCCAGCACCATCCAATGCAGCGCGTAAACGCTTAGCAAAAAATGTAGGTGGGTTCTGAACATTTTCAACTGAAATGAAAAATAAGTTTCATCATGACAGCCTCAAACTTCCTTGTTACTAATGAATACAATGCTAATATTCAAATGCCAATGCCTCATAAAATACATTTCAGTACAGCCATGATACTTGCCTATTGCAAGCATTGCCTCTAATAGTTCTCCAGATATTTCCTCCTGCAATGCTTGTTCAATTGTCCGTCCAGTGATGTTTTTGTATTCCTCAAAAATCATTCTTAGCTGTGGAAAGCTTTCATGAGCCATGACTCTGTTAAACACCTCTTCATCAGTGCCTATTTTGAATTCCCCTACAGTTTAAAAAACAACAATAAAATTAGCAATAATTCACCAAATCTACATCTGTATCAAAGCAATGAACTATATAAAAGTTGCCAAAAAGGTTTCCTGCCCCATCCCCATGTAAAGCTTTAAATTAAGCTTCATTTTAACGCATTTTTAAGTTTTGACATCTTTAGAATAAATATTTAGTTTGTAGCAAACCTAATTTAAGCAATAATAAGCAAACTTCTGCAGTAACTCAACAAACAAAATTATTAAATGTTTGCTCTAATAAATTCTTGCAAAATGCATTTCATATCATATTTGAATTATCTTCCACCTGTTTTTAGACTCCCTTTCTGCTAGAAATTTTAGTTTTACAAAATCATAGTTGTGTAGAAATAGAAAGTTTTCAGGCTTTGAAAAATTTCTTGGATATAAAGATCAGATATTGAATGGCTGTTAATGTTAAAGAAAACTGCTGCACTTAAAAGGTTTAATTTCAGAACACCAATTTTATGTATAATTATTTTTATTTCTTTTCGGGGTGGCATTTTTATCTTATGAAAAATGGTTATCAGCAATGATGTTCATTGCTTACAGTGGTATTAATCCTTGGGTTTGTGCTATTTTTGGTTATATTAAATTTGAATATTCAATTTATACTTCCTCCAAAGGATGAATAACTCTGGTTATAGAAAAATTTCTACCCTCCAGCTGGGAATTGAATTCTAGGCCTCCTAATCTGGAGGTTATATGTTTAACATCATACCACAGAGACAGATTATTTTATATTATGTAATTCCTTGCTGATCTTTGCTATCTGGATATAAATGTCAGCAAATTAAGTTTTTCAGTAAGATCTTAAGTTAATATTTTCCAGAATTACCTTAATTATACCATAATTATTGCATATTAACATTGATTATATATTTAAGCATTACACATCAATCTCAGCTATGCAGGGGCTTAAATTCTGATTTTTTTTACCTACCAAAACTGCAATATGGTATCTTTTTACCTTCTAATTGGCCATTTAGGATATTCTCTGACAGATGATTAGTTATAAAAACTAATTGTGATCCTGAAAGAGCCTTTACACCTTTACACTATTCTGGGTGATAAACAAGTTAATCTAGAAGTATGTAAGGCATCCATAAGTTTGAGTGCAAAAATATTTCAGCAATAAGGATATGTCTTATAATAATCAAACAGGCAACCTTTAAGCATATTCTGCTAGAAATTAAGTGAACATAATTGTAATTCCATTCTCTAATGTAGCAATTTTTTTACTTGTATACCAGAATGAAAAGAATCCTTTAAAAAAAAAGGCAAATGGCTATTATTTTTACAAAATATCTAAAGAGTTAAAACATTTCAGTAACCAAAGTACACTTTATTCTTGTGCCTCATATACATTAAAGTTTTACCTGAATTGTGAAATTATGTTTTATTGCTCATAGACTGTTCTGCATTCCTTTACTTGCATGTTTTAGGTTCTGTTAGAACTCCAATTCTATTTCTTACATACCAAATACGAACGAATACCTGCCTGCATCTCTTAGTTCAATGGCCTTAGCAACAGCATATTCTGAGGTGGGTTTCTTGTTCTCATCTCTTAAGGAGTATGACTGTAACAGAATGTCTTATATGGGCAAACATGGATACTATAAACATTATGTTTTAAACTCAGCAGTGGTAAGCAGTCCTACATTCTAATCTTGAGTCATGCTTTATTACAATGGTCAGCCAGAGTACCTCAAGAAAGGAAAACAAGGAAAGAGGTTCAGCAAAGCCCAAAGCAGTAAAAGAGGATATACCATATATACAGAATATCCTACGTTAGTTCCTGGAAAGCATCCTTTCTTTAATAAACAGTTACAGAGTAAGTAATAAAATGTAGAATATATTACCTTACTTTCCTATTAAGCATTGTGAACAAAGATCTGCATGGTTAGCACTGCAAGCTCAGTACAACACTAAGTAGTGCATATTAAATGTAAGCTGATATAGACTTTAAAGTCCATTGTGTTGCAGTCTAGTGTTGTCACAATCTTAGACAAATGGTTATCACTTCTTTAAGTAAAAGGCCTATTAAGTAAAAATGGCACAGTAGGTAACAAAATGAAGATACAAGATAACCATCATAAGTTAAATCTTTAAATGGATCAATAAAAATATTTGTTATATCTTAAAAAAGTGTTGATGATAATTTAATTTAAACTTTCTTAAGCCCTAGCCCAAGGATGGAGAGGGAGTTGGATAGACAGATTGTCCTGTCTAATCCCTTGTGCCGATAATATCTTTACTGTATGTAGGCTAGTGAGTAGGAAGTTAAAACACTTAATGAAATACCCATCATCATGGCGTTGAACAAAATTTTGCAGAAGCATGTAATGTGAAACCGAAATTATATTCGAGTGGATAACTGCAGTCTTTACTGTTTCAAGGTGATATATCTTTCTGTAATAAAAAATACACCACCAGCAGAAGAACTTGCATGAAGTTTTGAAACTACAAGTTTAGAGTTAAATGTATGCACAAAATTCTTCAAATTGTTCTCTGTCTAAGTTTTCCAAATTGCAGACTCTACCTACCTTTTTAACCACATAATGAACATTATTGAAAGGGTTTATTAAATATATCGAGTGTAACAATTTCAAAATCAACCCTACTTTGACATCAGAAAAGTTCATTGAAATGCATTAAAGAATACTGTTCCCAATTTGAATGTGCTGATGCATGGTGTATGGATTATTTCATACCTATCTCACAGATTGCTGTTATGACATTAGAGCAGGCTTTGTGGTGAGAATCCCCAGTACCTCACTAAGGCTGTTACAAGAACTAAAAAGCAATCAATTGCATAAGCACACCATCTGCTATCAGCTTAATAAATGCTTCTTTGGAATTAAATTCATAAATGTAAATGTAACTCATGGCGTAACAGTCTGCAAGCAGGCTAGAGCCTCGCAACCTGACTGCTGGCCTCACGCCCACATATGCAAGGCAGAGTTGGATGATTAGTCAACCGATACGGGGAGGAGATGTAGTCAGCATCACGGCACCCGCAGTCGAAAGTTGGCTTTCTAGATCAGTGTTCACTACCTAGTGCAGCTCGTCAATTTCTTTATGATGCTGACTGGGCACAGGTCCTTTACCTGGGACTTAAATCTGCAACCCCAGGGGTGGGACTGATCCCAGGCACATCCTGTAGCAGGGAACCAAAGCTCAAACCTCTAGCATCTGTGCGATGGTGCAGGACAAATGAATTCATTGTTTTCATTCTTAGCTTGAGGGTTATTTTTATTCATTTACCATGTAAATAATATTTTAATTGTTAGTTATTTTGTTATTCTACAACTTGTACAGTGCATTCATTGCATTGATGGAGAATATGTCATTGTTGTTTGGGAAGGGCATGAATGGTGTAACCCAGCTTCTGGCATAGGAACAATTATGTCAGTGTTCTATGTGTTAGTTCTAATCCTTCGAGCAAAAACAACATTTTTAATGTTGTTGAAATTAAGGCTACATTTTTCCAAATTCCGGTTCTGTTCCATAAAGTGTACATATTTTAGGCAATTAAAAAATAAAGCTTTATGAGCTTTTGTGAACTAGCTAAGCTTTGAATATTGTAACGGCCATGGCAGGAATCGAACCTCCACTGACTAGATTACAACATTTGACAAAAAGTGTTGAAAGTAGTTGAAGCCTGGAATTCGGAGTAATAGAACGCCTATGTTTAAGCTGGCCCAATGTAGGTCAACGGGGCAGTTTGACAGCAGTTGATGTGTAGATGATGAGCAGTCTATAGTGAGTTAATAAGTGTCCGTGGTCAGTTAAAGCTGTTATACATGTCATCGCAAGGGTTGAAACAGCACCTCTGAAAGTCTACTATGAGCTCTAAGGTAAGTTTGGGTGTATGCCAGTAGGCCAAGGCCACCCTCGAACCTTGTGTATTTATACAGTTAATAAATCAGGCTCATATATGCATTTGGGGTTAATAAATCTTTGTCGCCCAGATGCCGGTTCCGTTCCCTACCCTCTCTGAGCAGCATACCTCTGAAAGCTACACCCCCCCTAGTATCGAACTTCTTTCCGGAGTTCGCTACAATATAATTTGACTTAATGATATATATGTGATTGGTACATATATGGACTCTTTTCACTATGAAACGATTATCATTCTATGTTAGTAAAAACGTTAATATTTTATGGACTAGACTGCCAGAGTCTGCAAGGAGAGTAAGTTTTGCCTTGATATGAGAATACTTTTAAAATATTATTCCAACATGTCATGAAGGAGAAGAACTGAGACTGGGATGTTTAAGAAACCAATGAAATGTTTTGTATATGTATAACTATATAACGTTTTAGTTAAAAATTAATTGTACTCTGAGGTTATTTTTTAAAGCACTTATTCTTCTTCAATTACCCTAGTTGTACCACTATTGTGGTGTTAGGAGATTCTTGTTCCTCTATCCCTTATGCCTTTAGGCATTGGGTTAAGGAACAGAAAAACTGGATCAGATAGAGAACCCAGGATGGGTGATCAGCCCGATGCCTGGTATGAAAGTGAGAGAACTGGAGGATAGAATGAGGGCAAAATGAATGAAACAAAATGTGATAATGGAGCAATTGGTAGAATGATGGTGGGGAAAACTGGAGATCCCAGAGAAAACCCACCCTGTGCCAAGTTGTCCACCACAGATGTTGCATGCGGTTGCCAGGGATCGAACTTGGGCCACCTTGGTGAGAGTCAAGCAGTCTAACTACTTGGTCATGGCACAGCCTTATTGTTTAAAGCATGCTACTTAAAATTTATTTTTTCATTAGCTTCTGTTCAGAATTTAAATTTACATCTTAGGCTCTAAAATGAAATGTGCTAACCACTAATCAGCAAGCACTTTTCCAACCTTCTGTATTTTGTGCTGTCATATGTTAATTTTACAGTGGCACTTATTTTTTTTTTAGTAGAATTGTGGTTATTTTAACCAACCCTGTAAAGTTATTGTTTAATAAGTAATAAAGTAACATTCCATGAAAACCTAAATAGAAGAGGTTATTACCTGCAGCATACAACTGCTCTGCTGCTTCCCTAGCTGCATCAGGATCAGTAATGTCTTTGCGCACACCCTGAGGGAAATTGCAACCAAAGTTTTATACTGACAAGAGTGGCATGCATTGTTAGATATAGTTTAGCTAAACTGAAGTGTAAGATGCATCAGCATTCAACTGCAAAGGCAACACAAACCACTAGATAGCATGAAAAAAGCAGGAGGAAGAAATTGGTAATGTTAAGGATAGCTAAGAATTCTTTCAACATTGACCTTAAAGCTAATAACAATACAATTTCTATATATACAATTATAAATTAAATTAATAATGAATTAATATCCATCAGAGGCATTTTAGAAATTACATTTAATGTCAATATATACAAGATTAATTGAAAAAACTCTTTGTAGTCAGTTTTTTGACACTTCATCACTATACAAGATGTTTCTAAAAATCAATAACATATACTAATATATAATTTACATTTTTCTGTTGATTGAGAAAAGCTTTTCTGCAATGAGTTTTATGTTCAGTAGAACTAGACACACTTTTTCTATAAAATTATACTAGTTTGTGTGCAAGCTCAAGTTTTGAAGATATGTATATTCCTATATATACACTCCTGGAAATGGAAATAAGAACACATTGACGCCGGTGTGTCAGACCCACCATACTTGCTCCGGACACTGCGAGAGGTCTGTACAAGCAATGATCACACGCACGGCACAGCAGACACACCAGGAACCGCGGTGTTGGCCGTCGAATGGCGCTAGCTGCGCAGCGTTTGGGCCCCACCGCCGTCAGTGTCAGCCAGATTTCCGTGGCATACGGAGCTCCATCGCAGTCTTACGCCCCAACATCGTGCAGCCCGCCTCCAGTGGTGTCACGACAGGCGTGAATGGAGGGACGAATGGAGACGTGTCGACTTCAGCGATGAGAGTCACTTCTGCCTTGGTGCCAAATATGGTCGTATACATGTTTGGCGCTGTGGAGGTGAGCGCCACAATCAGGACTGCATACGACCGAGGCACACAGGGCCAACACTCGGCATCATGGTGTGGGGAGTGATCTCCTACACTGGCCGTACACCTCTGGTGATCGTCAAGGGGACACTGAATAGTGCACGGTGCATCCAAACCGTCATCGAACCCATCGTACTACCATTCCTAGACCGGCAAGGGAACTTGCTGTTCCAACAGGACAATGCACGTCCGCATGTATCCCTTGCCACCCAACGTGCTCTAGAAGGTGTAAGTCAACTACCCTGGCCAGCAAGATCTCCGGATTGTCCCCCATTGAGCATGTTTGGGACTGGATGAAACGTCGTCTCACGTGGTCTGCACGTCCAGCATGAACGCTGGTCCAACTGAGGCGCCAGCTGCAAATGGCATGGCAAGCCGTTCCACAGGACTACATCCAGCATCTCTATGATTGTCTCCATGGGAGAGTAGCAGCCTGCATTGCTGCGAAAGGTGGATATACACGGTACTAGTGCCGACATTGTGCATGCTCTGTTGCCTGTGTCTATGTGCCTATGGTTCTGTCAGTGTGTTCATGTGATGTTATCTGATCCCAGGAATGTGTCAATAAAGTTTCCCCTTCCTGGGACAATGAATCCACTGTGTTCTTATTTCAATTTCCAGGGGTGTAGCTATTCATTAATACAATTGAGGTGCTTAGAACCTTAGGGCCTGATATTTTAGCATGTATGTGTGCTCCTCACATTTTCCAACTTTGTGGTCAACCAGCTGTAGCTGTGCATTAGGCCTTCTTTGATTTAATGAAACATCCATAAGAAACTGTCTTGCCAGTTTTCCTGATATTCAGTTACATAAGGGCCCAAAGCATAAAGTATTATTTTATTGCTCTGTGCTATTCAATTTTTATTTAGTGTTGCCAATGCCATTTAATCTTTAAATCATGTTCGCAAGTAGTATTTCATAATGAGAATTTCTTGCATAGAAATTTTGATTATAATGAACACCCATTTTTCTCAAAATTATGTTTCGGTGCTTTGGGCCCTTATGGTTCTCAGTGTCTCAATTATAAATTAATATAAATAAATCCAAACATATTATTTGATTAAAATGAGCATAACTGTTATGTTTCTGAAGAAACGAACATAAAGGTACTAACGTAAATAAAGAGAACATTTATATGTAAGTATGCAACTTCAAACATGCCCTATGGCAAGGATTTGTTGTACATTGTATGTTGAACTAAATAAAAAAGAAGCTTAAATTCTTGATCTTTGTCTCATTAGATGCTGGTGCTACAAGTACTCTTCGCAAAACGTGTTGCACAATGAGCAAAAATGGTTTAAGAACTCCTGTTCTGCAGTAACGATAAAACTGTTCAGAAGATATGAGAAAATTTTGGCAAGTTGCCCACCTTTGTAGCATAGGTGGTAGTGTGTCTGCCACATGTTCAAGAGGTCCTTAGTTTGAATCTTCATCAGGGCGAGTTACCTGAATAAGGCTTTTCCTGGGATTTTCTCTTATCCTAAAAGATGAATGTTGGGTAATTTCAAGCTCTATTGACCCTAGGCTCATTTGAGTTCATTTCACCCATTTCATTCATTATGTGATATGACAATGTAGGAGGATGCTGACTAAAAGGAACAATCAACTGTTTAAGATACATGCAATGCATATAAAATTAATTTTTAGAGGCTACAGAGCAAGCCAGAAATTAGTTATTGAAGCTACTATCAGTAACTATTCTTAAGAGTGCTTATACATGTATCACAGACAAATTGGATGAAAAGGCTACAGATATCATCTATTTAGGAAATGTTTCCATGCTCAGAGATAATTGCTGCTGTCTTACATTCACACTTTCTCTAACAATGATCTTCATTTTTATATCTCTTCTGTAAACTGTTCTTTCCTGATGTTAATTAAGGTAAATGTTTACTGAATTGGTTTAGTTAGACATTTTTGTGTGTAAAGAAACAGTATGGGAACTACAGTCAAATCTTTAAAAAGGAGCGATTGTATGCTATACTTTAAATTCCATATTCTTTTCATATCATAATGATGATACATTTCAAAACATAACAAAAGTACCGACAAATTTAAAACAGTATACCTCAAAAATGGCTAATGCTGGAGTTACTCAAAATATATTTGTGTTTTAAAGAGATCTACTTTTTTGTGTAATAAGTTTTCGAATATTTCTTATGGCTTACCAGTTCTACAATAGCGCATATACTACAACCAAATGCACTAATTGTATCTTTGAAATAAGAGGATGAAGCAGTTGGTTGGTATCTAAAATTAAACAGTGGCAATGAAGCTATTCACTCTCTTGCACTCCAGTATTTTAGTGTTATGTTGCATTGAAATTTATTATCGTCTGCATAAAATTTAAGAGACTTGGTAGAGTTGACATGAAAAATTCAATACCACGGCCGGGATTTGAACCACAGATCTACTGGTTTCCGTCCAGTCTCCCCTCCCCTTTAGGCTACATGGTCAATCTGACGTCTTGACACTAAATTCTCCAACTGATTCATATTTGCCTGGTAAACCAATAGGGGCTCTTGCATCTGAGATACACTGTTTGTGGCGACTTACTATTGTAAGTACGTGAGTCCCAGGCTTCATCATTTAACTCTTATTAAGTTAATTGATGGAAATTATTCATTTCTTCACACTAGCTGTATACAGGCTAAGATATTGGATTGATAGTGTCCACATGAAAAATTCAATGTCATGGCCGGGATTTGAACTACAGATCTACTGGTTTCCATCCAGTCACTCTTACCCATTGAGCTGCCGTCATGACACTATATGAGTCAATTGGAGAATTTAGTGTCATGGCTGCAGATTGGCCATGGTAGCTCAATGGGTAAGAGAAACTGGAGGAAACCAGTAGATCTGTGGTTCAAATTCCTGGCCGTGGCATTGAATTTTTCATGTCAACTCTATCAATCCAATACCTGTATACGACTAGTGTGAAGAAACGAATAATTTCTATCAATTAACTTAAATTTTAAGAGACTTTCTTCTTCGGATACAGTAAGTAGGTACTAGGGAGAGTAGACGTTAATGAGCATATCAGTTTTAGATTACTAAGATACTAAAGCAGAAAAAAATGAGATTTATGCTCCTTTCATGGTAATTACAAGAAGAATGCAGTGTAGATTTAATTGATTTACACAATTTTTGTTAACTTCATTCTTTTCTTTAAAAGCCTAACTTTGCCACAATTTAGGCTATTATTGTATTTATATGTGTGCTCCGTTCTGGTCACATGATTCCGATATTTACAGTTATGCCCATTGTGCCAGTACTAAAACTGTACATCCCATTGGGTGGTAATTCTCTCAATAAGGGTGGTAATTCTTGTTCTTTTCTATTAAATAGTAAGCAAAATAACTGATGTATTATATGTTTATAAATATATAAAAAACATCACCTTTGCCATTTTTGCTTTAAAAGCTATCCATAAAAAGAAAAGAGTAGAGTTTTCAAACCCTTTTTCCAAAACATTTTGTTATAAATCTAGAAAAGATGGAAGTAAAGTGTTTATACATTTTTATTTAGCTTACCACTGAAAGCTCTCTCCAGTTTAAGAGATGATATCTATATCCTTTTCACGAGTATATTAAAGCTACAATATGTTGATTATATTGCATATTAATGTTTATTCATAAAGCAAATTTTTGTTAGGAATTATTAAATATGTGAAGCATAAAATTAATCTTGCTCCTTGAGTAATCAATTTACACAGCTTTGCCTTGATGCCTTATTTTACTAAGCAGACACAGAAGCTATATACACATACAAACACATACCATCTATGAAATAACAGTATAAATCAGGAAAGCCAGTTTTAGTTACTGCAGCTCAACAATTTTAGTATTATACAAGTCCTTAAAACTAGTTAACTAAAAACTTCAATAATCTTTGCAAGATTTTCAAAATTATTTTAAAGTGAATGAAAGTTTTACATAAATTTTTGAACAAACTCTACTCAGCAATTTTCAGTATGTGAATGCTACTTGTTTATAGATTAAAGTTAAACTTTTTTTAATTTTATTACTTTTGGGAATCTACTTTCTAGCATTTTAATTTCTTAGAAGTTTGAAAGCAATCCACAGTAAAATTTGTAACCTACTGTGACTATCAAAGTGAGAAGACGCCGGAAATCCCCAGAAGTTTCACTGCACATATGTTCAGCAAGAGGCCGTTCATAAACTGTAACAAAGTAATAACAGTGCACAATTAAAGATATATTCTTCTTAGCAAGAACCTTATGCTTTCATTCAATAATTTCACCATTTACAACATTGGTATATACAGAGAAAAATATCATATCACCTACAAATTCTTAGTTTATGATCTAAACATATTAACTTACTTCTTTCATAGGCATCCACAATATTTTTTATTTCCCTGTTGCTTTTGCTGCAGAGAATTTCAATGAGTGTGTGCTCATCGGTTCCCATGCCCTCCATGGCCTTGTGCAATTGTTTACATAAATAGTCTGCAGGAGGATACATTAGTGCAACAATGACATCCTCAAAATGACCTCCTAACTCACTTTTTAAGTCATCAATTATATCCTGAAAGAAAGAAAATTAGTGGCAACAAAATTAAGGCACAAATCTACTGTCTACTGCCTGGTTAGTAAATAGCTCAGTTGTAAATCTTAATGAGGCAATTATTAACTTAACTGTAGTTTGAAGAAATTACCAACTAGTTTAGCATTTAAAAACTGGCAATATGCCATTTGAATTAGGTAGAAAATGAAGCTATATAGTTACAGTGAAGTAATGAATATTACACAAATATTACTATTTGTAACAAAAACTTCACTTATCGTAAGAAAAATGATGCCAAATTTTTCTTATTAATCGAGATCGATTTCACAATCAAATTGTTTGTATCATCAGTCCAAAACACTTCGCCGTCAAGGATACCGGTTAAAAAAACATAACATGGTAACTGGTATCCTTGACGATGAAATGTTTTGGACCGATGATAAAACGATTTGTTTGTAAAATCGATTTCCATTAATAAGAAAAATTTGACATCATATTTCTTACGATAAGTGAAGTTTTTGTTACAAATAGCTATATTTGTGTAATGTCATTTGAAATTTAAGCATGTTTCTTGAATGATTACCATATATTTCATAAAATATTTGAGCATTTTTTTGGGATTACATATGAATGAGAACATGAAATGGACCACACATATTCAACATTTAATAAATAAACTGAGTTCCATTTGTTATTTGCTTAAACATTTAAAAAGCTTAATAAATTTAGCAGCATTGAGAAATATATATTATGGTTACTTTCACAGTCAGTTACAATATGGGATAGTGTTCTGGAGGGAAAAGGCAGATAGAGTCTTTAAACTTCAAAAAAGAGCGATAAGGATTCTAAGTGGTGTGGATAACAGAACATCTTGCAGGCCATTATTCAAAAAACATCAAATATTACCTCTAGCATGTATGTATATTTTGGAATTAGTGATCCACGTAAAACAAAATAAACTACAAAATTACAAAAATGCCGATATTCACAAATACAATACACGTCAGAAAGATGACTTTCACATTAAAAGTTTTAGAATGGAAATCTTCAGGCATAGTGCTATCGATAAAGGTATAAGATTATACAACAGGCTACCAGAAAATTTTAAAACAATGAAGAGCCTTATACATTTTAAAAAGGGAGTAAAACTCTTTTTACTGCAACATTCATTTTATTCTGTAAAAGAGTTTTTAAATGTTAATTAGTTTTAAGTGATTGTAAATAATGACAGTGAACATTAATGTAATTTTTATACTATGACGTGCCTGGTATCAATCAAAAGGACAAAATAAATTGAATTGAATTAAATTATGAAGTAGAGTAAACTCCACATTTGTGAACAATTACTTTTATATAGCATTTCTCTATGGTCTTTATATAGTTTATATTTATTTGCTTTTTCTACTTTAGACTTTTGTTGGATCCTGTATCTGTTACAGTTTTTAGTGTTATGTAACTTTTTATATTTATCTTTGTATCTTGAACTGACGTGTCCTATAACATATATATTATGTTCCAAAGGATGAAATAAATACAATACATTATTTACTAACTATAAAAAATATCCATTTTGGTTAGGATTTGAAATTAATAAAAAATCATTGATTCATTAATTAAAATTACTTACTCTACCATACTCCTCTGTGAAAAATTTTGCTATTTGCTGGCGCTGATTGTTAGAACGGCGTGTGAGGATATCAATAATAGTTTGCTCATCTGTACCCAGTCCTTTCATAGCAGACCTTAGAGCAGTGCCATCTTCTGCTGCATTGAAGTTTGGAGCTGGTTTCACAGTAGGGATGGGCTGAAAAAATTGCTCTTTTTTCAGATATGTGTAGAATAATATATTAAAATATTTTAATGTTCCAAATTCTCTAACATGGCCAATTCAGTAATATATTTTTCTGTTTGGTTGGATTCCAGAAAGAGCATCTTTAAACTGCAGTTTGGTTTCAGATGATACTACATAACTTTGATTAGTTTAGAATTAAAACATAGTTGTTACAAACATTTTTGAAGAAAGAGTATTCAAACAAAAAATTTAGAAAACATTTAATGAAACATAAAATATAAAGTTTATATATATCACTTAGTATAGATACTGTCTCATAAGTAATTGCTTTTTAAGAAAAACAATTATTTGAAGTGTGTTCTGACAAGAAATTAACTAATTTTGAAAGTATAGACCATTAGATTCTATGGTCTTGAGTCATTGTTCAGCAAGCTTTATTATCCCACTATGGTACTAGTCTCTGGTTTTTGATGTAAAGAATTTGATGACACCCATTTGCACTACTTCAAAGCTGTCAAAATTTCTTATACATTGAAAATGGGCCATGGATCGAAAAAGATGAAAATCTGATGGTGTGAGATCAGGGCTGTATGCTGGGTTTCATAGCAGTTCAATTCCTCCCAATTCCTGAAATTTTTCCACGGTTGTTCATGCAGTGTGGGTGTTGTATTGTCCTGTTGAAACAGAACTCTTTCAGTTAACTAATGCTGGATATCTCCGTCTCAAAATTTCATGCGCTGTTCTGGTTGTTGAAAATAAAGATCTCCATCAATCATCTCCCATTTGGAACAAACCCCCAGTTAATCACACCTTCAAAATTCCACCAGACACACAACATTACTTAGGGATCAAATTGATTTTTTTTTTTAATGATGACTTTGGCAGGTTGGCGGGGATCAGGCCACTGTTTTGAGGCATCAGGTTTTCGTTAATGTATCCATTTTTCATCACAAGTGACAGTTCTCCTGTCAAATCTAACAGCTATGGGATTATGGATAAGCTGATGGCAGATTTCCACTCTACGTTCTGTCTGTTAAGGTGTCAGCCTTGAGGTACAGCTCTACAGCTTCTGTATGATTTTCCAAGTGTCTTAATGTGGCAATGTATATCTTTTGATGCACCAAGTACTTCTGAAAGCCTACAGGTACCTTTTTTCAGATTTTCTTGCAAAACTTGGCATGTATTCTCAATACTCCATATTTTAGGTCTTCCAGAAGGTTGTAAATCTTTAGTGTTTTTGTCTCCATTGTTGAAACGTTGGAACCATCATTGTGCTACACATTCACTAATGACACTTTCTCCTTCCACTTCACACATTCTTCGAGCTATGGCAGCAGCTTTATAATCGTGTTTCGAGTAGTGTTTTAGAAGGACTCTGAGGTGAAGCTTTGTTATTTCCATTTTGTGATTGTTTATTAAAAACTGAACACTAATACATGCTCATAATGTGTGCAACACTAATCATGGCATCCTGTAAACAGCATTGCAAACCAAAGAAACCCAATAAGTTTTCCAAAACACCAAAATTAAAAAAAAAAAACTGACATTACTTATGAGACAACCTAATATATTTGAAGTAACCAGGGTGAGCCCAGAAATAATGTAGTTATATGGTTATTTAACTGAGAGTTCTACACTTTTTCATTTTCTGACATCATTCTGAAGGGGTTAAAGTGTAGTTAGTAGGTTTATATACAAGTCTCATACTTAGGGTCTGTACTCTGGTATGGCAATTTTAAATTGTTCCTGTCCAAGCCTTTACCTCTTGACTAGTTTGTGGTATGTATACTCCATTAGTCTATGGTAAAATTTATAAGCACTCTAATTTCATTATCCTCATTTACATCCTACCATTAAAGATAATGGACACCATCCACAGCTAATAAATGGAACTACTGATTAGTATACAGGATGAAGCTTCCTAGAGATTTCAGTAGAGCATGTGGCGAACATTGAAAACAACAAAATCACCAAAACACTTACATTAAAGTTTAATGACCATTTCTATATGTTGCAGTAGCTTATTTAATTCCTTCTTTGAAGTTTACTCTTGGATGCACTGGCTCACATCTATATTCAAGTCAGTAAAGGTTTTAAAATGCTGATCTTAAAGTGGATTTCTACTTTTAGAAGAACGTTGTCATCAGATAAACTAGTCATGGTGAAGTTGAAATTGTAGTTTTATTTATGAATCCTTTTTAACTGCTGTGGTTTTATTGAGCATGAAAGACTGCTTAATTTTGCCCGGATGCCTCTATTAAGCATGAGGTTCTTTTACATTACATAGATATACAACACTATTTCCCTTCTGAAGGAAGTCATACTAAGGATCTCAAGCCCCAAAAATTCATCATCCTCTGCCGGGTTAGAACCAGCAACTTTTGGATTACTCCATGTAGAATGACAATCGTAGTAAAGATGTGTTTCTCAAGTGTAACTGGTCAATACATTCCCACTATTTTAATTAATTGATGGAAATTAATCATTTCTTCACACTAACCATATATAGGCTAAACTTTTTGATAGAATCAACATGAAAAATTCAATGCCACGGACAGGATTTAAACCACAGATCTCCTGGTTCAAATCCCGGCCATGGCACTGAATTTTTCTTGTTGACTATCTATAAAAAAACTTACATTTAAGTTTAATAACCATTTCCAAGTGTTGCAGTAGCTTCTTTAGTTCCTTCTTTGAAGCTTACTCTTGGATACACTGGCTCACATCTATACCAAGTCAGTAAAGGCTTTAAAATGTTGATTTTAAAGTGGATTTCCACTTTCAGAAGAATGTCATCAGATAAACTAGTCATGGTGAAGCTGAAAATATAGTTTTATTTATGAATGCTTTTTAACTGCTGTGGTTCTCAATGCCCCATTCATATTGAGCATGAAAGACTGCTTTATTTTGCTCAGATGCTTCTCTCACGAATGAGGTTCTTTTACATTCCATAAATCTACAACAGAGGCTTTATTTCCCTTCTGAAGGAAGTCATACTAAGGATTTTAACTCCCAAAAATTCATCACCCTCTGCCGGGTTTGAATCTGCGACATGTAGAATGACAATCATAGTGAAGATGTGTTTTTTCAAGTTTAACTGGTCAAAAAATTCCCATTAGTTCACCATTACTGTGAGAGTTTGCATTACTGTGGAGAGGTAAGAAACCAGATAATTACTGTGAATGTTTCTGTAAGCCCACAACTCTCAAAGGTAGACGAATGTGTTAAAGAGAGCTGCATCTAGGGCCCTGCTCATTTACTGTGATAGTACAAAACTTACAGAAATGTTTTAACCACACCTTTATTGTAGCAATCCATAAATTTCTATTATCCACTTAATAGATTCACATATTAATGAAATACTTTTTATCTAAGACCTGAGTGATTTTCTGTGCTTATAGATGCAAAACGTTTTAAGCTAATGAGTTATAGCAGCACATTCTCTTTTAGAATAGAGAACTGTACATTTAGAAACAGGAATGCATGTGCAGTGCACATTATTTCCAGGATCACTTATATGTCACGCTCTTTCTTCTTATGCCATCAAACCTCAGTTTAAGATTTTAATACAATACTATATAAATGTATTTACAAACAAATATATAAATTATCAAATTTGGTAAATAAATTGAATGTTCCTTTACCGTGTAATATTGTGCCATTATATGCTTTTCAAATCTCCTGTAGACAAGTTTTTACCTCTCTTCTTTCTTCCAAAGCACTGAAAATAAAAATGCACAGTTAATAAAAAAATTAAACACATTACTCAAAACTACATACAGATTGTTGTTATCCACGTTGTTCATATTACAGAAGTTTAGGGAAGAGGTTCAATTATAAATTATTCCTTTCATGCCAGCCAATTAGATATTTTACAAATCAGAAAATATATAGCCAAATCTGACCTTAAAATAATTTCAGATCATTTTTAATGCTTGCAAATGAAGAAAGGAGAAAATACTTACATTTAATGTTTTACCTTACTGGGTCATGTGAGAAATGTGAATCACCAGAGAAATAAGTCAATAACCAATCATGGGAACAGGCATTTGTCAAGTGCACTGTAATTTATAATGCAGCATTCATCAACTTATATATAGGTAAACCGCAAACAAAATGCAGCTGGAGGCGTGAAATATGTGTGTAGTGTTTAACGCCCGCTTTTACTACATACGGCACCGCAGGCGGTGATACTGATGATACATGAGATGAAGATGGAACACCGGTGGAATGAAATGGCGGAGAAAACCCGCCCAGCGCCGTGTTGTCCACCACCAATCTCACTTTGCGGTCGCCTGGGGTCGAACCCGGGCCGCCTTGGCGAGAGCCAAGCGGGGCGGCCAGCTGGAGGCGTGATTTACTACAACTGAAACTCTCCAGCTTTTCCCCCCCCCCTCTACCGTCATTTTAGGCTGCCTCTCCTCTCCACCATAGCGCAAGCTGCACTACATTGGTCAACGTATGGAAGGGAGGGAGTCATGTAATGCTTGAATGTTGAGGAGGGGAGACCACTGTGATAGCGCATGCGCACACCGACCGCACTTTCTTCGCGGTCTATCTGTAATATGATTAACACACCTAGGAGATTATGAAGTTCCACTACACATCACTCTGGAAATATACCTTCATATAGGACTAGCAAAATAGTAGACTCTTGACATTTTAAAACAATTTTAAAAGTTTAAACTATACCAAACCTAATAAATACTAAAATTAGAAGCTATTAACAGTGAAGCAAATAAATATATACAAATATAATAATTTGTAACTTAAAATTTCACTTATCTTATAAGAAATGATGTTAATTCTCTTATAAATTGAACAGGATCGCGATTTCGTGAAACTTCTTCCACGTCGTCAGATTTTCCTGAAAAGATGTGTGTTTTTGTACAAGCCCACTATATTCTTTAAATAACCATTTTTTTACACATTCTTTTGCCGTGTGTAGTAAGTACCACATGTTAGTTTGTTTTTATATGATATTGGCCTCTATATTATGCTGTAAATAATCAAATACTAATATTAAATAACTACATCGAAATTTACTTTTTATTTATGGACGTTCTTAATTGCTGCCTCACTCAGCATCTCATTCCACAATGGGCATGGCAGACCGTTTAAGTTTGCTCAGAGACCTCTATATCGTGCTCGAGGTTCGTAAACCTAGAACATGGGACCACCAGTTTTACTTCCCTTCTGAAGGAAGCCATGATAAAGATTTTTAGGCCCGACAAATCTCCATTGCCTTCGGCCGGATGTGAACCCCTCCTTCCAACATCGGGAACCAGAGACTACCACTAGAGCCCAGAAGACGGCAGCTACAGTACTTGAATTATGGTTGCTCTAGGTCATTAGCATTTACATAATGAACATATCCTTTAAAGTATCTATTGTTTCAGTAATTGTTTTTTTTTTTTTTTTTTTTTTTTGTGGCAATGATCTTCTTCTTTGAATTATAATTCTGGAAGTTATCCTTCCTTTCTCCAGACTGCTTTAATTTAATAATTATTTTGCTTGTTAATGACTGTTCGATTCCCGGATCTCGCAAAAAGAAGTCCGAAATGAATATCAAATTTCTTTCGCATTTTGCGGCTAAACCGTTGGTCTCTGTAGTGTATGTGGTAACGTGTCTACCTCACGTTCAAGAGGTCGCGAGTTCGAGTCTCAGTCAGGGTAGGATATCTAATAAGGATTTTCCGGGGCATTTTGTTATCCTGAAAGACGAATGAGGGGTAACTCGAAACTATGGACCCTGCGCTCATTTGAGCATTACTTCACCCATTTCATTTATCGTTCAGTATGATTTAACACTGGAGGACGCTCATTAAAAAAGAAAATGTCATATTTTCCCTTGACTAATATGACATCACGATTAACGTTGTTTGACCTTGACTTGGTAGATCAAGTAGAACATTTCAGCAACTTTTGCAGTTACAGTTCTTGTAAATTTCCTCTCGACAGACAACAAACACCAGAACTTCCTTGTCTAGAGCCACTCAAGATCTGTCCTCAAGTCCTTACACAGAGTTCTTGTCTTGTGCTATACGGCCAAGGTTACTCCGGGAAACATAATAATAAAACCAATTATCTACATTAAAGATTCACTAGGCAGCGTAGAAGTGCTTTCGAAGGCCTTGTATGTTATGAACAGCATTTGAAGTAATTTTTGTAAAAGAATTCATTTTATTTTTAAATTATTTTTTGTTTGCTAGGCGTAACTTAACTGTGGAGTAGTTTTGTATGTAGTTTTGGCAATAAACAAGATTTGAGATAATTGGCCAGGTTATATAATACTGGTTTTATTTTAAGCTTTATTTAATTCAACAGTGAGAACCTTGTTTTCGAAGAAAATATAATTCCTTTTTAATAATTAATGGAGGAAGATTGTGGTTGGGAGCGTAACTGTTGTCAAGGGAGCAGGCACAATTATCTACTGCTATGAATTCACGCCCCTAAATAGGGGCGAGGTATGCCGGCATTATTTTGCTTAGTAAGAAAAAGTAAGGTTGCTATTGTTCGTATCCTTGTTTCGTTTTATAGGCTGTAAAATTCTCTTCACTCACAATGAACTGTGCATAATTCGACAACAGAATTAATGCAACAATTTTGTAAGATCTCTTCTTAATGTTCTTTTCAGATTCTTCAAACAACGGGAAACAAACAGGTACTGAATTAAGTTACTAAATGATGTCATTCTTTTATCTGCCTTTATAGTATATAATAGTTACATCCGTGTATAAATTAATTTATAACTTTATATACCCTAATATAATAAATGAAATTAATCTGAAGAATCACTTTAGAGGTAATTTTAAAGCACTTTTAAGTTAAAAATCCTAACGCAAAAGGCCGCGCTGTGGCTCAGTGATTAGACCGCTTGGCTCTCACCAAGGCGGCCCGGGTTCGATCCCAGGCGACCGCAAAGTGAGATTTGTGGTGGACAACACAGCGCTGGGGCGGGTTTTCTCCGGGACCTCCGGTTTCCCCCGCCATCGCATTCCACCGGTGCTCCATCTTCATCTCATGTATCATCAGTGTCACCGCCTGTGGTGCCGTATGTAGTAAAAGCGGGCGTTAAACACTACACATTTCATTTTCCTAACGCAAAACGTTATACACATGTCCTTAAGTGAGTTTGAGCATTGCAGTATTTCGTGTTACTGTGATTAACGCCGCTTTCAGGGCAATTTGTCAAAAGCTTCTGGCGTCGCCTAGTCGGCGCCACACCCTCGCAAAAATGACTCCAGGGAAGGAAACAGGGAGCGCTGTTGACCTTTCACCGTTGGGACCAGGGAAATGGGACGTCCGGTGTTCGTATAGGAACACGCTACATGTAGATTCAGACGATAAGTATAGGCTTTAAATTTCATTTTTGCGTGTACCTGCCAATGCTTTAGAGTTTGCACATTAGTTTGTATATGAACAATACAAAGTGGCGAACAACAATGAATGTTGCTTTAATGCTTACAGCATTGCTACGTTAAAGGGATAGCTATAGCTTAAAACGTTCAAAAATCGATGTTTAAAAACCTATGCAGTAGGATACTGTAAATATTAAAATTCATTTTACAGAAAGAATTATTTAAATATTTGCGTTAGTTTCAGAGTAATGATTTAAAAGTCAAGATGCTGACATATGTAGAAAGGTACCTAAAATTTCACATCGAATGTTTTAAGCTCATTTCCTACACAGTAAATTTTCGTAAACACTTTCCTTGTCGATTCAAAAACTTTAAAATGTTTGTGCATATTTTATGAAAATCTTTCACATTTTGCTCAGATTTGAGATTGTTTATTTTTAAACCAAATTTCATTATAAATGAAACGTGCTTTCCAAATATTTTAGTCGGGCAGTTTTCTTGAAACGCATATAGAAAATCTAAGCCAAACTTTTCTAGTAGGCATGGTTAGAAAATTAAACTTTTCCTTTAGTATCGTTAGTGCAACAATATACCCTTCTGTTCTTAGAGATTTTTATTTTCGTGAATTGGTTCGTTTAGTGGCTTTATCTGAAGAACACAATAAAAATGACTTATCAGCAGGAGTTTTATTAGTCAGCCTTTGCTGTAAATTCTCTTTTCATCCTTTTATAGATCATGGAAGCAAATGAAGCAACCTGTTGTACGTCGGACAAGCATTATCAGGGTTCCATGTCTCTGGTTCATTAAGTAGAAAGAGAGCTGCAAGAGCGTGCAGCAATTTCCTTTCCTGTTACTCGGTCACGAGAAGCCGCACGACCAGATTAGCTCGAATAACATTATTCTACATTAGTTCTTTGCCAAATTACTTATACATTCAAAACATATAATGGGAAAAGATATAAAATGTTACAATGTGCTATAAAACTGTATGACATAGGAGGGGAATAAAGAGAAGCGAGGTGGTCCCTTAAATAATCATTTACTTCAGCTTTTGCGCTGGATAAACATCAAGAGGTAACAAAATGAGATAGTAGTTTAAGTTCAGCGTTAATATAAAAAATGCAAGCTTATTAGAATTCACCAGAAGCCAACTGTAACATTTCCTTCACTTTGGTGTTCTCTGGATACTTTTGGCGACATTCTGTTTGTTTAGTTGGCATCAATATTGGCAGCTGCTCCTAAAATATACACAAGGTAAAGTTATGGTTGTAATTGATATTAATTGCAGCTGTTACATTAGCGGCATTAACTTGCAGGACGTCAGCTGTGGAGTTGAAAGCACATAAACCTTAGTTGGGATAGAGGTCGTGCGTTTATTTGGAGAAATTTTGTTTACATAAGTTTGCATTTGTTTTTGCAACACAATTTCCTATTAAATAGAATAAGGATGTGAAATTTAGCGCGAGGAAGTTACTTAATCAGCATTATAACACACTATAACAATTAGTGCTAATTTATGTTTGGGTATCCCGATACAAACATACAAGTTATATGAAAGGGTAGAGCCAGACTGAAAAATGCAATGCTATAGCCGGGATTTGAACCACGGTTCTTCTGGTCTCCGTCCAGCCGCTCTAAACCATTGAGCGGCTCAATGGATTAGAGCGGCTGGACGGAGATCAGAAGTTCCGTGGTTCAAATCCCGGCTATGGCATTGAATTTTTCATCTGGCTCTACCCTTTCATAGTGCGTCCTACACACGGCTAGTGTGAAAGAACAATTAATTTCCATTAATTGTACCTAATAGTGGTCCGAACTATAAAGCCCGGGCCTTAAAGTACTTACAGCATAGTAAGTCGCCATTAAGGTACTTGTCTGTGTTTATGAGAACTCCTAGTGGTTTACCGAAAAAACACGAGTCAGTTGGAGAATTTAATGTCATGTTGGCACGTTGGCCTAAGTAGCTCAATGGTTTAGAGCGGCTCGATGGAGATCAGAAGATCCGTGGTTCAAATTCCGACTACGGCATTGAATTTTTCAGTCTGGCTCTAACCTTTTATAGTGCGTCCTACACACGGCAAGTGTGAAAGAACAATTAATTTCCATTAACTGTACCTAATAGTGGTCCGAACTATAAAGCCTGGGCCTTAAAGTACTTAAAACATAGTAAGTCGTCATTAAGGTAGCTGTCTCATGTGATTATGAGAACTCCTAGTGGTTTACCGGGAAAAACACGAGTCAGTTGGAGCATTTAATGTCATGTTAGCACGTTAGCCACAGTACCTCAATGGTTTAGAGGGGCTGGACGGAGACCAGAAGATCCGTGGTTCAAATCCCGTCTATGGCATTTAACTTTTCAGTCTGGCTCTACCCTTTCATACTGCGTCCTACACACGGCTAGTGTGAAAGAACAATTAATTTCCATACAAGTTACAGTTCAGGCGAAAATCGGCTTTCCAATTCCTTACAAAGTGACCTTTTTCGGCCTCCTATTGTGAAGGTTTCAGCACATCTCTCTGTTAGGAACAATCTGTGCAAACCACAAAATCATACGGAGAGCAGTGTTCAATGTGTCAAATTACGTAATCACCAGAATCAAAAACGCCGAAGTGGAAACATCCAGCCTTACGTCGTCTACCCTGTAGCTCATAATCTCCTGTGATTCCTTTTATCTTATTCGTTTCTTTTGAAGTGTGAACGTACAAATGATCCAATTGCGGGTCGAGTAGCTTGGTATCACCTAATCTACCTCCACCTCTTTCCTTCACTTTAGAAGCGCGATGCATACATTAAAATAATTTTGTGTCACCAAAGTTACCAATTGTCATCCTTTCAAACACGTGGAAATCGTTAATTCCACAAGAATGTCATTTATAAGAAATCACTTCAGTTATTTTAGTGAAGGTCACGTACTTATCTAGAATTTGATTAAAAACCATCAACGCACACGCGCACTCTTTCTTCACTGCATAACTTAAGCAGTTATACAGGATGATCCGTATAAACCTGAACGCTTTTGAAGACCTAATTTTCTTTTGGAAAGTAACAAAACACAAATCTCTTTCTATTGTCTCAGTGGCTTTGCGAGAGTCGACACTGGCAATTTTTGTTTGTGTTTGTATGTAGTTTAGCTACCTTATATATTTAAACGTCGTCATATTGGACGATGAATAAATGAAAGCCCAGGGTCCATAGGGCTTGGTGTTCTTACGACCAGGGGAGAAACGTTATACGGGAATCTTATCCTAACCAAGATTCAAACTAGGAACTTACTGAATATCAGGCAGACCCGATACCCGCATACTACAGTGTCAGGTAATATTAGTATTGATGTTGGTATTCATTCATTGTTACCTTATGACTATTTCTGGCTATTAGTAAAAACATTTCCAATCTCTAGTTTCGCAGACAGAAGTGAATCTCAATTTCCCAATTCGGTAGCACATTTCCCTTATGCAGCAAGAGTCACTGGTAAAGTAAAACTCAATTTTCATTTTTCGTTGCTTTACAGAGGGAAAATTATTATGTTCTTCCAAAAATGTAAAGTTTTATGTGGACCTCCCTGTACTTAGATGAAACAAAGAGATCCATATTAGGTTTGTTTCTCTGGACTTAGCTTTGAATTGTTGACATTACGCTTAAGTGAACCTTGACATCACAGAAACTGAATAGTGAGATAAGAGTGGCTATTTCTTTTCCAAATATAAGGTAACACGTCAATATATATTATGGAAGGTCATTGTTTGAATAGTGACTTTACAGCTTACTATTCAGAGACTCGCATCTAGAATGTAACAAAACTGTTTTCTTGCAATTCAGAAACTAATGCAAAGTGCCTTAACATTAGTCCAAGTATATTTGACATATTTTATACACTGAAAATATTACAACACTAACAAAATATAGCTGTTTTGAAATATAGTAGTTTTGTTTGTACATTTAACATGAAGTAACTGCCGTTTCGACAGGTAGCTAGATGTTACTATTACTAATGAAATATAATTGCCTCGTATTCACGAAATGGGTGGTATAAATGCAATTTCATATGAAATTTAAAAGCAAACCAGTGTATAACATTTAATTTTTGATGTCTAGTTTGTATCTCACCACTTTAACTTCTAATGCTGGCGTGTGCGCGTGTTATCAACAAGGGAACTATCGAACCTGTACCCGCTTGAGAGTTTGGTGGCATCATCTCCGCTCTATCTGGGGGGGGGGGGCCTGTGGGCCAAAAATCGGGTGCGGAGTATAGCTGGAAGTACCCGAAAATAAGTCCAGGTAGAGTAGGAACATATGGGCATCATAAAACAGTATTGTACGGGAGGGATTGTTTACCCCTGGCGTGCATCGGTCTACACATGACATAGGTAAGGAGCGCCGTCTCCCACAAGCGCCACAGAGGTGAGGGATGTCCAGCAGCTACTTGCAAGTCGTCACATGAGGGACATTTTAGACTTCAGTTTTGGGCATTACGGCTCTACTCCATAGCAGATTTTTTGGTGCACGTAGTTTATATACAGCAAGCATTACCTATACATCAAATTTTCAGATGCGTAGCGGTGTGAGCACAGTGAGTTTCCTTGTAAGCTGTGTAAATGAAATCAGCTATCAAATTCCATACTATATAAATCTGATATTTTATGAAAAAACGAGACGAACATTTTGAAACAAAAATCTTCTTTGCCCAAAAATACTCTTAAACAGTATTTTTTTATTTTCTAAAAAAATGGCGATTTTGACTAACATAAATATCGAGTTAGTAGGCACAGATGCTTGAACGTATGAGTCGCATTAGGAGGATAGTGGCTTCGATTCCAGTGGTCAGCCTTCCTGACCCATGATTTTTGTGGCGTTTTCCTGGGTCGATAAGAAAATTCTAGGAAAGTTACTTTTATCCTCCAATATTTCCTCTTTATCTTCATTTCACTGAACATTTCACCACTAGATTCTTTCAGGGTGGTAAAGTTGACAGTTGTATCGGAGCTATATGAGAGGGAAAAGGGTGCTCTCTGTAAAAACTTCGTCCCGGCGGGGTGGTCTCCGGTTTCCGAGTCTCCCATGGGATGTGCAAGCATACAGAAAGGGAGGGGTACCAGTAGCTTCAATCTGGAACTGGTAGGAGACCTGTACTCTGCTCAATAGTGGCTCCTGATCGACCGCTCTGTCTCCTCTCACATCATCCCTCCTTCTCTGAGCGTCGCCTTGTAGGGCACAGGCACAAAAGGCCACTTGAGCCGGGATTCAAAGTCTCCTTCTGCTGTCCTTACCTTACCTTGATTAAAACATTAAAATATGAAATACTGTCTTGAACAAAATCTATTTCTTGAATTTTCAGTAGCGAGTAGAACAATTTAGACACAGTTAAAATACACAATAATAATGCACGTTAGCTAAAAGTAGAACCGGCAGCTATGTTTAACTAAAATAATCGGTACAGATACTCACTCCTATGCGTTGTACACAAAGTTTTGTTTTCATGTTAGAAACTTTATAGGAGTTGAACATATCTTGAAAACTACATTAATTTCATTTCCTAGTTAATGAATCAAAGCCTTTATCTACGGCTCATTTGAGTGGATATTAAAGTCTGCTGTGATCCATTATGTTTCTTGCAAAAACTACCACAAGGACAATTTTGTACAGACACATGCAGAATTTTGTTGCCTATATACTTTCAGAGACAAAGTTGTTTAGAAATAGAAATAGATGCAGTATTTTACTTAAAGTTGTCATATAAAACGATAAACGAAATGGCTGAAATGATGTTCAAATGAGCCAAGAATCCGAGAGCGTAGAATTGTCCAACATTCATCTAGATAAGGAAAACCCCTGAAAAAGCCTTGTCCAGGTAACTCATCCTGGCCGAAATTCGAACACGGGGCCTCTTGAACCATCCTTCGCTACAGAGGCGGGCGTGGATCCAGTGATGGTTTAGTTCGTGGAGTTAAAGTACTACTCATATGGTTAGCTTGTACCTCACTGTTAAAATTAGGCATTAGATTACCATCACCAGTTTCTTCGAAACGAATGGCATCTGCAGCCAAGTGCAGAGTTCTGGGAGTGGAACTCACGACTATACAAAGTGAATCAGCAGCCCCTTACAGTTTTATGCGACTCGTAATGTAAACTCGGAACATGAAAACATCGAGTCCTTATATTGAGGTCTACCCAAAGTGTGTAATATGGCTTTGATGGGGCTTACACATCATACGGAATTATTAATAGCAGAAACTGTATCATCATCCTTTAATAAACTCTTAAATAAACAGTCAACTTGAAAATGTATACTATCAAGCAAATACTACATATTATGCTAATTTGATTATCCATCTCTTACGGGTGTGTCTGCCTCACGTTCAAGAGGTCCCGAGTTCGAATCTCGGTCACGATGAGTTACCTGGTTTTTTCCAGGTTTTCCCTTATCCTGAAAGACAAATGTCGGATAACTCTAAGCTCCATGGACCCTGGACGCATTTGAACATCATGTCACCCAATTCATTCACCGTCCGATATGACTTAACGTTGGAGGACGTAAATTACAAAAACCTCTTTCGTCGTGGCTGAGTGGTTAGACTACTTGACTCTCACCAAGACGGCCCGGGTTCGATCTCAGGCGACCGCAAAGTGAGATTTGTGGTGAACAACACGGCGCTGGGGCGGATTTCCTACGGGATCTCCGGTTTCCCGCGCCATCTCATTCTATTGGTGCTCCAACTTCATCTCATGTATCATCAGTGTCACCGTCTGCGGTGCCGTATGTAGTGAAAGCGGGCGTTGAACAGCGTGGTTTGTAAATAATTGTTCTGCAGCAAAGGTGGTTCGAAAACCTGCGTGTACTGATGGTTTTTTTTACTGTGTTATGATATTAACAAATAATTTTGGTTTAAGCTAATATTGTAAAGCAATTCTTATTTTTAGTTTCATTCAATATGAAAAGTCCTGGGGAAAACATGACAACTGTCAAAAGTAAAACATGTTTAGGAAATGACATTTTAACTTTCAAGATTCAATGATATTATATAATGGACTGTACATGTTATACAATATAACACTTGTTCAAAATATTAATTAATAACAGCAAAAAAATATTTTCAAATGAGAAAAATAAATACAAAAGAATCCACCAATTTTCAAATCGAGTGTCCTAGTTTCAGGACTCTGTACTTTTAAGTTTTTGCTACATATCTCAACCACCCACACTGCCCACCTCTGTAGGTGGTAGGTGTCTGGTTCATGTTCAAGAGAGGTCCCGAGTTCAAACATCCATTCCATTCATCCGATACGACTTAACGTTGGAGAACGTAAATTAGGCAATTCTACAGGAAAACATTTTATAAGATATTCATACTATAAGCAGGGTTTTAGCTGTAGACAAAGTCAAGCTGCAAGTAAATAGACAGGAGACCTGTGATAGCTCTGCTAACATATGTGTTACATCATTCTGTGTGGGGGCACTTGTGACCAGTGTCTCCTGAATTGCAAATAACTTTGACACCCCTGGGCCACCAGATATTTCAACGAACCCAAAATCTTGGGGAGAAAAGAATGAAGAGCAACTTTTCATCACCATATAAACAGGTTAAACAAAACTGACTAGTATTAGTGCCTGATAATCACTGCAGCAAATTGCAATTCGTAGCACCTTATGAGTAATTTAAAAAGATGTTTTCAGTATCAGATATTGGAATCCCTTATAAGGCTGAGATATTGAAATCCAGGAACTGTAATCAGGAAGTAAGTAAAATAAATACTTTGCAACAAAAATTAAAAATAATGGTCAACAATAATAACAATAGGGATGTCTGTAAACTCATTATGTATTTTGAAATTCTAGAACAGCTTAAGAGTTTTTTTACTATTCACAGTCATCGAAATATTTCTAATACTGAATTCTTGAAGTCTGTATTTTCTTAGATAGAGTCAACATGAAAAATTCAATGCCATGGCCGGGATTTGAACCACGGATCTCCTGGTTTCCGTCCAGTCGCTCTAACCCATTGAGCTACCCTAGCCAACGTGCCATCCTGACATTAAATTCTCCATTTGACTAGTATATTTCCCCGGTAAACCACTAAGGGCTCTGTATTCGAGATACACCATTTGTGGCGACTTACTATCATAAATACTTGAGTCCCAGGCTTCACCATTTAACTCGATGATTAATTTAATTTACTTAATTGAATTAATGATTAATTTCCATTAATTAACCACAATAATAAGAGTTAAATGGTGAAGCCTGGGACTCAAGTATTTACGATAGTAAATCGCCACAAATGGTGTATTTCAAATGCGAGAGCCCCTAGTGGTCTACCGGGGTAATATACGAGTCAAATGGAGAATTTAATGTCTGGACGGCATGTTGGCTATGGTAGCTCAATGGGTTAGAACGAATGGACGGAAACCAGAAGATCCGTGGTTCAACTCCCGGCCATGGCATTGAATTTTTCATGTTGACTCTATGAAAACCTTTACCCTATATATGGCTAGTGTGAAGAAATGATTAGTTTCCATCAATTAACTGTATTTTCTTTTTTATTTAGATGCCATGGTACTATTTTATACTTATTTTTATGAATATGTTTGGAAACCATTTCTTTTAATTCAAGTAAACTTTATTGTAAAATAAATACATTGCAGTTTAGTTAATTGATGGAAATTAATTATTTCTCCACACTAGCCGTCTATAGGCCAAGATATTTGATGGATAGAGTCAACATGAAAAATTCAATGCCATGGCCGGGATTTGAACCACGGATCTCCTGGTTTCCGTCCAGTCTACCGGGGAAATATACGAGTCAACTGGAGAATTTAATGTCAGGAAGGCACGTTGGCCATGGTAGTCTACCGGGGAAATATACGAGTCAACTGGAGAATTTAATGTCAGGAAGGCACGTTGGCCATGGTAGTCTACCGGGGAAATATACGAGTCAACTGGAGAATTTAATGTCAGGAAGGCACGTTGGCCATGGTAGCTCAAAGGTTAAGAGCGACTGGACGGAAACCAGGAGATCCGTGGTTCAAATCCCGGCCATGGCATTGAATTTTTCATGTTGACTCTATCCATCAAATACATTGCAGTTTTTAAAATACAAAGAACAATAACAATAATTATAAACATTTAATAGAGGCCATTCAGCGATGATCCTGAAGTTCGATGGAAATACTGACTTTCAAAGTCTTAGGTCCCTGTGTCTTTTGCATTTCTTCTCATAACAGTACTGTACTAAAATCTATCCACTAAGTTAAAGATAACGCACATTGAAAACATGGAGACGTTTTAATTGAAAATATTGACAACAGGGACCTAATCAGTGGTAATGCATTATTACAAAACTAGAGCAATCAGGCTATGCACTCTTTAAAAACCAAATGTAGAATGGTTATTTGATCTATCATGGACTTGTCAACTTTTCCCTTTGCGTGGACATGACGTTTTTCCCGCATCAGATTCTTTTCTGGCCAATATTTCCCCCTCCCCCGGAGTAAATACGCCCTTTGAAAATACATAGCTCTGAGTGCACCAATATCTAAAAGAGTGCCGCTTTTCGTTTTTTTTTTTTTCCCTGGGACCTTCATATATTATTACTGTTTGTGTTTCTTTATTGGTAAATTACAGAAAGGTAATTTAAAACGCGACAGAGGTAAATTTAATGAAGATAAAATAAGCATTTACGCTAAGCCAATAAGGAAATTTAGAAATGTTAATGTTTCACAATTTACCTTGATCTAGAAATGTATTTTGAACATGTATGAATATAATCTCATGTTGGTATGTTATTATAATCCTGAAAAGGTCCTTTTTTGTGTAGCAGGAATTCTAATGCTGAACACATCTCTTCTTAATAAAGCAAGTGCACACCTGGACATACTGTTAAGCGGAACTTCTGACCTGATTAGCATGGTGGGTGTAATGGATCTACAGGCCGCCGTAATACGTTAGGCTCTTCTAGCTCCTCTACATAAACGAGTTGTTTTAACCTCCAGGAGAAGTCAAGAGGTGTTAAGATCAGATGATCTGGTTGGCCAGGAAACTGAACCTGGTCTTCCTATCATCTCATTTAAGATTGAGATGTTGTCTACTAATAAGGGAAGTTTATTACAGAGAAGTTCCAGGAAACGTGCCCCTGTTAGGTGCCCCTCAAAGAAAAATAGTTCAACAAAGTGTCACTCAAGATTACATACCACACATTCATTCCTCATTGCTCTTGGAATGTGCCTTCCTTACCCAGCGAGGATTATCAACACTCCAGTAATGCATATTGTGGCGATTTAAAATCCTATTTCTATGGCATCTTAATTCATAGAAAATAGAATTCCAGATGCGAATTCTGTAACATTTGCTATTTATCTCAGTGCTGGCACTTCTCTTTAGTTCAGGAGCGTCAAAATCTCACGAATTCAGTGCTTGGTGTAGATACAAATAAAATTTGAGTTTTTATGGACCTCCTTGACCGTGCGGTTCCAAGCGTCCTATTCTATAATAGATGTGGAAGATTGCATAATTTTTCTCAGAGGTATGTTCATCATACTTGAGGTTCTTTTATGCGCCATAAATGTATTACAGGAGGTATTACTAAGATTTTCTTCTGTTGGTTGTTCACTGAATACGTTCCAGGTAGATAATGAATTGCTCGAGGACTGGCCGACATTTTTGTGTGACTATATACGTGCGACAAGAATCAACATGTGAAACATCACTTTGCGATATAATGCCAAGCAAATGGAACAAAAAGGTGCCCTATTTAATATACTACAGCATATATTATAGCGCCCGCCTCGGTAGCGTGATGGTAGAGTATCTGCCTCAGGTTCAAGAGATCCCGAGTTCGAATCTCGGTCAGGGTGAGTTACCTGGATAAGGTGTTTCCGGGGTTTTCCCTTATCCTGAAATATGAATGTCGGGTAACTACGCTATATGGATCCTGGGCTCATTTGAGCGTCATTTCACCCATTCCATTCATCGTCCGATATGACTTAACGTTGGAGGACGTAAAATTACAAATTTAACGTAACAATTGTCACAGCGCTAACAAAGCTGTTAAATTTCTTGCATTTCACCAACCTGTTTTCTGAAAAATGTTAACAAACGAGACAAGAGATTTGTAATTGTTAGTTATAGAAGGCTGGACGAGTGGTATTTTCTTTACGTACTGCGATGCGCTTTTGTTTTCATTTTCATCCGCACACAGCTGAACAAAATGGTAAGAGAAGCCAACACCAACTCCGTTGGTGTTGGAGAAGCCTTGGAA
>CM060954.1:67944438-68016938 GCA_030765055.1 Mantis religiosa
GAAGAAGAAGAAGAAGAAGAAGAAGAAGAAGAATGACGGTCATACTGGTATAACCATAAGTGCACATTGCAAGACAGTTCTCCTGTCTTAAATTTCTCATGCTGGTTGGAAAATCTGTCTTTAATGATAAACGTAACTCCTCTATTTGGTTACGTCTCTATTTGGTTCAATATATCTGAACGGATTTATTTCAAATTTGAAGCAGAACTTATAACATCCACGCTGCCAAAGTGCGTCGAGACAATTGCAACTTTTTTTCTTTGTGTACTTGAAAAGATATGAGTTAATAAATAAATCCACACACCATTCCCAGCTTCGCCGTAAATAATGAATACTCCACTGTGTGAATTTTTCAATAAAAGTTATAAAAAGGCGCTATTTGAGAGAGGAGAGAAAAGTTTCATTTTAAAGATTGACCTTATTTATATACCTTTCTGTGTTTACACTAGAAGTACCAACCAAGACTTCAAACAGCAGTAATAGATTCAAAAGGTTCTCTTATTAAGCTTCATAAGCAAGGAATAGACAAACAAATGGGTTGCTGAAAACAGAAATAACATTTCAATTATATAAACTCAATAACAAGGGAGGCAAATTACGTTAGTATGGCTACTTTTTTTTTTTTTTTTAATTTACGTCCCCCAAAATTAAGTCATATTGGACGATGAATGGAATGGTTGAAATGATGCTCAAATGAGACCAGGGTCCATAGAGCTTAGATTTATCCGACATTCGTCTTTCAGGATAAGGGAAAACCGCGGAAAAAACCTTATCCAGGTAACTCACCCTCACCGAGATTCGAACTCGGGACCTCTTGAACGTTAGGCAGACGCGCTACCACCACGCTACCGAGGCGGGCTTTATGGCTTCCAAGTTATGCTGAAGTAAAACGAAATAAAATAACTGATAAACTAACAAATGGGGTACGAAATATCAGGGCCGAATTATAATACTTATCTTCCCAATAAAGATAACTACAAAGCTGTTAAGAACACACATCAAACACTGAACCTTGGAGATAAAAATATTAAGATGGAGACACAAAAGACGTATTTACTTGGTTCAGTAAATTGGAAATAAAGAGTGCTTAAGTTTCAACTGCATCAAAAGTAACACCTAAGAGATTTTATATGTTTAAATTTCCCGCTTTTTACTTGTGTAGCTGTATATGCTTATGAACCACTAAATATATGATTTTTGGATGAAAAAATAATGAAAATTTGAAGTTAATAAATAAGTTGCATAAGCTAGGCTTTCCCAAGTCGATTAAATTGTTTAAACTTTTAACTGCCTCACTTCAAAAGATATGTAGAATAGTATTACAAAACTTCAAAAAATATAACATCAAAATGTAGGTAACTGGATTAAAGAGTATTTAGCCAGGCATTAATCCTGACGTTAAAATAACACAAAAAATCTAATGCTATTACAAGGGTGCATAAGAATCCAAAGGCATCATTACATCAGACGAAGAAGAACACTAAATTCGTTAGAGGGTCGAGGATCCGGATCGTTCAAAACTGGTATGCAGCTTGTACAAGTAAAATATATGTAATGGGTTTTTTATATATAAAAATGTTAGCCTATTTGAATAACGAGATACTATGGTGTCTAACATTGAAAAAATATTTAAATCGGATCCGTAGTTTCCAAAACACTTTCCAGCAAAAATTGATATTACCTACATTTTCTCTTTACGTAAGAATTTGCACAATGAAAATAAAGCCAAGCGACAACTATTTTTTGTTATTTTGGAATATTTAACATTCTATTTCTAGAATTCACATAGAATTTAAATGAATTTCGTGTAATGGTATAACATTTCTTACCTGTACTCTGAAATTTAAAACAAAGGAAAACTTGAGAACATGCAAGAAGCGACTCCTCACAAATGATGGGTAATACTGGAATATGCCAGTCAACTGTTACACTTCGCTGACCATGACAAAGACAGTTATGGATCGATAAATTGTAAATATTCCATACCCTCAGGAAAACTCAAAGAATAAACGACTCATGTTGAAGGTGCTTTGGTTTCAGTGCTTTGATAACTTCCACATAGTCGCGTATTAGAGTTACTTATTTTTAAGATTCAGAGTCCATAAACTTGCATGTTTGTACACATTTGTAGTATTTCATAACTGAAATGGCGGTTATAAATAATTTAATATGTATAGGAACTTTTATTTCATTTTTACACGATACTCCAAAATAATCATGTAACGAATTATTTTAGAATATTTATGAAAATTGCTGGGGTAAAAAGTGGCGTTTTCTTTGTTTTTGTTTAATGTTAATCTTGCACACAGTTATCCACAAGATTTCTGATTCTCGAGTCCAAAAACCGTACTCCTGTAGCAAGTAAATTCAGCAAGTAGAGTATTGGTGTATTGACCTTGAGGTAGGCAACGAGACATAACATCGTAAACGTTTTTACTCACTTTTACCCAACACGATAAAAGCAAATGGTATGCCTTATCTACAGTTGCTTTTATACGCTGTATACCACTTTAGCTTCAGTACATTATTGTAAATAATTTAAATGGTTCCTCTGTTAGTACCGATTTCAAATAAGATTCTTTATATGGTACACAAGTTATTGTGCTTTTCGCAAAGCATATCTGTAGCTACGTGGAAATATTCGTAATATCTAACCTAGAGGAAAACTGAGAAACGACGAGAAAGAATGTGTTCGCGAGATTATTACAAATAAACATCTTTAAATGTAATAACATAATTATATGTGAAATTTGGCAAAAATCATTAAAAACAAGTTCGTTTTGATTCTTACAAAAATCTAGTTTATAAAAACAAAATATTTTGCTTTAATTTGCCTTAAAAAAGGACTATTTAAAGGTCTGTATTGTTTTCCCACTTTCTCTAGCTCTTGTTATTGAAGCAGAGTAAGTATTGCATTCGACTAAAAAATTCACAGAAAATGCGGATTTTCAGATATCTTTAACAAAACAGTGGTACTTTTTATAAAATTATACGCGACTTAAGCAGTCAAAAATAAAAAACAAAAACTCAAATACCAGGTTTAAATGAAAAGCTTAAGATTCTCGAATACTCCATAACCTGTACAATCCTTTAAAGCTAAAACTTATATTATAAAACGACTAAATATTTTGATAAATTATATTTGATATAGGTACTGGAAAAAAAAGCACATCCTGAATTTCCAGTTCACTGAGTTTTATAATTATCACTGTGAAAGGAGGGACAAAACCTAAACCGTGGCGTTACTGTCCTAGTGGGCCAAAGCCTGCCAACCCGACTGCCACCCTCACGCCCACATACGCAAGGCAGAGGTGGGCGATCATCCAACCAATACGAGGAGATGTGGTCAGCATCTTGTCACCCCCAGCTGGAAAGTTGACTTTCTAGACCAGGGTTCGCTACCTATCGTATCTCCTCACTTTCCTCGCGATGCTGAGTGGGTACCGGTCCTATATCAGGACTTAAAATCAGCACCCCAGGGGTGGAATCGATCCCGGGCCGCATTCCGTGGCGGGGAACCAAAGCATGACGCCTTAGCCCACGGCGCAGGACGACAAAACATTGTCACATAAAAAGTAGATTTAATTGAAGTATAAATACAATTTTTATAGCAGTAGTCATTTCTAAGATTTTTGCTGTTAGTTCTTAAGCTGTGTACTTTGAAATATTAAAGTGAACACACTTTTCCCTCCAATCAGATTGTGTGAGTAGCATATAATCGACCAAAATATCAGCTAAAAGTTATCTTAATAATATCATAAAGAGAGAGAACTTTTAATTTTGTGCGCATGTCAACCTATTTTAAATAAAAAAGCCCTATTCTTCCAGACAGCCATGGGCTACATAACCTATGTTTCGAAAAAATTTAAAAACTTTGGTTTGGTTTTTCCTTTTCTTTTTTTGGTCACGTATCCCGCAATTTCAGTCAATTTCCTTGATTATGAATATCAGGGTTTTATAGCAAATATGGGAAGAAGAAACATCTGGTTGATGGAAATGGTAGGTCAATGTTCATGGCGGGTCTAGAATAATTTTTACATATGTAAAATACTATTGGAAAAAAATATTAAAATAGATATCTGAAATGTGAATTTTTAAATGCTACACCATTATTAAATTTCTATAAACAACACATTTTTCGTTTTTCATAGCTGCTTTGCATTAACGATTTAGGCATTATTTCTTCCCCGGTAACCCACTTTATAATAATATTTGAAGCTAGACTAGAAGTGTCGGGAGATGCCTAAGAAAAACTATTTAAGGAGCCCCCTGTAGTCCATCGATCCAGTCTGGGGCAGATCGGCAGTGCGGCTCCACAGGATTCACACACTGCGCTCTTGTGAAACTGGTTTGGTTATTAACGTGGCGAAAGTGAGATCGCTAAATTTGATTTTCTATAAGTGTAATTTTTTTACATTATTTCAAATGTATCAAGAAAAATAATGCACACGCTATTTTGTAATAATGCTATTTCATTCATCTATGTAGGAATTATAAGCCAGTAATTCAGTTGCTACAAAATTTAAAATCTTTACATCATCGTTTCGTTAATTCTGATCTGAAGTGTAATCCAATAGTAGGTGTACTAGTTTAAGTTAGTTGAAAACGAGATAAACTTGCCCTTCATCTCAAAAGGTTAGTGTACTGGGAGAAATTTGACGCTCCTTCATCTTCACTGTCATTCCCACCATATACTGTCTTTGTATATGGCCAGACATTATTTAGGCACCTTCTTGTATGTCTATTGTATGCAAATTTAAATGCAGATGCAGGTATCTCCATCAGAATAATTACGTTAATATCCTTCATAACACGAATGAAGAATGTCCTCCAATGTTAAGTCATATCGGACAATGAATGAAATTGAAGTGAAGCTCAAATGAGCCCAGCATTCACAGAGCTTAGACTTACCTAACATGCATCTTTCAAGATAAGGGAAACCCCGGAAAAAACTTAAAACACCCTGACCGAAATTCAAACTCGGGATCTTTTGAACGTGAGGCAGATACGCTACCGAGGCGGGCACAGAATTGAATTGGAAACATGTCTTCTGAGGTATTCTCTGTCTAAATTGTTTAGTTTTATACAGCTCCTAAAACCATTCTTCTGAAAGCTTATTTCCCTATTTATTCATGTTAATCGAAATAAACCTTTGCATTACATTACATTTGGGTGCAATACACCAGCTAGTTGCCAAATATTCTTTTCGTGATATCGCGTAAAACAACTGAATAGCGACATCATTTAAAACACTTAAAATCAAACCAATAATAACAGATGTCTCGGAAATGGCTGATATCACTAAAGAAATTATTTGAAATAAATAATACGTTTTAAAGAATTCTACATCTTTTACGCAGTACAATTTGTTTTATCTAATAACATTTGCCAGTAACAAAAAATTCCTTCTTAAGAGGACTTCACAGACTATTCCCACAAATACTAAAAGATACAGTTTATTTATCACGTCTATCTTAAAAATATGCAATTTTAATCAAAGCTGTAAGAAAATAAAATTTGTCGAAATTTTTACCATGTAAGGAAAGGGTAATTTGGAGCGGAAATCGTCTTATCTTATTTTTGCAAAATACTGAGATTAAATAATCAATTAGTACAAAAAATTAATATTTAGATATCGTTAAAGTAGTAACTTAAATGCAGTGTGTATAAACTGTTTTCAAACTGATCACTGTTGGTTTACATTTGCCATTTTAAGCTATACATTGCTAAATTCTAAATTTTTGGGGCCTTATACAAGCAGTTCTGCATCACCAATAGAACTATATTCACCGTTTGCTAAGCAGTTTGGTTATGTTTGAGCTCCTGCATGTCATTAACAAAACGGGTATAAACACTAAACCCAGTTAACGAGCTGTTTAAAAACATGTGTATTATGTTTATAGGAAGGTAGAAAAAATACGATTTTGTGCAATCTATATAGAAACTATTAGAATGCGCAACTGGTAAAAAACGTGTTTTTAGTTATATATAGGATTTTTTTGCTAATTATGATTTGCTTTTCAGCTAACAAAAAATTACCAATCTGAAAGCTATCTCCTGCAATATGCAAATGTTATTTTGGAAATGTTATTTATCCTTGTCTTATATACTAACCATTACCGTAAGTTATAACAGCTTTTCACGTAAAATGTGCACTTATTAGAGATAAAGGACCAAGTATGAAAATGAACACAGAACATGTCCACTACAGATAAGGCAAGGCTATACATGGTAGTGCAGTTCTGTTTTGTGCGTTTCAATATCATTTACGAGCTTTGCAAAATATATGAATTGAAAATAAAGTCTTTCACAGGTATAAGTTAAGTAGAGGCACATTCAATTAGATTTTTTTTCTGCAATTTACGTCCTCCAACATTAAGTCATATCGGACGATGAATGGAATGGGTGAAATGATTCTCAAATGAGTCCAGGGTACATAGAGCTTAGAGTTACCCGACATTCGTCTTTCAGGATAAGGGAAAACCCCGGAAAAACCTTATCCAGGTAACTCACCCTGACCGAGATTCGAACTCGGGACCTCTCGAACGTAAGGCAGACATGCTACCATCTACGCTACCGAGGCGGGCTTCAATTAGATGGTACGGCAATTAAAAACCGGTGCAAACAGGTTTTCGACGTAAACTTATTTTAACACAATGCACATGTTGAAAACAAAAATGCAGTTTCAATTTGAGTAATCTGAAAACGTCATCACAGCAGAGTTATGTAATAAAGGTTCTTTCAACAAGAGTGCCCTATCTTTGAACTTAAACGAAACACGTTCTATAAATGATAAAGGTTCATTTGTTTTTATTTTGGAACATAATGTTATTACGTGTGACAAGAATATCCGCCGCGAATTCGTTGGGTTGCGGTATAATTTTGACTCAATTTTCAATGATAGAAGAACGTAAATTAGCAATCAACGGCGTTAAATCACGTTATTTCGGGGGCCTGTTAACATCACCACCAAGGGAAATTTTGAAACCTCTGAACTTCTCCTTCAAAAGATCGATTGTTTCGAGAGCAGTATGACATGTGGCACCATCTTGCTGGAACCAGGTGTTTGAGACCTATACCATCCAATTGAGACCAAAAATAGTCCCTTATAAGAGTCTGGTATCATGCAATACACGGAAGGTTTGTAGAACAGATAATCCATTTTGACAAATGTTCACAATTTCTACGCGTTGGTGAATGCTGTAATGTTCCATGGCTATTTGTCAATACCTACTGAAAAAATAGAAGAAAATGACATCTGTAACTCAATAAAAACAGTAGCTATTACATGTTAAAGACAGGATACACTTGTGGAAAGACCTTTTATAAGGACCACACCAACATTTCAATTAGAATTTGTTTTACAGATATTGTTGTTCTTCTGGATTTAAGTAATTTGTGTGCCCCACATATCGAATGTTTTTTACATCTTACTAATAATTTAAGTTTACTTTCAATAAACTATTATAAACCTCCTTATATTAGTAAATGCAAATAAAGCTGTGCTACAAAAGAAGGATAAACCCTTGGTATTTTGCAATTTTTTGACTTTATGAAGCTCAGGCTATAAAAATCTTAATGAAAAGCAACGTTTTTATAAAATTTTAAAATTTTATATGCGAGTCTTTTAAGACAATTCAAACCTTTTTGCTGAAAATGACAATTTTATTGGTCATATAATATTGAAAAACGTCAGAAAAAATATGTTGAGAAGAGATTTAAAATCAGAATTTGCATTATAGTGCCGAACATAATGATGTTGACACTAAAGAATTGGCATTCTGAAGTTCATCCGTGTGAGATGATTGACCGAGGATTACAATGCAACAAGCAACAAAACTTGTTCTTACTGTTATTTTCGATGCAATCAGTTGCGCTAGAAGTAGGATTACAATAAAATATATATTAAATAATTTTCTCTTTCATTGTAGCTCAAACGTTGTTTTCATTTAAACTTTCTCAGAATGAAATTCATTTATTGCGATCCGAAAAGTATTTTAATGTTATTTTCATTTTATAAATTGCGCGAAAAATAGTACAGGTTTGATTTAGCATAATCATAAATTTATGTTGAAAATGATACATATTTGCTGAAGTTTTCAAAGTACTTTAATGACCTCTAGTAGCTTCAGCCTCTGAAATCGTTCTTTTTTTTCCGTTTCTATTTTTGTTTTTGTTTAAGAATAGATTAAGTTTTAAGTGATTCCTTCATATTTTCAAAGTTGTACTTATGTACATAAAATTCCTTCTATTGGTTACACATTGATATACGATAAAGATACTGTGACTTTGTGGGTTCGTGAAATGAAAAGTCCAATTGCACCACTCAAAAATGTTCTTTATTTCCACCGAATTACAATCGGAACACTTGCCGATTACGCAGAATTACTTAATGCACACAATTACAATTCACCAGTTTGTCTGTCATAGGTCCACTGCACACAGTTACGTACACTCCTCCAATGGACGTACACAGTCCGTTCCCTCACTGGGCGCTCCTCACGCTGCTCGCCAAGAACTGAACTGAACTGAACTCTCGGTCGTATCGTCCCTCTATTTATAGGTGGCTAAATGTTTCTAGAGAATTCTTTACCATGGAGGGGAAAATATTCTGGAGGTTTCGCGTTCTTTCAGGCGGCAGGAGGAGGGGGAAACGAAGATTCAGCCACCCCTCCCTCCACTCTGTCACGCCTCCGCAGGCGGTACCGATGCCAAACGCCCCCCTCCACCGGCCTTCCCCTCGCGTAACCGACCGCAAGTTTGCCGATTGGGTAACAATACTGTCACCGTGTGGCATTGTTGTGCTGCTGCCACAGGCCGGAGCCGGGCGCATGGCCGGAGAGAAAAAGAGAGGCTCCAGAGCGTTCTGCCCATTGTTGCTGCCGCGAAAGTTCTCGGAAGGTCTGCGGCTTTCTAGAAACAATGGCTGGGAAGGTATAAATACACGAAAGGTGTTTAGGAGCGGAGTTTGCTGGTTATTGCGACAGTCGACGATTGAAGGGTACCGCAGCAATTTCTTTCATTTGTTTTCGTGCAACAAAACACCGAGTCAGCCTGGAAGACAGCTGATTGTCAATTTGTCGTCTTTTTACTAAGGCAAAAGTTGTTCTATATTTATGCAAACCAAATTTCCGAATCTACGTAACCCTCGCAGTCACAATACTCTCAAAATTTTATACAGCTATATCCACTAATGTCAATACCGAACAATGCAAACAGCTCCCTTTTCGAAAAATGCACATACGTAATAAAAGGAGGCCGCAGATGAGCTGTTTGACGTCATATTAGATGGCATTTTTAAAAAGTTAAATAACAATGATTCACTGATGTTTTGTGATCAAAACCTAAAACTGCTACTTTGGTTCACATGTTTACTAGTTTCATATAAGATCCTTTCCATAAATTGGAAAAGTCAGGACATATCAGGACTCTGTCAGCTTAGCAGTTTTTATCATCTTGCACATTTATTCTTTGCAATTTTACACCTTAATTCCCACCTTTAACATTTTCAGATACAAAGAAATTAATTGAGGCGCTTAGAACCATACGAGCCTATAGCACAACATAGTTTATTTTGAGACTTTAGCATGTATGCATGCTCCTGACATTTGCTAACCTTGTGGTCAACCAGTTGTACCTCTGCTTTAGATCTTCTTTGATCTAATGAAACATTCATAAGAAGCTGTCTCGCCAGTTTTTCCTGATTTTCAGTTACATAAGGGAACAAAGCATAAATTATCATTTTGTTTGCTTTGCGCCTGTTCAATTTTTATCTAATGTTGCCAACATAATTTACTCTTTACATTACGTTCGCAAGTAGTACTTCGTAATGGAAACTTTGATTTTAACAAACGTCTACTTTTCTCAAAGGTATGTTTCTGCTTTGGGCCCTTATGATTCTCAGCGCCTCAATTCTTACTGGGAGGAAGGGGGAGAGATTTTCAGTGTATTTAAAATAGGTACTATTACTACTTCTACCATAAGATTTAATTCTTAATGGCCCATTCTATATAAAGAAGTAGATGTATCAATGGAAAAACGCTAAATATCTGTCTAAAATTACCTTAGAAATTACGAAAGGCTACACTAGTAAAAGTCCTATTATCTATATGTTAACATTACTCAGGGGCGGTTGGTGGCTCTGAAAATTGGTGGTTCACAAAGTTATCCATGCAACATAATTTTTTAAAGCAACATTTCTTTAAGCCTGACACTACGGACTGCTCTACACACAAGTTAACGGTAATTCACAGCATATAACACAACATTCACATTTCATAAACACTCTAGAATATTTCTCGTATACATCGTTGTTAAAGTTGCTGTTAAAACATCTTGTTTTTGTTTTGACTATCTGTGATTTTTAGTTTCGGCGTGGGTCTTTCAAGTCGCTTAAGTTCAATTTTTTCTTCTAAGGTCATGTTTGAAAAAGGACGTGCTAAAAGACACTTTATGGAATTCATTGTTTCTTCTTATAACACAAGTTACCTGTATTTATATAAGTATTTCTGATGCACTACTCAAAACAGGCAGAGCTAACAAAACACGGCACAAACCATGTGGCTATGTACTCGTAGGTTACATTTAACATAGGCGCAATAGATGCCGCTGCTATGATGAAAGAACGAGCAGGTTAGGCATCCATTATTCTCTGGCAGCTAGGTTAACCAACCACATGCAGCCATACGCCCCTCATCGCCACCCTACTTGCCTCGGCATATCCTAGGTTCGTCCTGCCCTATACCTCGCTATTGTATGCCAGTGGTTTGCATCTGGGAGTGAACTACTTGGCACCTGCAAACAATACAGCGCGCTCAGGTCCCCTGCACTAGACAAGGTCGAAATGAACTCCAAATGGAACATGACATTACATTAAAGGGAGACCCAGCATTTTGGTTGTAGTGCAAACGTACTACCCCGTTTAGAAGCCGCCCCTGACATTACTACAAATTTCGTGCAGGCAATGTCCGATAACTTGCTAACACCTGGAACTATGAATTCATAAGAGCTGGCTCCGTAGCTCAATCACTTGAGTTGTGCGAGAGGTCCTGAGTTCGATTTCAGGCAGGAGGGAGCATTCTTTAACCAAGATTATTCCTCAGGGTGAGAAAGTACATGAATGTGTAAGTGATAGGTGAGGGGAGCCGAATATCGGATAGTTTTTTAAAGTGACTTAGACAATATTTTATTTTACTATTATATGTCAAGAAACCGCATTAATACATATTAGGAACACTATAGCAGGGTAACAAAGAAAAACAGTTTGTTTATTTGAATTATTTCTTCTAAAAATAAGAGATGCACATATGCTGAAATATTTTAGGGTGCCTAATTTCGGATAGTAACAATCATTTAAAGAACCTTATATTATTCAGTGCAACTTCCATTGGTTCCTTCGACTATAGAACAAAATTCACGAGTCCATCAAGGAAATTTGCTACAGCATATTTGCTGTTCCCCACATTTGTCTAAGCGATAGGGATGGCTACAATAAGGGCATTATTCATCCACAATGTCTTCCTCATCCGTTGAATCGAGGTGAACAAAATCGTCCTCGACGATGAGATACAGATTCTTTTCTTTTGTTTTGGCCTGTTCTGTTGGATAAGCGACGAAGATGGTTTAAGAATCGCAGTTGCAACACTCTTGTATTATGATGCGGAGTTACCAGTGCTGTTCTAGATCTCCCAGGCCATACTTGTTTCGCCATTTCTTTGCAGTTTTTGTGCAACGGCCCTTTTAATTGAGAAATTTGTGATAGTAGCTGCTGTACCGGAAGGTCTTCCTGTTGTGTTAGGCCTGTTGTGTTGGTGCCTTGTGTTGGTGGTGAATTTGAATTTGAATTTGGAACGTGAGACATTCACCCTTTTATAGACTTCAAGAGTTGATTTTGGCACGTTGTACATTTACGAATCTTCTGCTTAACAGCATTAGCAGTTTCGATTATGGACTGTGATTCCATTTTTTCCGCTGTTTGAAATTTTAAAGCGGACATCTGTAAAATATAAATGTCAGTATGAAATTACTAATTGAGGTCTATTATCGGATATCCGATATTGCTAACCTCCTAGCTATCCGATTATGAGAACCCTCCACACAAAACAAGCAAATGCACATAGAGCGGATAACATATTATGAATTAAATAAATGTTAATTGAGATAGTTCATTCAGAACATAGTTTACGACTACATATAACATAGAATAATTACTTTTAGGGAAAATTAAGAAACAAAATATTATTTAAGCCACTTTAAAAAGACTATCCGATATTCGGCTGCTTTCCCCTATGTATAAAATCCAAAGAAATCTGCAATCACAACTGTATACCAGTTATTGCTGATATTGCAGTATGTTGCAAAAATTAAACGTCGATATGACTACTGTAGTTAAACGGAAGAAAGAAAACAACAAATGTACCCAAAAGTACGCGTACTTTCTCCTAGTAAAGTGCTGTTATTGTAAATTTGGAATTTCTTGGTTGGACCTTATTCCAAGGATTGGGATATCAGTGCACTTTCTCGGTAAACCCTGAGAGAGGGACTCAAAACAAATTTATTTGTAGAATTTGTTTGCCGTGTCGAAGTTCTATTCTTACATGTTAGGATAGTGTCTCATGACGGTTACTGAACAAAGACTAATCCTTGGAATGATTTGTTCCAAGGTTCATGTTCGATTGTATAAACAAACTGCTGCTGAATATATGTCGGAACAAGTCAACTCTTGGATTTAGGCTTAAGAACTTAATATAAAATACTAACTTTCAATTGAAATCTTATAAAATTATATTACAAAGAGATTACATTTGTTTAAGTATAATTTCGGAAACCATACAATCATGATAATTCTTTCAACAATGAAAAGTCTTTCAAAACACCTAATTTCATTTCATAATCTTATTAAAAAGGTTAACCCGTGGCGCGACAGCCCTATGCAGAGCCTTGGCCTACCAACCCGACTGCCGGCCTCACGCCCACATACGCACGGCAGAGGTGGGCGATCATCCAACCGATACGGGGAGGAGATGTGGTCAGCATCTCGGCATCCCCCAGCCGGAATGTTGGTTAAAAATATTTGTGTGTTTGGTGCAGCGTCATTTCAAAGAATACTCTATTTTGATATTTATTTCACCACCAGTCCCAATTCTTTCTGAAGAACGTGACATATGTAATTTAATCTCCTAAATCACTAAAATATTGACAATTTATCAAGCTCATGTACTTGATTTCTAAAACATTTATGCGGGATTTTCTTAATCCATCACATGTTTTTGTATTCCTGAGTAAGGTCGGGTTTGCTGATTTGTCAACAGGGGCCGGTAGTTTTGTCGCTGCCCTAAGACTGATCATGGGTAGCGGCACCGTCGCTTCCTGGGGTCTGGTCCGGCTTTTCTAACATCACGCATTGAACTGTGACCTGCCCGGCACGCAAACTTGACAAGTCTCTCCCACCTTTGATACTCGTACGGTAATGTAATTCACTTTAATCTCCATATTTCTGACTGTATTCTTTTGTTCTTGTGTGTCTTCATGTTTTTTTTTAACATCATCCAACGTTGTCATATTAGATGAATGAAATGTTGCTCAAATGAGCCTAGGGTCCGTGGAGCTTAGACCTACCGAAATTCATTTTTTCAGGATAAAGGAGAACCATGGAAATTATCTTATCTAGATAACTCTAGGGACCTCTTGAACGTGAGGCAGACTCGCTACCACCTACGCTACAAAAACGAGCTCATGGGTTCATAATCGTTAACCAGAAAATGTCATCTTAAGTAATAATTGCCACTTTAAAAGGCGATAACTGGTTTCTGAGCAATTTTTCTAAGCCACTGTAATTTTTTTTTCTCATAGTTTCTATTCCTTTTAACTGTGTTTGTGGCAAATCTGTAATAATTCCTGCAGCAATACGGAAACCAGATTCTGACGATCTGATTTATAAGTTAAATACTTTAAGGAGTTGAATATGAAAATCAGATTTGTGCGTATTTCTTTAAGATGCACTGGAAATGGTGCAGAAATATATTTGCTAAATTATATTTTCCCTGTTTTTCACTCTGTGCGACTATATTCTCCTCCTTAATTATGACTCTCACAAAGGCGGCCCGGGTTCGATTCCAGGCGACCGCAAAGTGAGATTTGTTGTGGACAACACGGCACTGGGGCGGGTTTTCTCCGGGATCTCCGGTTTCCCCCGCCATCTCATTTCACCGGTGCTCCATCTTCATCTCATGCATCATCAATGTCATCGCCTGCGGTGCCGTATGTAGTAAAAGCGGGCGTTAAACACTACACATTTCCTTAATTATGACGAGGGTAGTGTGGAGGCTGTGCACATCGTTACGCCTACCTCTGTAGCTTAGGTGGTAGCATGTCTACCTCAATTTTATATATAACTTTATTTATGTACATAGATATATATTTTTCTTTTTCCTTATTTAACAGTTTTTTTAATTGTTATCGTTTATGTTACTATTTTCTCAAGTTTAGCACATATAGGTACACTATACACAAACAACCATGCCCAAGGCGGGACTCAAACCCGTGACCCTCTACGTGGCGGAACGCTAGAGACATACGCTCTAACGACCATGGCTACAAGGGCCCGCATGTTCAAGAGGTCCCGAGTTCGAATCTGTATTATTTCAACCATTTTATTAATCGTCCGATATGACTTAACGTTGCAGGACATAAACTAAAGGAAAAACGTGTAGTTTACAAAGGAACATCCATGTGATGAAGGTTGACATTGGTTGATAATGCTATGGAATAGAAAAGTAGTTCTTATTCCACAGAATATACATGTAAAATATCACAAATCTGTGGACATTTCTTACACACACACACACGCACACACACACACACACACACACACACACACACACACACACACACACACACACACACACACACACACACACACACACACACACACACACACACACTTACTGGCATGCTCCATTCCTGAAGAATACTACATGCCGATATATGTAATATATAGGTATAAATATATATTATATACATAATTTGAAACAAGGACACCTAAAACGAGGAGAATCGATAACGGTTCGAAACGTTCGTGATACCAAAGCCCAAAAGTCCCCTGTTCATCGAACTTGGTATATTGACTTTGCCGTCAATGTTTGTCTTCAGTTGTTTATGTGAAGAAAAACATTCACAAATATCTATACACTGTTCTTTAATACAGTTATCCCATTAGAAAATACTCGAATATTTACTTTAACGAAAATAAATACAGCATTATACAAAACAGTTTTGAATTTTTGTCAATAAAATTTGTAAATGTATTTCACCTCACTTAAGAACTATTCTATTAAACTCTTAAGTCAGCAATCAAGACATGCTCGAGGCCAACCCTCTGATGGATTTTATAACTTAAATGCATAATATTGTTTTTAGTTTGTATTTGACGTTGCTACGCACCCCAATGTCAACAAATAAAGAAAAAATGTTAATAACGCTCATGTAATAAAGTCTTACTTTATTTGCTTGTAGGTATGGTGTAATAAATATCGTTAACAAGTTATACTAAATAACTGTGTAGCTAACATTAGAAGTCAGTCAATTGAGGTGTTATAATTAGAAACTCAATGTTAATTTGTTCGATGGTGGCAGGCCGAATCTTTCCAAAGCGGTCACGTTTAGTAGAGGCTTCATATTCAGCAGTTTCACTTCAACTTCTTGTTATGTGTTTAGTTTTATGTGAGAACTACTCAGTTATGTTATTAAGTAACTATGAGACCAGACAGAAGGTATAATGGTTTAAAATGTGATTTGGTACTGTGATTTTCTAAAACAACAAATGAAGAAAAACAAATCTACCGTATCGACTGTCGATTGTTATACCGCCAAAGGATATTTATAGGCTAAGCAGCATTTGTAGAATTCGGAAGACTGCATAGGGCAGATAAGGAAGTCAGACTGCAGGCTGTACGAAATTACAATTATAAAGGATAAATGTTTATCATAAAACAATTTGATAAAGAACGGGAGGAGATAATAAATCGCCACTTGATTATAAGTATATGCGCTGTAACGTGAGGAAAACAGTTTGTGATTTATAATTAGGTATCAGCTTCAAATTTTAAGTGTTCGGTTATTTGCTTTTGCTAAAATAAATTTGGTTTTCGAGATGTTTTGCAAAGAACATTAGTGTTACCTGTCGCCTTATATTCGGGGACCTTCAACATAAGTAACTACAAGAAGTTAAAAGACGCAGTAAGAATTCAATGTAAACACTGAGGCTTTTGGTATTATTCTAAGAGCATAGTCATTTCCATAATTCCATTTACGTCCTAGGTTGATATATTAGTTATTTTCTAGCTTTATAGCATTTAAAATCCCTTTTCAACCACTCAGATCTACTAAAATAAAGAGTGAATTGGATGAATTGTCATATGATTAAGAGAAAAATGTTAGAACCCCCCCTCCCGAAACATGGAGCCAACTCGCCATAAACAGCCGAACTCTCACCTTTTATTTCGGAAAGCAGTCACAACACTTAGATAATGACAGTGGACTTTTGTGTTAGAATTAAATTATTCTGTGGCAGAGATGTAGCGTTAATATTCGGCATGTAATCAAAATGTTCAAAGTTTTCTTTACATGAACATATTTTTCAACTACCATCATTTGAAACGATTAGAAAATACCATTAACTAGATAATTTGGGGAGGAGTTTGAAATTCTAATATACCTAATGTACCTACAATTACGTTTAAGCATACTTTTCTGACAAACATTCCGTTCATATTAACTTGCAACGACTACATGATGGATGTGACTCACGTAAGTGTGCCAACGGCAACTGTGAATTGTGAACGGAATTGTGAATGGGCGGAGGGGACGGAGTTTTCTTCCGCCTACTTTCTGTTCCTGTCATTACGCTCCGAAATGTCAATGTCATTACTCATCATCACTTGTACCGACACTACGGAGAAACACTCTTATTCATTCACTTCCAAATGCATCAACGTTCCTTTGTTATACTCCGTCAGGGTCTAGCAAAAATGAAACATTCAACTCAAGGTTACAAGTAATTCTGGTCTACGCCGAAGGCCAAATTCTTAAACACAAACATCAGCATGCGAAAGTGTTTAAATCCCCTCCGTGGCTTCAGCTCAGCATTTAGTTTATGAAAGTAGGCTCTTCGAAGGGAGAATCATTCCTCGGATATTTAAATAAATAAAACTTACGCATGCAAAGTTTAAGAGCACCATAACAATTATCTGTGCCGGTTCAAATAACTGTGAAAAGATACAAGTTGCAGAAACTTCATAAATTGAAAGGTTTTATTTGCTTGTGTGATGCCTAACAAAGATTTATAAAACTTTACTGTGTAGTAAGCACATAGCGATAACATCAAACGCTGATAGAACCGAGCCAACTACATGAATGTGACACCAGCAACTGTTAAAGGTCAATTGTAGTATAACTTACAACAAAAACGATGCGGATCTTCCTTTTTTCTACGCCCACTACTGAAAGCGCCCAGCTGCACTCCACTTGCAAGTCGCAAACCGAACTGCGGGACACTCGCTTCACTGGCTTCACTGCTTCAGGTTTCTATCCTAGCGACACGCAGCGACGAAAGTATAAACTTCGAGTCAACAGCATTAAACCGTATTACTGACATTGGTGTAAATTGAATACGTAAAATGAAAACTGAAATTTATTTTGATAACATAATTGTGATTAAGATAAGATTCTTGAATGTAATAAGTATACGCGCCCATCTTAAAATTCACCAGAATAACATTATTAAACATTGGCTTAATTATTTTCAAAAAGGCAGAATTATTAACTGAATATATTGTAATCCACCCTTGCAAATTATTCTGTTGGTCTCGGTAAGGTTTCACTGCGATTGTCTGCCTATCAGGAGGACTTTATAGAAAAGTATTTACATTTTCCACAGAAAATGTCCTTAATATTCTTATTTGAACTTCTTTTTAATAATTTATTCTTTCTATATTTTTTTGTTAAATTAGCACATTTATCCAACCTAAATTTTGCTCTCATTACTTTTGCTAAATGTTAACATTATACTTCAGAAATCTACTAAACAATATTCGATTTTAAACTGTCAGGAACAGCGTTATATTTTATATTTACTTCTGCTTTTAGTAACATTTGTAAATTAAAAATTCAAACATTCAACATAGAATGGTTAAAAATAAAATACAGCAATGAACATCCTTTTCACCAACAACCAATCTAATTAAAGCATTGCGAATTTTGCTCACATTGATATTACAAATAATACCATAAACAGCAGATTTGGCTTATGAATATAGCAATGGTAAATAACAAAATAATATAAATATATACTTTTTCGAGAATGGTGTTTCTTTTTAGCCACTTCCTGCTCATACTATCATGGTATGAAATTTCTGTACTGTGATTTTTGCAGTTTTACTGCACAGGTTAATAAAACGTAATTCATATGCTAGCTTTTGATATGTATGTTTATTGCTGCACACAGGGAATAAAAAACATGTGATAGTTTTACCTTTTATTTGTGAACGTTTACTTACGATTCAGTTCATGCAGTATTTAAAGACAGCTAACTTTTTCGATGGAATCAGCATCTTACTTGGCGTTAATTGATTTGGCCAGCACCACCAAGCGTGATTGTCAATGACCAGTTCGTAGTGGCTAGTGCAGTCGACTTGATACTGCTTTCGAACAGCTGACAGTGATTAATTTTATTTTCACCTATTTGTTTCTGTTAATAATGTGGTATCGTCGACAAGATAATATGTAATATACATGTACTTTGCAGAAACAAAGTAAAATATTTTCAAATTTCTATCTCGTTCTGCAGTGATATTGACATTATTACATATTGTAATATGGTATTGTAACATTGTCATATTATGATTACCGCATTTGTATTCCAAATACGTACTATTGTATCACTGTATTTTGAAACGAGTGAAGTACTTAAATATAGATCAATAACAGCTGAATTACGAAACAAAGGATTATATTATCAAAACAGTTACCTATAATAAATTCAAGCGAGTAGAGTCATTTTCAAGACAGGAAATTTAACAATTGTTATTTTTACACAAGTTAGCATTGTTATGTAAGTTTTGTAAAATGTTTTAGATAGCATGTGAAGTTCAGTGATAGTGTTTATATTTGCACTCCGTGAGGACAACAAAATAAATTAATGTGTAAAATTGTACTTAAGTAGCTATTTGTGTACTAACATTCGCTTGGAAAATACTGATGTCAAAATTGTAAAGATTATATCTAGATAATACGAAGTATCACAAATCTTAAATGGTACGAAACTACTACAAATTACATAATAATATCTGTCTTATAACATGGCAAGCACCATATTACGTTTTTAAATGATTGCGTGGAGAAGATATTAATTCTCGCTTAGTAAAATGTAATTCTCAGAGTTCTAAACCAGAAAAGAAAGTGGTAAAAATTTTGCATTGGCATATGATCAATGGTATTTGGTATATATGCTTGCTTATGTCTTTAACATAGATCCCAACATTCAAGCAATATAATTTAATTTATACACAGTATGGAGAAATGCATTGTGTTATTACAAAGTTCAATTCATTACTGGTACAGACTAGTGTCTACCGGTTGTCTTATACACAACACTCGAAAGTAGGTTCCTGGCAGTAATCAACAAAATAGAGGAGAGGGAAACAAAACATTTCAACATTTGAAGCTCATATGAAATTTAGGATGTGTAATCTAGCTTCTCTAGGATTTTATAAGATTTTATTTATTTATTTGTTTATTTACCTACCTACCGTTACACCTTTGCAATCATGTTCTGTGACACATTTAAATTGACCTATATTTCTTCATGAAAGATAATTTCTAACTAGAATCGTGGTACATGTTTTCATTAAAAATATCTGAAGTAGTGAAGAATTCTGTGTTAAATCTATAATTAAAGCAAAAATCTGATTCTAGTCATTGCAAAACGCAAACGTCGATAGCTTTGCTTGGGATGGGACGCGATCAACCGGAAGCTCTTCATTTGTTTATATCAAAACGTTTTAAGCGCGCCAGAAATATTTGACCCACTAACACTGGCTTTAGGTATAGACTTCTTTTGTTTATAATTCGTCCATTCTTACTAAATATTGACCACACATGGTACACACGGACGATACATGAAATGAAATTATAGTTATGGAAGGACATTTAGAAAGGAAGCATTTCAGACCTATGTTTAGGAGAACTCCCCGACATTTGTTAGTTATGAAAAATGGCGACCCTCATATCTAGAGTGTCTCAGGCGTTCCGCCAAGCAGAGGGTTTTGGGTTCGAATCTAGCCTTGGGCTATATATATATATATATATATATATATATATATATATATATATATATATATATATATATATATATATATATATATATATATAATGGAAAGCCGACGAGGATGGCTCTGGCTGCATTTGAAGCTACAAAAACAGTTAAAGGAAAAGATAATTTAGAAATTATCAGAAAAATAAATTACATGCACTTGCAAAGGTGCTTTTAAAATATGACAAAATGAGAATGTTTGGAGGTGGAACTTAGCACTTCAGCCATGAAATCTTTTGTGTCTGTCTGCCTATTGGGGCACCTATTGGGAAGGGGTGAATTGAGAGGATACCAAGGGTTGCCGAACTGAGAAGAAGACAGGGTCAACACAAACAGCAGCAAATTTGAACTCCGTGATGGTAGCTCGTATAATCCGATTTCTTTCTCCCCTGCTGGCTTACAAAATTCCCGGGGGCACCTGGTCTTGGAGACCTCCCCCGATCCGGAGAACGAGGATTTATAGAGAGCATCTGCCATGAACGTCAAAACACCCGCCAATACTTGGAACTACCAACTAAGAGGCAGAAGTGAAATGACAGAGGTAAAATATCTTCTTTCAACAGAAGAACGACCAATTCGTGGAATGTAAGTATCCTCCCCATCTTTTAGCTAGTGACCCGGGAATACCCCACAAAAAGTCACGAGTCTGGAATCGAGCCTACGACTTTCCAAACGGAGGCCATAGACGCTATCGCCTGAGCCATCAAACTTGGTTTCCGAATATTTCTGTAAAACTATCACTAAGCGGTAAGTATATTAAGTGAAATCTGTCTCTTCATTGATACCAAAGTTATTGTTTTGGACTATGTTTTACAGATTTTTTTTTTTTTTTTTAAATTTAAGTCATGTCGGACGATGAATGAAATGCGTGAAATGGTGCTCAAATGAGTCCGGGGTCCACGGAGCTTAGTGTTACCCGACATTTGTCTTTCAGGATAAGGGAAAACCCCGTAAAAAACCTTATCACGTAACTCACCCTAACCGGGATTCGAACTCGGGACCTCTTGAACGTCAGGCAGACACGCTACCATTTACGCTACATGACCATGTTTTTCAGAGTGATGTCAAATTTAGACAATTTGAAAGAAAGGGAAACATATTAAATACGAAAACTATCAAATCGGAAACCATTTCATCTGTAAGCTAGGAAATGTGGAAAATGAGAATCACTGGAGGTTTCTGCCTCGAGTATACAAATATTAAATAGTTTCTGTAAAGAAAGGCAGTTATGGACAAGAAAATAAAAACGGATGTTTCTTTTTTCATTCAGCTTTTTAACTAGCTTCGCAGTTCCTTTTTCTTCTTCTTCTTTTCTTTTTCTTCTGGTCCTGATAATTGAATTTTAAAGTATGTTAAGCACAAACATTTGAATATACCTACCTCACATCAAAATGCTTCACTATAAGTTGGTAATATTTGTTATTTTAGTCTTTTTAAAACTCGTGTTATTTAATGGATATGGCAGGAATTTATTATGCAACTTTGAAAAATTTGATTAACCCTTAATTAAGCAGTAGGTGACCCAGGCTGACCACAGTGTACAGGAATGCTGGGAAAGTACCTAATGCTACGCTTGGTTGCATAAATAAACCTAACGGTTCTTGGAACTGACAAAGGCGACAAATTCGTCACACTTAGCTGATACTTTCTTCTTGCATTTCATTAGGATACTTTTTGTATTAAAAGATCTTATCTGGTACAGCCACAAAACTATATCCACCTATGACAAAACATACAACGTAGCGCATATATTGTTCTGCGCCATGATGTAGTGAGCTAGAGTGTTGTGCTTTGGTACCTGCCACGGAATAAGCCCGGGTTCGATACTAACCTTGGGGATGCGGATTTTAGTCCCGGATACAGGACCAGTGCCCAATCAACAGTGAGGAAATTGAGGAGCTACTGTAAGTAGTTAACCCTGGTCAAGAAGCAAACACTTCCGGCTAGAGGTGCGTGATGCTGACTACATCACTACATCTCCTCCCGTATCGGTTGAATAATCGTCCACATCTGTTTGTGCCTATTAAATGTGGACGTGAGGCTGGCAGTCAGGTTGGCCGGACCTGGCCTGCTTCAAGTGCCATGGCTTTTACCGCATATTTTAGAAGAACATTTACTCATTCACTATAATTTTTTTCTAGAAAAATAACGTCGTACGTTGGACGTTAGTTTAAAAAGATGCTGCAAACATCCCCTCCCTCCGTCTTCACACATCCAGTGCATACCCGACAAAGAGCAGTAGTAGTGGCGGCATGTAGTAGTTAAATAACGCGATATGCTGACAAGCTACAAACCACATACGGATTCCAGGACAGCAGCTCTTGGTATTGTTGTGAAATTGGTTCCAGCCACTCATTACAAGTTACAAAGACTTGCCTCCAATACACCATGAACCCCGGATAGAAAATACGAGCCCTTAATTGTATGGAAAGGTGAAACTGATTAGCGATGCAATCAGCAGTTAGTGTATCCGGTGACACGGCCTGAGTGAGCAACGATAAGGCTACCACTGCCGCAGGAAACGTCCTCACTTTTAGCACGAACGCTTCTTGGTCGATTAGTATTACATCGCCATTTTGAGTCAAGAAAAATAACAGCTGGGGTATATTATTTATGCTCATTATGTAGGTATATTAAGGGCATTTAAAAATCATGATTATTGCGCTTGAATAACAATAACCTAAGTTACGGGGACCAACAGTGAAAATCGTTTAAACATCTGGAGAATAAAACCTGTAAATTTGCTCAGTAATAAATTTAGGTTGGTTGAGAGGAATGGGTAAATAGTGATGCACAGTGGCGAGGCTTGACTTTCAAAGTCAGGGAAGCTCCAAGCAATCATTTTCATAAAATAAGAGAGAATGATGGCTCAAAGAACTAGGGCTACTCTTTAGTACTCTTACTGTTGTACAGTCACACGTAGACCTTTCTCGCATTGCATGTCTAGATAAGCAGACATTCCTGCGTTCCCTCTTCATACAGACGTTCTAATTTTTCCTAGAGCTGGCCCACACTGTGTGAATTATTAATCTAACATGGAGAAGATATGCAATCCACACACATCTGCTAATAACCTAAAACTGCACAAGAATTTCCTTTTTGTCACCACTATGTACCAATTTACGTAAATTACTATTCCTAGTGCTATTGAAATATACTTACAGATCTATTTAAAAGCACCACATAAGACACAAAAATAAAAAAATAAAAAAAAATTTTTCTTCATACACTATAGAAGTTTCACGTGACAAAATCTGTCAAGCGCTTCCTAACTACCGAAGAGTCGCGATTGCTTCCGGAAACCTGCGAAGCATGCATTTCAAGGTTACGAATGTGTGAATACAGAAGTATTCAGTACTGAATGAGCCCACGGATTCGGTCACTCGAGCTTAAGCCGCTGTCAAATTGTCCGTAGCACCACGGCTGTTCACGAATAAATGTTGAAAATATATCCAGAGCAAATAAAATATTGTTTGATATGACTTTTTTTTTCTTTTTCTCCTGAAATTTTTGGGGAAGTGGCGCTTCTAGCGCTTCATTGCACGCTTCGTCACTGGTGATCCAAATACTTTTATAGTTGAACAACAGTTTGATACTAGAATGTATCATAGGAGTGTAGTTTTGAAATCTAAAACCACATCTCTAAGCTTAGAAGTGAATTATTTATTTGCATAATTTACTTTATCTGTATTTACATAGTACGGAGAAGAAATTGCACTCCACCAAAATATTTGATGCAGAAGATGGCACCATGCATAGTCTAGGGCATACCAGATGAAGTAAATATGGATAACATGGTGTTAGGAACAATTTCTGCATTTGCACTGGCACATTGAGGGTTATATCGTACGACGTGTCTGAATATTTAACGCAAACGCTTTCTGTGACGAATGTACTATCTAGTCTAATTTAACTTAGATCATCTTTTAGTCATCTGTTCCATCCTCTTTATCGCCTAACCTAATCTAATCTTTACTCCATGTAAACCTAATCTAGGACCTTTTCTGTAAGTTGTGAATATTTTCAGTGACTTAGGGATTTTGAAAGTATTCTGGCCATGGTAGGCTCACACATTTTTAGACATTTCGGGGATGTTTCAAGGGTGGTCTGTACTCTGAAGATTATTTGTATAGTGGTGCTTTGAAGGCACATATTTCGGGGCACAGGGCGCAAACATTTTAGGCACCATCACAGACGTTTAGACCACTTTTGTGTGTAGTGTCGCGAACCCGATCGCGATAAGGCGACTTGGCACACAAAGGAACTGATAGGTTCCACATAGATAACGAACTTGCATAAGCATATAAACATAGGGCTTGAGATAAAAGACTTACCGAAACAAACAAACTGAAATAAATGGAAATTTCTGGTAATATCTTGAGTATTTGGTTCTTTATTCTTCTGGAAGAGTCTCGAATTACAAATTAGGTAATTGAAGGCTCGCAAAGAGAGTAGTTGTAAAACAGTGAGAGGAGAAACAGTGTTGTGAAATGAGAGACAGCCAGCTGTGTTGTTGTAACGAGAGCTAAGGATGTAATCTGCTGTCACTGTTATTGTGATCGACCTTGATAGACTGATGGTGTACGTAACGTAATGCTGCTGTTAATTTATAAGAGTATTTCTACGAAAATAAAGGAGATTTTTAATTTCTGCAACTCGGCCTTTTAATTCTACGAACCCACAAAGTCACAGTATTTTAGGCACTAATGTAGGCAATTTTGGGATTTTGGGGTAATTTTATGGTGTTTTATGTACTTTAATGGGCAACCTTCAAGGGAATTTTGTAGACTGATATGGGCACTTCAGATGTTGCTAGAGGTATTTCAGCCCCTTTTCAGAGTATTGATACCACAAGTAGTTTTGGTACTTCAGAGGTAATTCTGGTACTGGTACGTTATTTTGGGATGCTGAAAGATGTATTTTAGTCACCAATGCATAAAGTACCTACAAACCTACGTCCTCTTATACAAACATTTTGATATTAACACCAGTACATATAGTTCAGAATTTATTTGATTGCTTAATGAACTTTTTCGGCTTTTATCTAGCATTATGTTGTTTTATACAACAAACATTACTATTACAATCAAATAAATATTGAAAGAGAACTTTTATGTATGTGTAAACCAAATAATAATGTTGCTAATATTAAAATAAATGGGTTAGAAATGCAAATATTCAATTAATTAAGCATTCAAATGGTATGCATTTATAGTTTAGCAGTATGGCACAGTTGTCTAGGCATTGGCCTAGTGATATCAATGTCATGGATTCAAATCTGGCCAGAGAGATGGTTTTTAAGTGAAATGAAAATGACATCTCCATGTCAGTAGGTTTACTGACATGCTTCTCCCCTACGTTACCCCAAATAATCGAGAATACACTGTATTATTAAATCATTGCTTATTTGTAATGTTTACTTACATCCCAGAAAGAGCACAAGAGGACAACAAAGAGGGAAATTTAGGGGGGTGACAGAAAGAGAGAAACAGAGAGGAGAAAAATGAAAAAAGGAGAGGAGAACATTTGGAGTCAAATTTGGATTCTGCTAGTAAATAAATAAAGTGATTATATAACTAATGAAAGCACTGTACAGAGCATTTATGATGACAGTAAAGTAGTGGAACATAAATAGATAATAAAATGTAATAAATAAATTTTATTTTGTTATGTTGATACAGTTACACAGCCAATTCTACTCTTGCAGCCAGTTCAGATTTCTAATGCTTGCTCCGTAGTTGTAGTCAAAGTTTGGTTGAATTCTTCAGAAACAAAAGTAGGACAGCATACACCAGCCAATCTGCAAGAAAAAACAATCTGAGTTGATCTACAGCTGTTGATGGAAGCAAAAGCATCCAAAACATATCCTGTTGATTTTGTGTAAATGAAACAAACATGTTCCAAAATTTATACATGGTTGGTATATAATGTTAAGCAGCTGACAATGAAGCCTTTTGCTCTCTTGCACTCCAGTAGTTTGATGTTATGTTGGTATGTTGACTAAGGTTAGGTAAGGTTTCCATCCATATCTTTTTTAAACGTACAGAGAGGACACAGAGGAGGTCTCACTATATCAATCTTGAATAAATATTTATTGAGACAGTCATGGCCTGTTAGAAGTCTAAAAGTTGCTACAGAGGATTTTCTTGGTAGTGTATTGGTTCTAATTGCCTGTTACATAAAATTTCCCACAGTTTTCCTTTTGTTTGTAATATATTCTATTCTATAATTTTTTGATCATAGTTGATACAATTATTCTTTTGATAGTGGTTCAAATGAGTTTGACATAATTTACTGCCTTTTTTGACTAGAAAGCCAGCTGTTTCATTACACCATGGGTTCTGCAATGTGCTGGTATCCATTGAAGTATTGGTCTCTTACTTCAATGGATATAATAGATGGGTATATACTTCAGAAATTGCATTCACTATTACAAAGAGTTAAAAGATATCAGATTTCCTGTAATATCCACAGTTTTCATGCAGCTAGCTAATTTTGATTTTTTTTTTAATTTGCGTAGTTCAGTATCCATGGTTTATGTATAAACAACACAGGGTGTTTCAAAATGACACCAAATGAATATATAGAAGTAGTTACTCAGCTTCTATGTAAAACATATAGATAGCTTTTACTGTCAACAGAGCTGCATAAAAACGCTCCAGAATGGTTGTGGATTAGGCAGTTACAGGAATAACGCCATGTGCCTTACACTATAGAAGTTCACAGGTAGCTGACACAGCGTGCCGCCTGCTGTAGCTGTTTGTAAACATACCAACATATTCCACAGTAACTTGCTACTATTAAGAATTTATTTGGCTTATGAAACAGCAATAAAGAAGCTATTCTTTAGTTATTTGTTTATTGGTGTTTAACACATTCCAACATTTCGTTATGGTGGCAAATAAGCTGGTGGACATGGAACTTAAACCTTTTAGAGGGAAGTTAATGTTAGTGAGACTGAGGATGGAAGCATTAAATGATAAAAAGAACAGGGAACAATATCAAAGAATTGTAGATAAAGTGAACCAAAACTAAATGCCTTATTCAATGAGACAAGCATTTTATTACACTGTGTTTAATAATACTAAATAAAGCAATTTTAACTGAAAAGGAAGCTGTTAATTTTACAGTAACTGGTTGAAAGCACTGTGCAATTAAGATCATAGCAAAATGAATAACCTTGGAACTGCCCGAGTCATTATCGACTTTTTCACAAGTAACTGCCCTTTGACCTATCACCTGAAAGGGAGGCTAGGGTCACTGATAAAGAGTAAGGAGCCGGTGAGTCCCAGTAACAATCTTTGAGAGTTGCACACCTGTGGTTCCTAATCACAAAATAATGTAATATTTAATACTGCATAAAATTATACCTAAGAGAATTTCGTATCTGTGACACCAAAATTCGGACTAGTTAAGTTATAAATTATGAAATGGCTATATTCATTCGGTGTCATTTCGAAATGACCTGTATATTAGAATAATGGAAAATGTGGTAAAATTGGTATTAACTGATTATTTAGTTTCACACAGAAATATTGCATCTGTTCTGATTTTATTTTCAAGTGTACTTTAGATAAATAATATTTAGAGCATTTAAGTCAATCTACGAAATAATAACAAGCTGCTGAAGTCAACAAGTGTAAATGCCTCAATTCATTTTTGTTTTTTGCATTTGCAGCTCATTTACTTTAAAATCAAGAAGGAAAAGTATGACAAAACATTTGCTTGACACAGTCTATATCATAGCATGTTACAGGATATATCTAAGTCAGTCATCAGGTATGCACCACCTGGACCCAGCATTGGTATAACTAATCACCTGTAATTCTAAATGATCTCATTATTGTCATCTTATTCTGTAGGCTGATGAAATTTTCACCAACAGGAGAGTTGAAACCAGAGTTATTTATGCAAAGTGAGCTAAATGACTTTAATAACAGTTATGGAGTCTCAAAGAAGTTGTCAAAACTTCTGCATTCTTATTTAAAAAGGAAAGACCAGTACAGCATTCTCCTGGTATCAAACAAGAGATGAGGAGTTCCATGAGTACTTCACTGAATGTCTTCTTGTCTACTGTAATAACATTAAGGTGTAATATCAAAGTATGGAATAACACACAAGAATGCATTATACTGTGGATCAGTTGCTGTCACCTACTATGAAAATGGTAGGCATGACATTAGTGGCTGGAGTGTTGCCAACAGTGAAAACATGCATTTGCTGAAGCACTGCATAACCAAACAAGCGATACTGGAATGTGTCAAGAAACTGGCCAGAGTAGAGTGGGTAATGATACAATAAGTAACAAACTTTCAATAATAATAACAAACGATGATGAAAATTATATAAAATAATAATACATTTGAAATATTCTGATAGTCCTTAATACATTAAGTGTTGTGAAACAGTGTATTCTAAAATTAAAACTTGAAATTTATAGGTGAATGCAATTTCTGTAGCATCTTTAATAAAAAAGAAAAATTTATTCAAAATTCCATACATTTTCTTCATCCTGTATGGTACGATGATGATGATGATGATGATGATGATGATGATGATGATGATGATGATGATGATGATGATGATGATGATGATGATGATGATAACATATGGAACAAGAATAACAAGAAAAATTATATGGGCTTGACAGGCATCAAAATCAATTTTATATACTGAAAAACATATCTTTTTTGGATTGATTTCATTTTAAAATTATTGTTTCTTTCCTGTATTTAGTTTCTGCAACTTTATATAAATCATATTATAAGTTAAATAAATACTTAAATTGAAATTCTGTACAATCTATACATAATATATACAATCTGGCTTCATATTCATAAACAGGAAGCAAACATATATTATACTCACCCAACAGAAGTAAAAGCCTTTACAAAAATGAAAATTTAGTAACTGGATGTTATGAATGCTGAGACTAAATTATCTGCCTCAGTTGGCATTCAGGATATACTGAAGTTAGAACTTTTATTTCTTTCTTAGATTGACCATATCTGCATACATAACATCTTTGCAAGATATCATTTGCTATCCTTCCTGGGCATGTGTTGCTCAACTGTTCCTCTCATTACAACTAAATAAGTCTTTGATTAAAACTTCATGAGTTATCAGCCAAAGTAATTAGGCTCAAGCTTTTGGCCATTCTAAGCTCCATGATCTTCTTCAGAAAGGATTCAGTTCCTGAAGTAGGCCATGGAGCTTAGAATGGCCAAAAGCTTGAGTCTAATTTCTTCGACATGGCTGATTATTTACCCAAGAAGCTTTAATCAATAACACTCGCCATGAAAGCTTTAAATCTTACCTATACTAAATAAGTCACATAAATTTACAATAATCAAAAGTAGAGAGCATTAGCTTTATATTCTTTTTATTACACGAACAGTTTCTGAACAGGCACAGAAAAAGACATTTTCATATGACACGTTTTATTTGAAATTGATTTGTGTCTAGGTTTATTTCTTGAGTAATTCTTTATTTGTTTATTCATTAGATAACAGTTTAGGAATGATAAGCAAATAATTAAGCTATCTTACTTCACCTGATTTTTAAATTTGGCTTTGCAACTTCATGATTTTCCTTTTCAGGATTGTAAATGAGCAGATGGTTGAATGATGAATTTTAAAAATAAAACTATTAATGTACAAATTTTTATGTACGTAAATTATAACTAAATATAAAATTGAACGATTACTGTCAGATTTAATTGCTAAACAAATATAAGAGAAATCATATGTGTTATGCACATGCCTTTGTCTATGCACCATCATGTATTTTTATATGGGTAGATACGTATTTTTACAAAAGGTTACTTTTCCTTTTATTGAATGTTAATTGAAATACATTTTTGCAAAAATAATTTCATTATACATTTATTGTACATACAAGGGGAATAGAGGAAATTGAATCAACAGTCAACTAACATAATTTTGAGTTGAACTAGTGCTCTGTACTCTATATATTGTTAGTGTTTACCTAGAATGCTTTTTGTTAGAGCCTTCCTAACAGCCTCAGGTAATGTTGGGAAGGTTGTAATGTTGGGAAGGTTTTAACGAAATGCGTTCTAGGTAAACACTAACAATACGAGGGTCATTTGATAAGTCTGGTAAATTTCCAGAAAGGGATAGAAATTGCAACTTTGTGGGTGGTGAACTTGATTATTTGAAAGATTGTACAGAACATATGAATGTGCTACAATATACAGTTCATTGTTGACAGCCATTTGAACCGGCCATTGTGATAGCTGCAAATGAAAATGGATAAAACAAAGTTTTGTGCTGTTATTAAACATTTTCATTTGAAGGGCTGGTACCCCACAGGTCAAATTACACTTTGAATACACCATGGCTTAGTGGGCTGGGGCATTCTGCTTTTATTTCCTGCAACAGAATGCACCTGGGTTCAATCCCACCCTGGGTGTTGCAGATTTTAAGTCCTGGATATAGGATAAGTGCCCACTCAGCATCATAATGAAATTAAGGAGCTATGATAGGTAGCGAATCCTGGTCAAGAAAGCTAATTTTAGGGCTGGGGGTGTGTGATGCTGACCATATTACCTCCGCATATTGGTTGGATGATCGCCAACCTCTGTCTCACATATTTGAGCATGAGGCTGGCAGTCGGATTTGAATGGATCTGGCTTGCTTGCAGGCTCTTATGCCTTGGACTATCATAATTGCACTTTACCACTTTCAGTCTAATAACTTTGCCTTTAAACCATTACAAATATTAAATATTTCAGATTCTAATGAGAGACAAATTGTAAGAGAGAGACTAACAAATTGCCTAAAAATTTTAATGTATATATGTAGTTTGACATAGTGGATGTACATTTATGGTTTCCTTACTATTATTAGCTAATAATAATGATGTAATTACCTTTCAATAGGGCAAAAATATTCCAAGAAAATATCGTAGTCATCCAAAAATTCTGATTGCACACAAAGAGGAAGTGGCTGACAGTTGCCTAATTCGCCTTTTGGAGTAATACATGCATCTGGTTCTTGTAGAAGCTAGAGAATAAAATAGTTATGTTCATTATAATTGTTGTTTGTCATGGAATAGTTGATATATTTATGCAAGAACAAACCAACACCTACATTGTTTTTCAAAATGAGCTTAAATATTTGTTATATGTTATAATTATTAATAGTATCAATTAAACATGGACCTTAGACCTGAAAGAACTTAATATTTTTCTTCCAAGTTTCTCAAACTATATTTTATGCATCCACTATAACTCTACCCTCATGATTTGTTATCTTCTGTAGCTGTAAATTTCTGTAATTTTTTCTATGCCTTGTATTTTTAGTTCTTAAATCAAATGTTGCTTTTCCCAAAGAAAATATGTAGTTTAGTTATTTCTAAATATTTTGAGAAATAATATTTTTACTCAGCTTTAAAAATCAATGAACAAAACAGAACAATTTTACAATGTAGAATACAAAAAAGAACCACATTACTCATCTTTACTTTCATATATGCATAGAAGATTTCAATTCATTAAAATACAAGGTGATAAAATCATTGAAAGCCTAAAATATAAATGACATTATAAGATAACTTCAATTTTTGAATCTTTTAGGGAAATTTTGAAGAATTTTACTCAGAATATTGGGACATTTTTAAACGTTATTTTAAAATAAGCTCAATAACTTTACAATTAAAATACTTTTCTTTTTATTTACCATATCATTGACCATTGATTTATCTTCGATTTGAAATGACAAATTTTCTGAAGAACTGTCATTACTCAATATCATCAGCTTTCCACTGGAGTCAAGATAGTTTCTAAGCCAAACAATGTCCTCTAATGTGAAGTTGGTGGTGCTAGGAAAAACTGAAATAAAAAATGTAATTAATACATTGCACATGCTTGACTATACATAAAACTTAAGAGAAACTGTGACTAAAATTTTGAATAAATTCTGCTCTTGTGGAATGTGAGGTCTCAACATAATGCATAGGGTACTTCTGTGACTAAAATATACAAATATGGTTTAGTTTTTTAAACAAAAAAAGATTACATTATCAATAGAAGCTTTTACTTTAATTTAAGTGAATTATTAGTGAATTGGTACAAAGCTTACCAGTAGTAAAAACATCATCATTTACTGTTGATGTTATAGCTTCTGTGGTAGTGGAGGAGGGTCTAGATGATGTCGGCAAAGGTGGTCTCATTGTTAGAACTGGAGGACGATACATTATTCCATCAAGAGGAACTGTTATAAAAACAGTACATTAAAATTTACATTTTTTTCTTAATTTACACTAAAAAGGTATATTATTGTAATCACTGATATCCCTAATTATCAATGTAAAATGTTTAGTAATTGCAGAATAAAATTTTTGAGACTTTAATCTGAATTTCATCTAGAGTATTAAAAGGCTAAGTGATTTTATTTTTATTCAGATCTGTGCAAATGAAATTTTATAATGAATATTTTATACAAACCATAAATTTTGAGATATTTGTGTCATATAATACCCAAGTAATTACACAGATTGATAACAATAAAAATTGAAGTTATGTCATAAATATGAAATACTAGTAGTTATATATGCCCAGTCACTCATTAATACTAATACAGTGTCTGTATTACTTTTTCTGGAACCACAAATGCCATAAAATATATGAATACCATGTACTTCACAAACTGTTCATTAGATTGATGAATCTACATCAATAACATTACAACTATATGAAAAAATGTATACAAGCAGTTTAAATGCTCTCACCAGGCTTCTAGGAGTAATATTAGAAAAAATTAATTTGCACTTTTGTGATCATCAGGCATGAAAAAGTGAAGGTTTCTGAACAGCACAAAGGTAAACTTTCAGTTATACCACTTGTACAATATCCAGGTAGATAAAACAATTGGTTCTGTAACCAATGTGAAGCATAAGAGACCTGAAATGACAGAATGCCAGGAAATATCTGATAAATTCATGTAGGTCTGCAACAAAGCCTACAGCCATTTGTTCATTGCCAACATTAAAAATCTCTCGAACATCACTGCAAAGGATTATGAAACAGGATTTAAAGTTTCATCCTTATAAATGGCTCAAATTATGATCAGTAGATAAAATGAACAGTCAACATTTCTGCACAGTATAATTGACCACGATGACACATTACTGACAAATCTTGTAATGTGTGATGAAGCAAACTTTCATTGAATAGGTTTATCAATAAACAAAATTTCTGATATTACTCTACACAAACTTGCTGCTTATTCTTGAAAAGGGATAGGATAGCGAAAAGTCAAAGTTTGGTGTGCTGTTGGACATTGGAATTATAAGGCATATTTTATTAAGATAACAATAGCCTGCCAGTAACTGTCAATTTTGAACAGTATGCAGCCATGATTAATAATTTCTTCATTCCACAGCTCCAGGAACATTGCTATATAAAAGTGATATGGTTTCAACAAGATGGTACTGTAGCCACACCTTTTAATAAAGTACAATGAGGGGCTACTTTTCACATTGAATACTCTCATAATTCAGTGACAACCTTTGAGATAACCTGAAGTTTCAGCCCTTGATTTTTTTCTCTGGGATCATATCAAGATTATTAGATAGATTCTTTGCAGTTGCTCAGATGTAAGCTGAAGATAGGAATGAAGGTTCCGCAACCATGTTCAAATATTAAAAATAATCGTCACTGTTTGAAAAATTCCCAGTCATTGGATATTGTATCTTTATAACATTACAGTTTGTGTAAAACATTATGTCACTCCATATATGCAAGAAGGGATAAATGAGGAGAGTGGTAAGGGACTATAAATAATATCAGATTTTGAGGCAGTCATGTATGATACACATTGTACTTATCACACTGACAGCTATTGGAATACTGATCTCTATGCGCTATTGCACATCTTTGCTTCAGGAATAGGGAACTGTCATAAAGTTTTACATAAGCTGTACAAGAACCTTGTATAAAATAAAGCTGTACAAGAACCTTGTATAAAATAGGTAGTAATATAAAAATATATATAAAAAGTTAGGAAGTTAACTTATGATTCAAAATAACCCATATCCTCATTTCATAGTTTTTTGTTTTTTAAAAAAAGCAGTTCCTACGTCAGAAGCTAAAAAAACAAAAACAAAAAAGCACACCCTTTAAAAGCGTAAATAGGCTATCATATAGTACAGAAAAGCAAAATAGTTATAATTGCATCACATAAGCTTCTTTATTTTTATTTCATCTGTCCTATTCTCCCCTTTTTTTTTTTAATGTAACTGGTTTTTAAGAATGAGATTGGGATAAATGCTAAAATATGGAGTTGGTAGGTAGAGAATGTATGTTTAAATACATTTATAACAAAGCTGACTTACCAATTTTATTCTGAAACATTAATGACTCTGGTGAAGGACTAGAGTCAAATATGCTATTAACAGTAGGATTGTTGACAACATGAGTTGCTTTATTTCTTGATCCAGCTGGAGGTAGCACAACAACCAGAGATGTAAATGGAGTCACAAATGAGAACTGAAACCAAAATGTTTAATAGTTAGGTACCTATTTAATTTTTGCTCAAGAGTTGTAATTTACTAAATGAGCTAAACTTCAATATTTTCATTTTTTTCTTTGCATACTTTGATTATTGTTTATTTACCAAATAGAGTATTTCCATACTGCAGACAGGTGTGTACACACAGAGTACATTTGTTTGCATCTGAACAGAAATAGCCAAACTCACAATGACAGTTGTACCGTCATTCTAACGTCACTTACAGATTTATTTATATGAAAATGATACTGAGGGGATCATTGAAGACAGTATTTTAACTAAATGAAGGATCTGCAACATCTATGGTTTGTCCAGGTTCAAGGATATTAGCTGGAATGCATTCCTATGCATCCTAGAAGAACACTATCCATAACTTTTCCAGCAGATTGCACTATCTTTGCTTTCTTCTTTAATAGCAAATCCAAGTGGTGCCATTCTTTACTCTGGCATGCTGCCTCAAGCTCATAATGATGGAACCAACATTTAATTGCCTTTTACAATACTCATCAAAAATCATCACCTGCACTTTGAAATTTCTGAATAAAATTTTTCTTGATGGTTCTTCTATAAAGTTTATGGTCATTAGACAACAGACATGGGATCTAATGGTCTCATTGATTGATTGATGTTTATCTCCAACTGTAAAGCTTTTTACATGGATCGTCAATTTGTATATACATAAAATTAATACAATAATATTTACAAACATGTTTACAAAGTTGAGAAGTGTAAATAGCATATTCTACCTAATCTAGAATAAAAAGAATTATTTCAGAAAGTGGAGTGCCATTGTTACTAAAATTAGGCAAGTGAGTCAACCTTGTATATACTTTTCTCCACTTACAAGTTTTTTATGAAGACTAGTTTCTGGGGACTTCTCCCCTATCGTCAGCTCTGTGGTAGAATGATGATGCATCTGGTGTCTGCATCTGGCTTGGTGTTGTGCTGCCATCTAACGTCCTGGTAAGTTTGATGACGTCATCTACGGCGGGAATTTCAAAATTCATCAAGAGGTCCTGTTTTTTCGTAATAAATATGTTTTCCCAAATCTGTAGTTCCAGAGGTTTCTTTGCCTGTTTGATCAGTTCTATTTCTTGTTTTATGTTGTGATTCTCAGACCAAAAGTGATGTGATACGGCCGACTTGTCCATTTGTTTCAATTTAATATTTCTGAAGTGTTCTTTCATTCTTGTTCCTAGATTCCTTTTGGTCTTACCAATGTATATCTTGTCACAATCCTGGCAACTCATTTGGTAAATGCCTGATAATTGAGTTTTCGGTGTGCTATTTTCGGTGTTGGCATAGATATGTCGACGATGTGTTTGCGATAGTCCCTAGAAGACTAACCGAGGATGCTATAAAGCTGCTAAACCTACAAGAAAAATCCATAGTTTTCACCATTGAAGTAGAGCAGGATGAATGGCTACCTTTTCTAGATTTGAAAATCATTAGAACACCCACAGGATTACAATTTGGAATATACCGAAAAGCAACACATGTTGACATATTACATTAAATGCAACCCATTCAACCCAGTACAACATCAATATGCAGTATTCCATAGTTTAGTTCACAGATTAATCAACATTCCACTAACAAAAACAGAATATGAACAGGAGTACGCTCACATACACCAGGTTGCCGAAATGAACAACTATAACACAAATTTCATCAAAAAACTGATCTATAGACACAAAAGAAACAAATACTTAAAGGACATTACTACGTTAAAAAAACTAGAAAACCCAAACACCAGATATGGAAAATTTACATTTCATCCAAAATACTTCAAAAAATTTGAAAAGATATTTAAGAGCTTCAACATAAAATTAGCCCCTCAAAACAAACACAACATCCGCAACTTACTAAACCACCCTCTAAAAAATAGCACACCGAAAACTCAATTATCAGGCATTTACCAAATGAGTTGCCAGGATTGTGACAAGATATACATTGGTAAGACCAAAAGGAATCTAGGAACAAGAATGAAAGAACACTTCAGAAATATTAAATTGAAACAAATGGACAAGTCAGCCGTATCACATCACTTTTGGTCTGAGAATCACAACATAAAACAAGAAATAGAACTGATCAAACAGGCAAAGAAACCTCTGGAACTACAGATTTGGGAAAACATATTTATTACGAAAAAACAGGACCTCTTGATGAATTTTGAAATTCCCGCCGTAGATGACGTCATCAAACTTACCAGGACGTTAGATGGCAGCACAACACCAAGCCAGATGCAGACACCGGATGCATCATCAGTCTACCACAGAGCTGACGATAGGGGAGAAGTCCCCAGAAACTAGTCTTCATAAAAAACTTGTAAGTGGAGAAAAGTATATACAAGGTTGACTCACTTGCCTAATTTTAGTAATCTACCTAATCTGTTTATATTCTTCCATGGAGTAAAATACTTTCTGTAATAAATAAGTTTTGACAGCCTTTAGTTTTTTTTCCCCATACTTCTTCAACTTAAGCTTTCAATTATTTCATGCACTGTACTCTGTCCTACTGTAAGTTTTGTAGTGATTTATCCGTAGTGACATGGCTGTGTTTTCTAATGAGCTCAGCATCCCTTTTGCATTCTGTGGATGCAGTTTGAGGGTGACAGCTATAAGGCTCATGTTGAATAGTCATGTTCCTGTTTTTAAAATGTTTTACTATCTAATGCTGTTGGCATCCACACCTATGTGAACATCTCCACAGTTATGTTGAAGTCAGGGGAATTTAAGATGTTTCCTCTTTAACAAGGAACTAAATGACAGCGCCCTGTCAAAATGAAACTTTAATGCCCACTAATTTTTATGGTCCTATGCATATAATCTTATGCCAGAAGCTAAGATCACAATATGGCAATATATGGTGTAAAGCCCATATATAATGATCTTTTGTTATATTGTTCGAATATGAATCTTAATGATGGGGCGCTCCTATCTTCCAGTATGACCTCATTATATTTGCTAATTATATAGAAGAATATTTTTTGAAGTAACTGGTAAATCTTATTGAGTTTCCTTACTTAAATTCAAATTCGAACATATTTTAGAAGCCATTGCTTCCATTGTCATCCTTGGTCAAACAATCAGACCAAGATTGAAAATGGACGCAAAAGTTTTTGAAACATGTCCCAAATTTGAATTTAACTGAAATTAGTGACATAAATCTGACTCAACAGTAGTTCAAGTTATTGCTTCACTTCACTGTCTTCAACTTTTGACTTCAAAATTAACTGACAAATCTATTTTCTTGTTTATGTTTCACACTCTTTATATTGTTATTCTTTTTAAAAAATGAGAATTTCTTGTGAAGATATGTTTATATTTTAATATGTTGTATGATGTAAATCCTATGTTTAAGCCTATGCTATTTCGTGGTGGATATTTTGTTTTAATTCTTTCAAGGAGTATGGGTTTGTCTTTAAGAGATAGAAATTGCAAGAGGGCCACAAATTTCTACTAATAATTCTGCCCTGAAGCATATTTTAAATTAATGAAAATTAATTGTTCTTTCAGACCAGCTGTGTGTAGGCCAAAGTTTGGAATGGTAAAGTCAGTCTGAAAAATTCACTGCCACAGCTGGGATTTGAGCCACGAATCTCCCAATCTCCATCTGGCTGTTCTTAACCATTGAGCTACCATGGCTAATGTGCTGGTACAACATTAAATTCTCCAACTGACTTGCCTTTTTCCTGGTAAACCACTAGGAGTTCTCATATACACATGAGACAACTACCTAAATGGTGACTTACAACGTGTAAGTACTCTAAGTCTCGGACTTCATAGTCCAATTCATGGATATATGGATATCAACTGTTGACTTAAAAAAATGGGCCTATAGCTCTTTCTCTGCTAATATGAACTATAGTGACTGATGTATAGTTTCCTAAAGAGGTGCCAAACAGTATGGACAATGGCAGTGGTCAGTGAAACCATCATTGTAAAATTTACTAAGTAATATAATACTTACTCTTAGAGCCAATTCTATTGCTCTTTTCCTCGGATCTGATTCGTCAAAAGCTGGAGTGTTGGGTTTCATCATCTCTGACATTCGTAGCTCCTCTTTGTCATCTGCTGCAGCAAAATATTGGTCAAGAAGCTGCTGGATTGTGAGATAAGCCCAAAGCCTTTCCAGAGAACCTCCTCTGCTTTGCCTTTTGCTTCCTTTTTTATCACCCTATAAGATATAAACTTTTATTACCATTATCATAGCAAGAGAAAATTTAATCAGTGTCACGGGTGTTCAGCCATGTCAGTGTTAAAAATGTAGAGCTATAGCTTGATAGCTCCATGGCCTTTCTCAGAAACCCATGAAACTATGATTAATAATACTCGCTGTGAAAATTTTAAGCCTTACAAGAGACAATTTGGTTTAAACATGAACCATCTTTGCAAAATTTTAGTTTTTTTAAATTATTATACAGGTTGTAACAATAAGATGCATTCAAGCTTGAGGAAAACTTATAATGATAATATGTTACATGCCATGATTCCAGAAATGCTTTAGTTCCATGTGTTTAATTATATTATTAACAAAGTTTCTGTGTTAATGTTTTAGCCAGCGGTATTAATAACTATTGAAGTAATTCTCAGAGAATACTTTACTTCATCTCATAATATATATCATTAAAATGATAAAATATGTACCATATGTATAAAGGAGCTCTTGCTCATTTCACTGCCAATATTTGCCAATTTCCAAATCAAAGATGCCAAGACAAATAGAGAGGTAAATGCAGACCAATTTCTTGACTTTCACATATCTAAAACTAGACCCACAAGGATTTATTTGTTAAGACATTTGATAGGACCTGCATATACAAGGCTCATCCAGAAAGTAAGTTCTCCGATTCTGTTTCCTTTAAAGTAAATGTATTTAGCCGGGAACATTACACAAGAGTAACAGATCTATGATGTAACAAGCATATGCTGCACGGACAGGTCTCACCTAGAGCCCCAGTAGTGTGGCAGCATTTCCCGAAAGTGATATCTCTCATTTGTTCTCTTGCTGCCTACAAGGTGCAGTCATGATAAATTTCCTTAACACATGAAACATAGAGCCCATCAAAATTCATGTCAGCTCTGTCAGGTTAGGGGTAGAACATCATAAGCAAACAGATGGTGTGATGCTGGACCGAAGGTGGTCAAAGTGTCCATGATGAAGAGCACAGTGAGCAACCATCCCTCACCAATGATCACTGGTTGAGCTGGTGCGGCAGTGCATCATGGAGAACCGACAGGCCTGAGCAACCATTGTTCCGCAGATATCCCAATCCTTGTTGCCTGAAATTGTCGCTAAGTACCTGCTGTTCAAGAAATTGTGTGCCAGGTGGATTCCAAAAAATCTGACACCTGAACACAAAATGGAATGCTTAAGAGCAGCACTGACATTTCTGTGATGAGGGGATCATGGGAGGATGAGACATGGATTTCGCACTATATCCCAGAAACCAAGCAGCAGTCGATGCATTTGCAGAAGTTCGGTTGGAAGCTATTTGATTGTTCCCCATACAGTCCTGGTCTTGCTCCCAGCGATTTCCATCTTTTCTTGCACCTCAAGAAACTCCTGTCCTCCATACAAATTTTTGACAATGTCGAATTGCTGAAGATGACTGTCATATGGTGGTTTCATTCACAGGCAGGGGACTTCTATGACATAGGAATACAAAAGTTGATCCCGCAATATGACAAGTATCGGAGTTCTTTTGGTGACTATGTTGAAAAATAGCTCAAACATTGCTGTACCTGTTGCCAATAAAGTTGTTCATGTAACTATGCTGTCTTTGTTTAAAAAAGAAGGGAAACTTAGTTTCTGGATGTGTCTCGCAGAATTCCTATGTAAGATGAGGATATTTTCATGCTTTTGTTTGAGGCTGTGAAAAAACATAACATTTTTTAGGATATATTAGCACATCTAGAATGATGAACTGATGTGTATATTGTGCCAATAGAGAATTTTTGAAAATTTCTCTTAAGAAACAGTTCATTTATTTTGAACACATCACATGTGCCCTTGATTTTTATTATCTCTGTGTTAAACAGAGTTATAGAACAAGAGCTCTTACGTGGAAGCATAGCACTCCTGGAGTCATGTATGTGAGCATATTTTCATCCTCTAAATCTAAGCTAAAATGCTACCAGAATTTTATTACGTTCCTTATAAAAATAAGCATAATTCAAGATACAATAACTGCTTTAGAGGTGCCTAATGTTTTTAAACTTCAGGAGTTACAACACAACATTTTTCTATCATGATATCAGAAAGCATACCTTCAAAACTTTAACTTCATGTTGTTCATAATGGATTTCTTTGTGCTCCACACTATTCCATGCTTTAACATCTGCTCTTAGAGTATCTTCTGTTCTCTCAAGATCTGTACTTATTTTACCAGCCACAATTATTTCACTTCCAGCATAAAACGAATGGAAATCAGTTTTAGTTAATGACTTATGATCCACCTGAAACATTTTTATAAAATATCAAAATTCATACACTATTTGGAGAATTATTTTGTTATATAAATCAGTAGGCAAATATATATTCATAATAGTGTCTTAATTAAATCTGAAGAAAGAGGAAACACTTATACTTGACATATAACAAAATTACTTGATGCTCTGTTATAATTTACATATATCTCCAAAAACTGGACATTTTCATGCTTGGATTTTAAAGTATTTAAAATTCTTCAATCTCCTGTATTAGAATTTACATGCTATTTATATTTTTTCTTTCTTTTTTTCATTTGAAGTTTTCCAATATAAGTTATATCGGACGATGAATGAAATAGGTGAAATGATGTTCAAATAAATCCAGGTTCTATAGGGGATGAGGGAAAATCCCAAAATAAAACCTTATCTAGATACAAGGCAGTCATGCTATCTCCACACCACGGCCACACCGTGGCTCAGTGGTTAGACCACTTGGCTCTCACCAAGGCGGCCCGGGTTCGATCCCAGGCGACCGCAAAGTGAGATTTGTGGTGGACAACACGGCGTTGGGGCGGGTTTTCTCCGGGACCTCCGGTTTCCCCCGCCATCTCATTCCACCAGTGCTCCATCTTCATCTCATGTATCATCAGTGTCACCGCCTGCGGTGCCGTATGTAATAAAAGCGGGTGTTAAACACTACACATTTCATTTCATTTCTCCACACCACAGAGGCAGATATACTATTTAGATCTCAAAGTTTATAAATAAAAAGACAAATATTTGACTGTTTCTGCACAATGAAAAAGGTCTAATTATTAACCTTTTCCCATGAATAACACAGAGATATAGAAATACACATCTTACTCCTCATTTTCTGTATATCTATCGAAACATATAAGCTTCAAAATGACTAGTTATACATTTTGCATAAACAGAATTTTAAACTTTATTACTGTAATATAAATTAAAATATATTACAACATATTAAAAATAACTAATACATTCATAAACCTATCAGTAATGCATGCAATATTCCATTGATGAAACACTTTCTTTATAATGAAATTTGTATTCAAATATATTATATCCATTATAAGCTTTCGACAAGGATCAGACTTTGAATGAACTTTTGATATCAGTAATACAATTTTGGGCCAAACTAGTACTTACCCAATGCTCCATATATTGCTAGTGTTTACCTAGAATGCATTTCATTAGGACCTTCCTAAAAAAATACATTATAGGTAAACACTAGCAATATATGGAGCATTAGTTCGATTCAAAATTATATTAATTTTGTGCTTCATTGTTTCAGAGTCCTTACTCATAGGAATTTGATATTGTTATTATTACTGTTGATATGGTCTATGCAAAAAGTTAATATACAATTATATTAAAACATGTAGGTATTGTTTTCACCAGCACTGTATACTCATGTACATACGTACCTCAAAATCAAGATATGAGAATGAAACATTTGCCAGTAATGGGGAAGCTATTTCTTCGTAGAATGATTGTATCTGGACTGAAGTATCAGATGCTTCATAAATCTTTCGTGCAAAGCCATAGTTTTGTAGTGAAAGTTTCTTTAGCAGCCTATAATTGCCACCATCTCCAAATGAAAGACTAAAAATGGGAGCCTGGTGAAAAATAAACATTCTGAGTAAAAAACAAATGCTCCAAAATAGTAGAAGAGATTAAAAATGAAAAGAAAAAGAATTTTAGTAACCAAATCATAAAAGCTCTTAAAAAGAAACCGGTTATTTATACTAAAGCAGACAAGGGAAATAAACTAGTAATTCTGGAAAAAGAAGAATACACAAAGAGGATGGAAGATTTGTTAGAAGACAGTAATTACCAAAAAGTAGAAACTAATCCATTAAAGTACTGCATTGAAACCACAAATAAAACGCTAAAAGAGAGCAAAATAATCAACAAAAAAGAATTGCACAAAATTAAAGTAGATAATCCAACATTACCAAGAGTATATGGGCTGCCAAAAATTCATAAAACAGGGAAAGGCATGAGACCTATTACTAGTAGCATAAATGCCCCCACATATAATTTGGCCAAATGGTTACTAAGTAAATTTAATAGTTTTCCAAAATTTGAAAGTGCAAATTTAAGAAACTCTTTAGATTTAGTAGAAAAAATCAAAGATATAAATTTGGACAAAAATGACAGACTGGTTTCATTTGATGTCACATCTTTATTTCCAAGCATACCAACAGAAAAATTGCAGACTGTGTTAAAAAAATGGCTAGCTACAATTGATATGGAAGCAATAGAAGCAGAAGAATATATTTCTCTAACAAAAATATGCATTGAACAAAACTTCTTTAGCTTTAATGGAAAACACTACAAGCAGAAATCAGGACTATCAATGGGCAATCCACTTTCACCTTTTTTGGCTAACTTATTTATGAGTGCATTTGAAACACAAATTAAAAAGTCCTTCCCATTGATCTTCAAGGTTTGGTATAGATATGTTGACGACATCTTTGCAATTGTACCAAGTAAACATTTAGATGATGCATTAAAATTACTCAATCTGCAAGAAAGGACTATCAAATTCACAATAGAAAAGGAAATCAATGGACAACTACCTTTCTTGGATCTAAATATCATCAGGAATGATACAAAAATAAAATTTGGAATTTACAGGAAGCCAACACATTCAGAAAATTATATAAAAAATAATAGCCACAACCCAATTACACATAAACATGCAATAATAAACAGCCTTACACACAGACTAGTCAACATACCCATGGAAAAAGAAGAATATTTCAAGGAACAAAAAGCAATAATACACATAGCAGAAGAAAACGGATACAACAAAAGTTTGGTGTTGAAGAAAATTAGAAAATCTAAACTAAAGAAAACCATTAAGGAAACAACCACATTTATTAAAGAAAAAGAAAGCAACAGCATATTCAGTTCATTCACATATCATCCAAAAACATTTAATAAATTTAAAAAGATATTCAAGGAACAAAATATCATCTTGGCACCTACTAATAGATACTCAATTTTAAAATTACTAAATTCAAAAACAAAAGATGAAATTCCTTCAGGTAACAAATCTGGAATATACCAAATAAATTGCAAGAATTGTGAAAAATGCTACATAGGTCAAACAAAAAGAAACTTAAAAACCAGAGTCAAAGAACACTTTAGAAACATCAGATTGAAACAAGAAGACAAGTCAGCAGTAGCATTTCATTTTTGGAATGAAAACCATGACATTGATCCAAATCCAAAATTATTAAAAGCAGTGATAAACCAAAATAGATTGACAACATGGGAGAACATATTCATCTGGAAAAATAAGGATCGCGTAATGAACTTTGAAATCCCGCCAGCAGATAATTTGACAAAAAAGTTCATAGTTCCACCACCAGAGAGAGCAGATAACAACATTTGCCAGTTGGGAAGAGATTGAAAATGGAGGCCAGGGCCTTTGAAACTAGTCTCTCATAAATATATGAAAAAGTAAGTGACGAGTGTCAATAAACCAACCACAAATAATTTTTATATTCTGAGTAAGCTTATTTAATGTAATTTATATTAGACCTAGGTTAATAAACTAATTAGATAATTACAGTAGCAGAAAGTCATGCTCTACTGCTTTCTGTTTATAGCCTTGTTTGTTATGTTTCTCTCTTTTTTTTCTGATTCTAATTAGTTTCTCTTTACAATTATATATTATATTAATATGATCCACGTAAAAATTAAAAAAAGTAATTAAGTTTAAATAACTTATGATTAGACAAAAGGTTTGTACACACTAAAAATATTTAAAATATGCATACATTTACACAGTCAGAATCTTTAAAATATGTTTAACTTCAAAAATATGCATAAGTATGCACTAAAATTAACTTTAAGTTTATACTTTTTGACAGTTATGATGTACACATTTTCCTTGGATGCTATTGTGGTGATGGTAATTTTTCCAAATGCTCAGGAATAAATTATTGGCCTTATTGGTCACATAAATTTCTATGCACAAAAGTGAATTGAGAAGATATTGACACATTGCTTCACTCACACTGTTTACTCACAGGACATGTTTCAAGAGCTTTTGCTCTTATCATCAGCTGGTACTCGAATCAAAGCATGTTCTGTGAATAAACAGTGTGAGTGAAGCAATGTGTCAATATCTTCTCGATTCACTTTTGTGCTAATTTGTGCTTCACTGTCCCTACGCTTCTTTCATGTTTATACTTTGATAAATTTGTATGCTAAGCAGGATATTACCACATCTACAGATGTTATTGGACAAAGTTTGAAGGAACGTACTAACCCTGGGAAACTTCTTCAAGAAGCAAATTTTCAACTTGAGAAGATTCATGCATAGAACAAAGGCTTTCACTCCAAACTACTGCAAACTTTTGATTCCAAAACAAACTGGCAGTTGGCAATAAGGTACTCTCCAGAAAATGGCTCAGCAATACAAGTACAGAGAAGCAGAATTTCAAGAAGAACATTAGTCACTTCTTTCTTATAAAAGCTGTTATTTATTTTGTGTTATCTTGAATTCTCAAAAACATATAATGCTTAGTGGTATAACTTCATAGGTCTTTTTCCTTCTGTTTTTACTAGAACAAGTCATATAGTAATAACACTTTCTTTTGCTTGCCTTTATGATTAAGTTTTATATTATTTGGTTGAATTATAGCTGTGCATACATTTTAAGTTATTTAGGAGATAAGAAATCTTTGGTAGCAATTTGCTTGGCTAAGAGAGGGATAGACAGTATAATAAATAAAGGTACTTTCTGTGACTATATTAAGCTGAGGTGTAGATTTGTGCATAAAATGTATTATATTCATAAGTGAGCTATACATATTTCATACAATAAAACTGCATTCTTCTAGAACTATTGAATATTAATTTCTATTAAATATTAGTTTTATTAATATAATAGTAAACTATTTTAAAAGAATATTCCACATACCCTTATTTCTGTATTTACTGCTCGTGTGTTTGCCAAAATCTTGGATGTCAGCAATTCTCCTACAGTTGGCAACCCATCACTGAGAAATATAATAATTGGTTCTCTAGTATTCTTTAGCTTTGATTTCTTTTTCTCAGGATCTCCTGTACCATACTTCTGCTTAGCTGCTAATTGTAATGCTTTCCGTATTGCACCATTTATGTTAGTACCTGAAGACCAGATAGAACAATAATTTTGGATTAGCTATGAAATGTAATACAGTTAAATAATAATATTTAAACTTTATTTATAAAAAGTATTTTGAGTGTCTCTTTCATTACTTTTGCTATGGCAAAAAATATTAGTATGCAAAAAATATTAGTACTATTGAACTTAATATTCTGATACTGTTACGGAAGAAGGTACTTTTTTGTATTTCCTTAGCTCCTTTAGTGCATAATAATTTGGCAACCAGAAATGATACCAAGTTACTTATATTTGTCTTCCTTCAAGGAACATAGCCATTGACTCTATACTCTTTTATTTTAAATTTTTTCGTCAACCAAAGAGCAGTGCTCGTTTTATTTGAAGATCCTCCCAACTTCAACTAACCTCCTGAGGCTTCCAAGGATTTAATGAAGTTCTTGGCTTTTTGTAAGTTGTCATTGTTTACTTCATAGGTGAAATTGTATCGATTTATTCCAACAACTTCTTGAGGTTCAGAGCTCCATTCCTATTGAAATAAAACAGTACATTTTTAGAATGAAACTAAAAGTTTATAGAGGTTTTTCTATTTTTCCTAGTGATGTTATGCTAGAAATAGAATAAACTAAATTGGAAGCGAAATAGCGTTGATTATATCAAGTTCATTCATTTGAAATATTTTAAGATAACCTTAAGATAATGTTAATAATGATGATGAATCAATACTAACAATTTCTTGCTGTCATTAAATCATATCACAGTGATGTGAGGTATGGCTTATAATCTTCATGTGCACCAAAGCATAAGAAACAGCTAATCTATTCCTTACAATGTAAGTCTGTATGTGCATGCGTGTTGATGCACTTGTACATGTATATGCACACACACATACACACACATGCAAATACACTTTAGTGTGAAATTCTAGCAGTAGATAATTTGACAAAGAAGTTCATAGTTCCACCACCAGAGAGAAGAGAGCAGATGACAACAATAGATGATAGAAATGGATGCAATGGCTTCTGAAACTAGTCCTTCAATAATATAAAAATGTAAGTGAAGGAGCGTTAAAAACTGACTTTAAATAGTTTTTTTAAATTAATTTTGACATCACTATTACTAAATTCTGCCAATCACGCGTAACATTTTAGTGTATTTTTTTTTAATTTATGTTCTCCAATGTTGTCATATCAGATGAATGGAATGGATGAAATGATGCTCAAATGAGTCCAGGGTCCATAGAACATAGTTACCCGATATTCATCTTTCAGGATAAGGGAAAACCCTGGAAAAAACCTTATCCAGGTAACTCACTCTCATCAAGATATGAACTCGGGACCTCTTGAATGTGAGGCAGACACGCTACCTTCTACGCTACCAAGTGTAGCGTATTAGTGTATTAAAGCACTCTGGGTACTTTTGCTATTAATGCATGCATAAACACAGTGGTCTTACATGATTCAGAACCATTTGCTTCATTCTGCACAGAGCAATTAATTGTATCCCTTACCTTTCTTCTTATTATTATTATTATTGAATAGCTTAGTTTTAATTAACATATGTGTTCAATGATTGTATTTTATAAATTTAGTAAGTAGGTGACAGAGCACTCTTGATAGATATATTGGTGATGAAATGTTTATGGTTAATTATTAATATCTAGATGAGTCGTATTTATTACACATCTGCTTCACTTTCGTACCTATTTTGAGGACATGTTTTGCAAATCATCGCTTGCATCTTCTGCTCTTATGCGACTAAAGCTTGATCCAGTGGTGTGGTGGGTGTGGGTAATTCTGGAGTGCTGCTGCCATCTGTTGATTTAGTGATGAACTTAAATGTGGGATTCTCTTCTGGTGGGATTTCAAAGTTCATTAGTTGGTTTTTATGCTTTTCTATGTATATTCTCTCCCATATGACGAGTTCACTATGTTTTTGTACGTATTTTAGTAATTCTGTGCTACCTTCAATTTCATGATTTTCAGACCAGAAATGAGCTGCCATTGCGGACTTATCAATATTTTTGTATCTTAAGTGCCTGAAGTGTTCTTTCTTTCTAGTGCCTATGTTTCTTTTTGTCCTCCCTATGTAAATTTCTTCACAGTCTTTACACTTAATCTTGTAAATGCCTGACTTTTCATCTGGTTTTATCTTATCAGTATTATTACTGTGAAGTAGGTTTTTAATGTTGTAATTGTTTTTTGGTGCCTATGTTATATTGTATTTCTTGAATATTTTTTGGAACTTTTTTGTGGCCCAGGGGTGGTAAGTAAATTTAGCAAATCTAATTTCTTGTTTTATTGGTGTGAGAGCTGTGATCTGTTTTAATCTCTTTTGAAGTTTGAATGATTTTAGTTTTTTATCTACAAGATTTTTTCCATATCCATTTTTAATTGCAGTTTTTAAGATTTGATGGTATTCGTTTTGATATTTTTGCTGGCTGAGGGGTAGATTTACTAATCTGTGTGTGAGACTGTTGATGGTTGCATGTTTGTGTGGAATTGGGTTGAAACTATTTGCTTTGATGTAATTATCTGTGTGTGTTGCTTTTCTATGGATACGAAATTCTAGTTTTTCATTGCTTTTTGTGATTTTAAGGTCCAAAAAAGGTAGAGTACAGTCCTCTTCAGTTTCCACTGTGAATTGTATGCTGGGTTCTTGCAGGTTGAGTAGTTTCAAAGCATCATCTATTTGTTTGTAGGGCACTATTGCAAAGATGTCGTCTACGTATCTATACCATGTTTTAAAATTATGAGGGAAGGCTTTAGTTAAATCTCGGTTTATGGTTAAATTAATAGTGTGGCTTTTATTAAAACTGCTAAGTGAGTACATTTTTTTAAACGAATGAAAAAGAATGTGCAAGTTATGCAATTTAGGTACTAATGATTTAATGGCTATATATCTATAGTGGTTTCAAGCTTTACTTGGAGCAGCCTGTTTTTTCCTGACCTCAAGGTCATGAATAGCTGTCCCGTGGTAAACTGTACCAATTCTTTTCTTTATAACCAATGAATAATTTTTGTATATGCTTGTCATAAAAATTATTTTCATGCATATAGGAGTTGCATTTCAATAGTACCTACATTGCGGTTAAAGAAGGTAATAAGTTGGTGAAATTTTCTTATGACTAAGATATTCCAAAGAAGCCATAGATGAGGTTGGAATGTATGGTTAAAAATTGACTCTTCCCTTTATGGATAATTTTGTTTTGCATTAAGTTAAACTCAGTGTCACTTGTGTGATGCTTCCAAAACTAGTTCTTCAAAAATAAAAAATGTAAGTGATGGAGTATAAAACAACCGACTACAAGTTTTTTCAATTAATATGGATGTCACTGTTACTAAATTTTTCCAAATATGCATAAGCTAATGAATTATTGGTTCTAATCTAGAATTAATCTATGGTTGTTAACCATAGATATTCTGCTTACCTCTACATTTGTTCCAAAGTGAATAATGTTAAAATAATCTTCCTTTCTTAGTTTGTCTAGAATTGAGCACATGGCTTGCTGCATTTGCTGAAGTTTACGACCCCACATGGAACCGCTAGTATCCAGAACAAATATAACATGTTTGGGCTGTACTGGCACATCATCAGCAGAGAAAAAGTGAACAAAGTACCCATCCATGACCTGTAAAATATTTTCATCAAAAAATGTAACTTCCTATATACAGAGGTAATCAAAGAACCTTTTTCACATAACAGAGTTTATTTATAATACTTAGAAAGAAAAACTGCTAAGATAATGAGTAATCTGTGAAATAAAATTTGCTTGATAATTATTCATATGAAGTTAAATTAACAGTGTAACATACAAATTATTTTAAATTACTATAAATAGAGCTTCCCATAACCTTTAGAATGCTCCTAGAATTTTAAAGTAGCTAAACAGCAGTTTTGTATTTAAGTTACAGTGTTGATCAAAGCTTAAAAATTTGAGCATTTGGCAGTCATACAAACTTTTCTAAAATTACAAAGTTATACAAAATTATATATTACTAAATGGGATACCCTATATTTCATTTTATAAATATTTTGCATGATTTGTATTTCAATTGTCCAGCTGAGCTTATCTCTGGATTTTCTTGATTATCTGAAATGGGCCATAATTGTAATCTGGCTGCTAAGTGTTAGAAATGGAATGATATTTAGTTGAATATAATATCTCACCATGATCTCTCCTGGTGGACCTACACTCCTGTCAACATCATATTCTACTACTAACTGCTGGTTATTTCCGTCTTGGAACTGTGTCCTCTTTGTATCAGCAGGAACGAGGCGAACATATGCTGATATAGGAGACCACTGCTCTACACTTACATCATCATCTGCAAATGTCACATGAAAATAGAGCTTTCTCAGAAACAAAATGGTAAATTAGAAAAAAAGAAACCAGTTATATGCTGGATCAATAAACTAATTAGCTTTGAACATGATTTCTGCTTACTCCTTACTACAGTGTATACATAGTTCTTTCTTATTATCATTAACTTGGTAAATCTTGTTTCCATTATCCAAAACAAAAAGTTAATCAAATTTCAATGATTTGGGTAGTTTTATTCATCTGGTTTTCTATTCATTTTAAATTGTAAAAACTTAATAAAATTGCATTGCTGTAATATTACCTTTGGGAGCAGATGTGTCACTGTTGAAACTAGTGGCATTCACATATGTAATGTTTCTTATTTCACGAATGTAAACTTCCACATTCAGCTCTCTTACTTCCTATATAAAACAAAAATGTTTACATTCTCAAAAATAGCGTAAGTTCTTTGTTACTTCCATCAAAGACTTACAAGCATAAACAGTTAATACATAAATAGACACCACATGAGTAAATAGTGCTGCAGTTTGATAGGAACTGGTGTAACTTTTTGATAGGAGATCACTTTAACACTTTGGGAGAAAGTTTAATGTCAAGAGCAGATGTGACATAGCATATGTTTTGAATAACTTTGAACCTTTTGGGTCATAAATATGGTGAGAGTGGTAAACTTTCAGTGTTTGACTAATGGTGGTGATCCGTGATTGTTTTTAGAGTAAATACCATGAAATATCTGTATAGAATAATAGTGTAAAAACTTAATTGAAATCTCCTCCTGTTTTATGGGAGAAAAGGAGTCATTTGGAGGATGTAATATCGTGCCAGCATGTTGTCATTGGTAAGTTATATGGCTAGAGCAACTGGAAAAATACCAAAAGAGCCATAGTTCAATCCTAGCTAAGCTATTGATTTTTTCAGTTTGATTCTACCTATTCAATCATATAATCTTGTTTCCTATTAAGAATGTATCATGTTATATAGAACAAAAAGAAGTATTTCTGAAAGTGGAGTGCCATTGTTACTAATATTAGGGCAAATGAGTCAACCTTGTACATACTTTTCTTCACTTACAAGTTTTTTGATGAAGACTAGTTTCTGGGAACTTCTTCCCTATCGTCAGTTCTGTGGTTGACTGATGTTGCATCCAGTGTCTGCCTCTGGCTTGGTGTCGTGCTACCATCTAATGTTCTGGAAAGTTTGATGATGTCATATACAGAGGGAATTTCAAAATTCATCAAGAGGTCTTGTTTGTTCGTAATAAATGTTTACCCATTTCAAAATTCATGGGAAAACATATTTATTATGAAGAAAAAAGACCTCTTGATGAATTTTGAAATTCCCGCTGTAGATGACATAATCAAACTTACCAGAACATTAGATGGCAGCACGACACCAAGCCAGATGCAGACACCAGATGCATCATCAGTCAACCACAGAACTGAGGATAGGGAAGAAGTTCCCAAAAACTAGTCTTCATCAAAAAACTTGTAAGTGGAGAAAAGTATATACAAGGTTGACTCATTTGCCTAATTTTAGTAACAATGTATCATGTAATTCCTTTCTTGGTAGTGTTGAAAACAGTGTTGTTATGATAAATTAACTTTATTGCAACAGGCAATAATGCCTAAAGCATGAAGGAAGATGATATTGATGACAGGGCATCCAGAACGAGGTTCATCGCTAGTGCTCATACATTCCATTTTAAACTCTGCAACCCACCTTTTAATCATTGGTATATGAAGGGGCAGTCTTTCAATGTACTGTCCGTTTCCTCCTTATTTCTTTAGGCATTAAACCTTTCAAATAGAAGTATTTAATCACTGCTTGTTTTTCCAAATCCTCCATTTTTGTGAAACCTCTTCACTTGTCCTGTTTTCCTGATGGAAAACAAGAACTATCCACATGGGAACAAATCTTCATTTAAAAAAATAGGAACAAAGTATTCAATTTCGACATCCCCCAGAAAGATCTGTTCAGCAAGTTCCTTGAACCGCCACCAGAGGAGACCTGTGACAAAATATCGTCAGCTACACCAACGAGAACCAGTTGAGAGCCGGCCGATGATAGAGGCAAAGCCTCTGAAACATGTTCCGAAAAATTTAAAAGTAAGTGTTGTCTAGTGTCTTTAATCGACTCTCTTTAAAGTTAATGTATCATGTGTCTTACTTTTTATATGGTTGTATATATAGCATATTTTGTATACAAGGATCAGCTGATAAATCCCAGGCCTCACATAGAGATAGTTCCACTGGGCCAGTTTCATGGATAGCACATATAGTTTAACTCTAGACTAGCTTGTATCCATAGTTACAGTCAATAGCTTATTTAGTTTTTGAATGACAGGATTTTAAACAAGACAAGTGAAGAGGTTTCACGAAAATGGAGGATTTGGAAAAACAAGAAGTGATTAAATACTTCTATTTGAAAGGTTTAATGCCTAAAGAAATAAGGAGGAAACGGACAGTACATTGAAAGACTGCCCCTTCATATACCAATGATTAAAAGGTGGGTTGCAGAGTTTAAAATGGAATGTATGAGCACTAGCGATGAACCTCGTTCTGGATGCCCTGTCATCAATATCATCTTCCTTCATGCTTTAGGCATTATTGCCTGTTGCAGTCTACATAATTTATTTTACTGGTTCCACCATTATATTATGTAGACTTTCAGTAATAATGAAACCCCCTGGCTGTGTTACGTGCGCTGCACAGGATAAGCTGGTGAGTGGGCTGCCCTCTCTCTGCCTCCAGCCGGCAGGTATGATCTTCAGCGTGTCTACCTAGATGTGTTGCTTCCACCACAGCTGACGAGTCGCATCTCTCCATTATGGGTCAATCTTAGTTTCCCCTTACCTCTTACCATACAGCAAGCCAGCATAGCTGGACTTCCCTGATGTGGTCATCTGGATCACTGGGTACTCAGCCGCTCTACCGCGACAAGGTGAGACCCTCAGGATGCCCTGTAGTAGTCACAACTCCAGAGATCATTGAAAAAATTGTTCGTTTAGTGCTGGAATACTGCAGACTAAAGTCGTTTGAGATAACAGGGGCTGTAAGCATTTCAAAAGAATGTGCAGGTAATATTTTAAGTAATGTTTTGGTCTTTCACAAGCTCTGTGCAAGATGGGTGCTGCATTTGCTGACACCTGATCAATAGTTGCAAAGAAAAATTGTTTTTGTTAAGAATTTGAAGTTCTACTGTAAAAATTCCACTGAATTTTTGAGACGGCTTATTACCATGGATGAAACTTAGATACATCACTACCCTACAGAAAGTAAATCACAGTCAAAATGGAGGAATGCACCAGGTGAACCAACTTCAAAAAAGGCAAAGGCAATTTTTCAGCTAATAAGATTATGACGAGTGTTTTCTGGGATGCACAGGGAATTATTTTTATTGATTGCTTGGAAAAGGGTAAAAGCATCATGCAAGCATACTGCAATGTTTGAGTGATGAGATGAAAAGAATAACCTCTCATTTGGCAAAGACAAAAATATTGTTTCTTCATGACAATTCTCCAGCCCATTGTTCAGTCATTGCAATGGGAAAAATGTACAAATTAAAGTTCAAATTACTTGAACATACACCCTATTCACGAGATCTAGCACCCAGTGACTACCACCTGTTCCTGAACCTCAAAAAATTTCTTGGAGGATGAAGATTTCACAGCAACGAGGTCATTTATGTGGTAAACAGCTATTTGGAGGACCATGATAAATTGCACTGCTGTAATGGTTTAATTAAATTTGAGCACTGATATGATATGACAAAGATCCTTTCTGGAAATTATGTTGAGAAATGACGGAAAACAAATTTAAAATGTTTTTTTAATTGTGAGGCTTGGTACTTATCAGCCAAAGTATTTGATGGAAGTATGTAATCGCTGCTTGCATTTCCAAATCCTCCATTTTCGTGAAACCTCTACGCTTGTCTTGTTTAAAATACTATCATTCAAAAACTAAACAAGCTATGCACCTGTAATTATGGATACAAGCTAGTCTAGAGTTAAACTTTATGATGCTAACTCTCAAACTGGCCCAGTGGCGCCATCTCTATGTTAGGTTAGGGATTATCGCCAACCCTTGTATATGCATTTCCTAAGATTATACCCTGAGATCACAGTTTATCATCCATGTATTGCTCAACTGAATAATACGTCTTACTGGCAAGTTAACTTATAATGGATATTTTGAAGAGATTTTGGTTTTGATTTCCCTAAAATTTTCTGGCAATTTATTATATATTTTAATTCCCATATACTGTGGATTTTTTTTTCTTTTTTCTTTTCTTTTTTCCCAGCAGTGATAACCTATGAGTTGGATGTTTGAGTCTGTTTTTATTCTTGTGCTGTGTTCATGTTAATGCTGATTTTTTTTTTTAGAAAACTGTTATAATTATGATGTACATATAAAACCAGGTTGTAGATATATAGGCAGGGTTGTTTTAAAAAGTGGTCTACAAAGAAGCTCTATAACTTGAATGTCACTATGCATATATTTTTTCTTTTAAATTGGAAGATTCTATCACAGCCTGTTGTATTTCACCATATGGTTATGCCATATGAAAGTACTGAATGAAAGTAACTGTAATATATGATTTTACTTGTTTCTAAATTTGTTGTTTGGGTCAGGCAGGACATGTTGAAACAGGCAATATTTATTAACTTTAAAGAGAGTCGATTAAAGACACTAGACAACACTTACTTTTAAATTTTTCCGGAACTAGTTTCAGAGGCTTTGCCTCTATCATCGGCCGGCTCTCGACTATTCTCGTTGGTGTAGTTGATATTTTGTCATAGGTCTCCTCTGGTGGCGGCTCAAGGAACTTGCTGAACAAATCCTTCTGGGGGATGTCGAAATTGAATACTTTGTTCCTATTTTTTGAAATGAAGATTTGTTCCCATGTGGATAGTTCTTGTTTTCCTGATGTATGTTTCAGTAGTTTTGGTTCTGGATTTATGTTGTGGTTTTTTTCCCAAAAATGTGTGGCAACTGCTGATTTTTCTAATTGTTTATATTTTATGTTTCTAAAGTGTTCCTTTGCTCTTGTTTCTAAATTTCTTTTTGTTTTTCCAATATAAATTTGACTACAGTCATTGCATTCAATTTGATATATACCAGATTTTTTGTTTGATGGAATGGCATCTTTGATGTTTGAGCAAATTAGGTTTTTTAAGGAGAAATGGTTGACTGGTGCTAGTTGAATATTTTGTTTTTTGAAGACTTTTTTGAATTTATCATAGGCCCATGGATGGTAAGTGAATTTTTTGAAAATCATATTAGTTTCTGTAGCTGAGAGAGTTGTGGTTTCCTTTAGTAGCTTCTTCTTTTTTGCTAAGCTCACTTTTTTGTCCACTAATGATTTGGGAAAGTTATTTTTTTGTGCTATTTCAATTATTTTGTTGTATTCTGTTTTGTATTCTTCTGCTGTGAGAGGGATGTTTACCAGTCTGTGTGCTAAACTATTGAAGATTGCCTGTTTGTGGGATCTTGGGTTGTAGCCATTAGCTTTTATGTAGTTGTCTGTCTGTGTTGGTTTTCTGTAAATGCCAAAGTTTAGTCTGTTTTTATTCCTCATTATTTTTAGATCCAAAAATGGTAAATGCTCGTCTTTTTCTATTTCTACAGTGAATTTGATGCTTTTTTCTTGGATATTTAAAAGTTTTAGTGCATCACTGATGTGTTTTTTTGGTACTATTGCAAAGATGTCATCTACATATCGTTGCCAGAGATGACATCTTTGCAATAGTACCAAAAAAACACATCAGTGATGCACTAAAACTTTTAAATATCCAAGAAAAAAGCATCAAATTCACTGTAGAAATAGAAAAAGACGAGCATTTACCATTTTTGGATCTAAAAATAATGAGGAATAAAAACAGACTAAACTTTGGCATTTACAGAAAACCAACACAGACAGACAACTACATAAAAGCTAATGGCTACAACCCAAGATCCCACAAACAGGCAATCTTCAATAGTTTAGCACACAGACTGGTAAACATCCCTCTCACAGCAGAAGAATACAAAACAGAATACAACAAAATAATTGAAATAGCACAAAAAAATAACTTTCCCAAATCATTAGTGGACAAAAAAGTGAGCTTAGCAAAAAAGAAGAAGCTACTAAAGGAAACCACAACTCTCTCAGCTACAGAAACTAATATGATTTTCAAAAAATTCACTTACCATCCATGGGCCTATGATAAATTCAAAAAAGTCTTCAAAAAACAAAATATTCAACTAGCACCAGTCAACCATTTCTCCTTAAAAAACCTAATTTGCTCAAACATCAAAGATGCCATTCCATCAAACAAAAAATCTGGTATATATCAAATTGAATGCAATGACTGTAGTCAAATTTATATTGGAAAAACAAAAAGAAATTTAGAAACAAGAGCAAAGGAACACTTTAGAAACATAAAATATAAACAATTAGAAAAATCAGCAGTTGCCACACATTTTTGGGAAAAAAACCACAACATAAATCCAGAACCAAAACTACTGAAACATACATCAGGAAAACAAGAACTATCCACATGGGAACAAATCTTCATTTCAAAAAATAGGAACAAAGTATTCAATTTCGACATCCCCCAGAAGGATTTGTTCAGCAAGTTCCTTGAGCCGCCACCAGAGGAGACCTATGACAAAATATCAACTACACCAACGAGAATAGTCGAGAGCCGGCCGATGATAGAGGCAAAGCCTCTGAAACTAGTTCCGGAAAAATTTAAAAGTAAGTGTTGTCTAGTGTCTTTAATCGACTCTCTTTAAAGTTAATTTATCATAACAACACTGTTTTCAACACTTCCAAGAAAGTAAAGGCAATATTTAATTTATTTTCTATATAATTTATTTGGCCAGTCCATTTGAGGCATTCCTCTGCAATTAGACCTAAGAGTTTTGCTTCATTTGTAGCAGCTGAAGTTAGCAAGTTTGCTTGTGTGTTTTTGAATTGCAAGATTTCTGTTTTAGTTGTAATCCATTGCATTAAACCATGCTTCCAATTGTTTTATTGCCAGGTCAATATTTATTTTTAAATTTTTAGTATCTAACTCACTTAAAATAACAGAGATGTCTTCAGCATAAAATACCAGTTGTCCAATAACAGTAAGTGGAAGATCATCAGTGAATACTATGTAAAGTAATGGACCCAGTACAGAATTTTGTGGAATCCCGTTTTTTATAAGTTCCCATTTTGTATGTATAGGATGTGCTTTGCCCTCTAATTTTCTGTTTCCAGTCTTTTAAATATGATTTGAAACATTCCAAGTTAGTGTCTTTTATACCATATTTGTGTAGTTTACTTACTAAAGTGAAACCATAAGAATTTAAATATCTGTATGTCTTACCTGCCCAGGAGAGATGGTGATAACATGGCGATAAGCAGACAGACGACGAGAAAGTAGTTCTTCATAGGTCAAGTTAAAGCTAACCTTACTTCTAGCAGCAACATTTAATGTTATTTCAAATATATCAGAATCACGTATGCTGGAGTCATTATTGCTGAAATAAAGACATTTATTATAGATACTGTGGAATTAGTGATTAATGCTATATATGAAGTAAGATAGAGTGTTAAATGCTACTATAAGAAGGGGGTGCACATCATAAGGATTAAGGAGTGTTGTGCTTAAAACTGCTCCTTGTGGTAAAACAAGATGTGTCTGTTAAATTTAGATATAGCGTTCCCATAGGTGCTAGCACAAAGCCTTTGGATTATGAATTTAGAATTCCACCTAAACTTGTTAAATTTACTCCTAACTCTTAATAGTTTGCTGATCAGTTTACACCTCCAGAAATTGATATATGCTGTCTTAAAGTTTAAAAACACAGCTACAGTATATCCTATGCTTTTATGTCTTTTATGCCTCTCCTATTCAAATCCCATCCTGCTTCTGCTCATTGTTTATTCTGCTTTAACAAATGAAACTTTGGGAAACAACTCATGGGGACATCTGTTCCATCAACTATGTAGGAAACATCACACTCTGTATGCTGACCTGTTATTGTATATAAAAGTATCCTCTAAGTGATGAAGAGAAGTATATGGTTGCTGAAGTCTGACAGCCCTCCCAGCTGGGTCAAAATGACCCGCTAATGGCAGGTGAGGTCCAGACAGTCTGGGGGTTGTGACTAGGAGACATAACTGCCAACACATTAAAAATATAGAGTCTGTTCAAAACGTTACAACTGAAAACATATTCAAGTTAAAAAATATTTGGAGTAAGAATTTTCAGTTGGATTTTCTGGAGGCAACTGCTTTATGAATAAGAAATGATGAACTTATGAAGGACAATATTATTGTACATTTATCCCTTTTGAATTATATAGCCAGGATTATTGTTGCTTGTATGTTCATCTGAAGCATAATATATGGAAAGCCTTATGGAAATTTATTACTTTTAGACAATTCAATTTGTTATTTAAATTCAGAACAACTAAATTATCTAACCCTTTATTTACGATAGTGTGGTGCAGAGCGATAAGGGACAGATAGTGCCGGTTGGAGATAAAGAGCTTGCCTAAGCAGATATACACACCGCAGAGATAAACGGCATGCCAAAACAGATAAAGTGAGGTGAATGGAACATTATACTGACAACTTGATAGATAGCGAACAGTCGATTTCTTGTTTGTTACAGAATATTCCAGAAAAGTTTAGTGATATGAGTAGTCGTATATATAAGAGGCGACGCGTCAGCGGAGTAGTCGTAAACAGAGCAGTAGTTGTAAACAGTGTCATAACGAGAGTTGTAATTGAACTGGAAATTGAGTGAGCTGTTTGTTTGTGGTCAACGACCTTGGAAGATTGCATTTGTGTATGTTACGTAATTCTGCTGTAACAAAAGTGTACCAAATGTACTTCTACGGAAATAAAGAACGTTTTGAATTTCTGCAACTTGGACTTTTAATTCTAAGAACCCACAAAGTCGCAGTATCATTACTGAACTACACTCAACCACTGTTCGATTCATACTTGAGCACCAGACACTTTTGGATCTACATTGAATAAGTGGTGGAAAACACATGCTGACACATCCAGTGAAAGATCGCTATAAATGGATTCACAATTTATTGGGTCTCATGTATCTGAAATAATTCTTTTTATTCTTTATAGTTTATTTACATATTTTATTAGTTATTACTAACTTAATTCATATTTAAACAGATTACTTCAATAAATGAAAATGTAATGTTAAAAAATAAGCTTTTCAACTTATCATTCTGTGCCACTTTATTATTTACAGGAGTTCTTTAAATTATGCTCATTTATTTATTTTCTGTCTCTTGAAAGCTGTTACAAACATTTAAATATTACAAATATATATATCAATTCAACCTCTAATACAATTTTATGCTGCTTTGTTACTTATGTCCGAGAAGTGCCAAGCTAAACCGACAAAGAGAAATGAAGATGATCCGCCAGCTATGGAAAAGAAGACTAAATTGTACAAACACTTGAAGAATTATATTTTATAATGAACAGAGCATAGTTCATAATAAATTATGAAATTTAAACTGTAATTGTATTTTCCTAACACTGCATTTTGTATTTCAGTATTCTCAGTTGTATTTATGAATAAATTTGATGTGTTCTACACTTGATGTGAGTCTAACAAGATAAAATAAATCTATACATATACATAGAAAAGAAAGAAAAAAGAAAATAAAACGTTTTTGGCAAGCAAAGTATAAAAAATATTGGAATTAGTGTCATCAGAAAGCACACCATTCTTGCCTAAGCATCAACTACTGCTTAATGTAATTTGTAGTGATTGTGAGCAGCTTGAAAAGGTCTGGTTGAAGAGAAGTGCTTGCTGTTGTTGATTGGCAGTTGTTTTATAAGCCTGAGGAGTCTGAACAAAATATGAGTATTTTTAAAGCATTAAATAATTAATTCTTTCACTCTACTGAGACTCTTTGTGCCTTAAGTTAGCATAGCACCAGAGATACCCAAACATTTAAAACTAAAATCATTGCTTACATGTTAAAACTGCTTTTTGTAACACTAACTTAATTATGTTTTAATTAAATGATAAGTATGCTATATAACCTATATGGTGACTGGGATTAAAGAATAGTCCCAATGTATTCCATGTGTGCCATAGAAGGTAACTAAAATGGATACCCAGTGCTTGGGATATAGCTTAGCCACCCTGACTCTCGGGATATAAATAGGAGTGCTAGACTAACAACCTAAACCCATATAAAAATTGTTAAAGAAGCCCCAGGCAAGCCTTGGATTGGAAGGAATAATTGCAAATGACCTAATTCAAAGGAAAAGGAAATGATTTTTGGTAAATGGAAACGACCCAAAAGCAGGCCAAAAAACCATGGTGTCTTAAGCACATTGGGAGTCTGAATGTGGAGACAGAAGGTAGAAGATAGAAATAAATGGAGGTAAAAACTGAGGGAGACTGAGGCACAAAAGGGCCTGTCAAAGTCATATAGTGAAACAAAATGGTATTTCATATTTATTTTAACTAGAATATTATTAGTCTTATTAAGTTTTATGTAAGTGTTGTTTAGTGTCATTAATTGACTCCCTTTAAATTGAATACAAGAAAGTGTTAATAGTTAGAACTGTAACTTACCTCTGTGCAACATGTGCTGCTGTCTGACCTTGCTCAGTAGCCTTCTGGTATGCTCTTTCTGCCTCATATTTTTCTCTGACAAAGGCTTCATAATGCTTTCCTTTTTTCTCTCTAAATTAACATAAGAAGTAAGATTAATTTAAAAAAAAGGCCAAACTATCCATTTTTAGCACAAAAATAATTTGCATAACTGTAAAAATTATTCATAGTTTCTTCATAATTCCTTGTTCTGTAAAATATAAGTCTATGAGCCTCACCTGTCTCTATTACACTAATTATGTTTAACTACTATAATGAAGAAAAAGAAAAAAAGAGTACTTATAAACAACATAGTAACTTTGAAATGTACATTTATATTTTCTTTTTCCTTTGTTTTAAACTTTAACTACTACTGAAATTCCATTATTCCATTAATTGAAAATTAATTAATTCCATTAATTGAAATTTCATTTGATTGTTTTGATTGTGATAAAATTTGTATTGGAGAAACAAAACATAATTTAGAGACCAAAATGAAAGATTATTTTCGTAACATTAAGTATAAACAGACTGATAAATCTACCACAGCAGATCACTTTTGGTCATTTAACCATGAAATAAATCCAGAAGTTAAATTATTAAAACAATTAAATGGTCTGATAGATTTAATGGTTTGGGAAAATATATTTATTTTAAAAAACAAACATTTCGTAATGAATTTTGAAATACTGGCAGATTTTGGTAGTACTAACAAGAACATATTAACATCTAGCGTTTGTAAAGATGGCGACAGCTTTGTTGTTTCCAGCTGAGGATGTGTAAAAGTTTTACATGAAATCACGATCCCAGACAATTTATAATAAAACTATAATTTCTTATAAGATAAGTGAAGTTTTAAGCTACAAATTGTTATATTTGTATATATTTAACTACTAAATTTACAATATCAATGACTTAATGAAAATATCAATGTTTGTAAGTTGAATAAACATTGAAATATACATTTACATCAACTCTCTCATTCACACTTAAGGAGAGGGATTAATTCTAACTGTATAAAACATTCCCCATCAGCTGTGAATTAAGAGGCCAGCATACTAACTGTTTGACCACAGAAATAATCAGATAATAAGTCTTAGCTTAAAAAAAAAAAAGGTTATTCAACAGAAAATTTCAATGCACTTAATAAATCTTTAAAATCTTAAAACTGAAACTGATCAATCCTGGCAAAATTGGGTATAATTAGTATAAAACACTTGAGTTCAAAACAGTAATAAACGTATTGTCATAGGATAAGAGGGAGAATTTTGCCAAGGATTACAAGTGAAAGGAAGTATACAGAAAGTTAGTTATTTCAAACATTAGCAAAGTAGTAAGGTAATAAAATAACATTTTAGCACTTATTTTTATACTTCATGTCGTTAGGAATAGTCAAAGATATTAGTTTTTATAATAAAATAAAGAAGTGATGTAAAGTGGGTAAAGGTGTAACCATGGCAATGGATCATGGTGAGTTGTTGAATGTTTTAAAAAGATTTTTTCCTTCTTCTTATGAAAGTCTTAGGGGTAAGACGTATATTTGTCTAGACAAGTGTGTGCAGAAACAATTCTGTGTATGCATCAAAGATGCATAAGTAGTGTGTGCGCAATAAAAGAAATAGTTCACCGTGGAATCTACTGCTGGTTGTAAAAAGACTATATTAATAATATTTGTAATTGTTTCAAAGAATTTAAGATTGTTTATGAGGAATTAAATTTCCATCTTTGAACAAGAAAAGTATTATTTATTCTTTAAAGATAGTAATACTATCTTTATCAGCCCCGTTACCGCGATCCTGGTAAAGAAAAAGATCTCATCGTTCAACAATTACAGATACGTCTAATTATCCAGATTTGCAGGGGAAACTTCTAGATTTCTTCAAGATCGTCACCAAAGGTGAGAAATTAATCTGCATCCACCAGCATCTCATCATGATCCTTCTATAAAATCTTGCTTCAACATTAAAATTCAGTAATATGTAAAGAGAAAAGATATTCATTTTATGTTGTTGTATTGGGTTGGTGTGTATGTCCATGTCCTTCTTTCTACAATGCCAAGATTTTATTAGTGTAAAATGCATTATATTACAATACATTACATTAGATCACAATACAATACACAATAATAAGACTGATAAATCTCATCATAAATCAATAATCATTCATGCATTTGTCAGTGATATAATCAGTGTCTTTGTCAATGACTGCCTGACAACATACAGGTAGAAGCTCAACACCTCTCCTGTAGAACTATTGAGGATTTTGAGCTGAAGAAATTTGTTAGCCAGTGTCTAAGAGAAGCTTCATCATTAAACACTTGTTCCTGAGTGTTATTAGAGGGAAATGGAAGAGACAATCATAAGAACTAAATCTAGTCAATAAAAAGGGTGAGAAAATGTTCTCAACCAAGTTCAGCAATTACTGAGCGGGATGGCTCAGGCGGTTTTGTCTGTGTATACTTTACCTTTTTAAATGGAACTGATAAGATTGGAAGGGAGAGGTATCATCAATGCCTGGTCTAAAAGCTTATTTCATTATAAACATATTTTCTGATCTGGAAACTTAAACCATGAAGGGAGCTTAAAAGTATAACCAAGAAAATTAAAGATGAAAGGTTTCTTATAAATTATAAAAGTTAATAATCACATTAAAGGCAACTTTAGTTGTTTTCCTATATTCTGTTCAGCAATATTTGGCAACTGTGATGTCAGGATGTCATTGATGGAAAAATGCAAAATTACATGAATGCTGTATATATACACCTAATGTAATTTAATATATCAGTGCATATATGAATTAAATATATTCCATAGTATGAATACATTACCAAGTGTTATGGAATTGGTAATACAATAAAGGTCAGAATGTAAATCTTACTCACATGAAAAATCTAGAGATGAATGCAGTGTTGGGCAAAGTTATCCTGAACGTAGCTTCCTGTGAAGTGTTGGATGGATTTGTAACTTTGCTATGTACTACAGTTGTTGCGTAGCGAAACTTTATATCTGATCTTATATATAATGTATCAATAATCGTATCACATTCAGAAGAGCAGTCTTCTTCATGGACCTAAAAAAGAAGCACCATAATCAAATAAATTTTTGATGTACAATAGATGGAAATATTTTCAGAAAGTTCTGGTTAAATAACATTCCTTCCACATTCACAACATAGACTAGAATGCAGCTGTTTTGTACACTGTAGCCAAGGTCAGCTAGCCTTCTCTTCCCACCACAAACAATAACACCAGACCTTTAAGGGAAGCTTTTTTTTTTAATTTATGCCCTCCAATGTTAAGTCATTTCGGATGATTAATGAAATGAATGAATTGATGCTCAAATGAGCCCAGGTTCCATAGAGCTTAGAGGTACCAGATATTCATTGTTCAGGATAAAGGAAAACCCTGAAAAATCCGCATCCAAATAACTCACCTTGACCGAGATTCGAACTCGGATCTCTTGAACATGAAACAGACATGCTACTACCTACGCCACAGAAGCAGGCATTAAGGGAAGTGACCTCTTTGAAAAGGCAACTCAACAAACAGCTGCATTCGGTTGTCGTTGTGTAGTTCTCCAGCAATGTAATTGTTTACATCTTAGTACAATTATTGCTATACATATGTTAGCAAGATAAATAGTTATCTTAAATCTGTGCTGGTGTGTTATTCAATCCTGAGAATCCTAAACAAAAACAAGGTGAAACAGGTGCACTTCTCTTCCACAATATAATCTTGTATGCTCATACCTAGAAATATTTTGCAAAGTATTTTTAAAATTGTATTCATTTTCTACTAGCCTCCCTCTATATTCTAAATTTATTTTCCATACATTTATTTAAATTTTATTAATGCTTTATACCTATTTCCTTGTCTTATACTTCCCACATTACATTTACACACTTAACCACCAATTTCATCAGTAATTTTCTACAATTTAAGGTAAATTCATTGTTGTTCTTCAGTCCCCTGCTACTACTCAATTACATACACAAGCAATTATTAAAGCCACTAGCATAAATTTATTTTGCTTTGACTGAAACATCTTTCCCTTCATTAGCCTAATTGAAGGAAGTTAATTGTTCTTCCACACTGCTGTGTATAGGCTAAGGTTTGGATAGGTGGATTCGGACTACAGGAAACTGAAATTAATAAATAGTTAAATAATTTGTAAAAGCAAATTGGAATTAACACTGTGAAACAATGCAATCATGAAAAATTATATAATAAATTGACTGAGACACTCTACTTCAAATACCTCAATTTTCTTTCAATGTGTTCTGCCTCCACTTTATCAAGAAGCATTATCAAGAAGTTATCCGCTAACTAGAACTTTAGTATTGAAAACTTCTTAAAAATTCCTCCCTGTGGAAGCAAAACGGGTTGAAAGAAAATTGACTTATGTGAAGTACAGAGTGTCTCAGTTGCCTTACGGTCAGGGTGAGTTATCTGGATAAGGTTTTTTCCGGGGTTTTCCCTTATCCTGAAAGACGAATGTCGGGTAACTCTAAGCTCTATGGACCCCGGGCTCATTTGAGCATCATTTCAACCATTCCATTCATCGTCCGATATGACTTAACGTTGGAGGACGTAAATTACAAAAAAAAAAAAAAAAAAAGGTTGCCTTACTGTAGTTAAATGTTTGGTCCTACATATAAATAGTTAACTTACCTAAGGTATAGGTCAAGAGAGGGAGCTAAATAAATGTCCATTGTGTGGAGAAGATAATGCAGATTTCCATTGTATATTAAATTGTAGTCAAACAAAGATATGGAGAGAGCAGGCTTGGCTACGTAAATGGGACAATTTGGGGGATGAAGAAGTAATTAGAAAAATGTTGTCAGTAAAAGGGGAAAAGAACAGGAGAAATATAGGGAATTATTTAGGGAAAGTTTAAGAGAGATGGCTAAGAACAATTAAGAGAAAAATGTAGAGTGGGATAGGTGAAATGGCAGAAAGTGTAAAAAGGAGTAGAGGGCCTCCAATACACAAAAACCTAGGGTTAGGTGTATGGGGACTAAATTACTATTCAATGGTGGGCAACATGATAGGATTTTCAGGATTTAGGAATATATGGCATACTTCAGTATGGATTTTATAATTATAATCTTGATTTTGTATTTCCATTTGTTGATGTAAAAGGAAAGATGAGAAAATAAATTACTATCAATTACTATCTACTCAAACTTACCTGAGATCCACATTTAAATATATGATTTAGACATTTTCAAGGGTAATTTACATATTAAAAATGTATAATATTTTGGGAGCAATTTTGTTCTATTCTTCTATGCATAATTAACATGATATTAAACCCTGATAAGTTACAGAACAAAACAAAGTTTCTATACCGTAAAGAAAGCCATTAGAATTTTGGCAGATTTATAAAGAGTCAAAAATAATTATGCTGGCAAGCATAGACACTGATGTGATCATTTTGAAAGGAAACTGAAGTATAATGTCACATACAGAACAAATAGTCACAACCACAACAAAAGAGAAAATAATGATCTTTAGTTTCAGTTATTTTTTTCAGTTGCTCCCATTAATATTGTGACAAAAACAAGATACAAAAGATGAAGTTACCTCAAAATTTATCCCTTAAACTGTTGCCATAATACTAATATACAGCACCTTCTCTTTTATACAAATACACAGCTTCAACATATCTCGTTAATTTTTCTTTACACCTCTTTCAAATCAAATCAAATTTTATTGACACAATAACATTTGCCTACATGTTTTGAGCAAAGCTCATAAGCTAGTGTCTCATCAGTATACATATTACAATGTAAAATCTATATATAAAATTAATGATTAATACAAAAGAAAATGTAGGTAATAGCAATAAAATTGTATAAATATGTTTGCAAGAGCTTAAAACCATACCGCTAACAAAATTCAATAATTAGTTTATGTCATCTTGCATGTAGGCTTTCCTAATAACGAGGTTCTTAACATATTTTTTGAACAGTGTTTTGCTTTTTTTCTTTCTGAATTGACAGTAGGAGTTTGTTGAATACCTTAATTCCCATATAGTAGGGGCTTTTTTCAAGCAAGGCCACTTACTTGTGCTGCTAGAATCTCTTTGATGTACACAACGGTTTACCTCTCAGTGGAGCTGCATGCTGACTCTGAACACAATAATTCTGATGTTTCCTGCTGAACTGCTTCACTGCATTTCCCACCGATTTCTCATCATGAAGTTTGAAATGTACCTACTGCATTTTTCTGCATTGCTTTGTTGACTCACACAACTCAACTGAACAACTGACTCGTGAACTGCTTCACTGTGTCAACTCCTCACCATGGAGCTGCACTCAACTTGAAACACTCAAATTCTCTTGTTAGGCTTTACATTGGTATAGCCTTTCGGGCACGGAAATTGTTTCAGTAGTTTAATGTTCTTGAAAAACACATTGGAACAGCCTTGAACAGTATTTGTGCAGTGATAATGACTCATTTCTGGCTTTGTGGCATTTTCTTAATGACAGCTAGTGCTTGCCATGGAGAGCCATGATTCTTTTGCCCCTGCCACCAGCAAACAGCAATGGCCCAATTCATCTCAACCTCTTCACAGCAGGCTGCATGTCCGCTCATGTGACAACATTCATTTTTTTGTGCCTTTTCAAAATTAGATGAATTTCAATCAGATTTGAATAAAATTGATGTGCTGCCATGTAGGTATATCTTTTTAAGTCCTTAGAAATTAGTTATATGAAGATAACCATTTTATTTCCATCAAATAGACTAGATAAAAATAGCCCTGTGATTGATGTGTGTGGCTTATGCCCCATTAATATTTGCTTTCCCTATTAACACTCAGTTTTGCAGCTAACCAATGACAGTCGGAAGCTCCTGAAATTAGTCCCTTAAGAATTCAAAAGTAAATGATGTAGTATGAAAAAACTGACTACAAAAGTTTATAAATTAATTGGTAACTGTTACTAAATTCCTCCGAATATAAGTTAATTAATATAATTAGTGAACAATATTTTGTTTTTTATGTATGCCTTTATTGGAATACCTGATTCTCAGTCTCTTTTGGCTTTTCAGAGTTATATGCATTCAGTTTAAGCTTAGGAGCACCCAAAGTTTCTGTATCATCATCTTGCTGATAATCCACTTCTGAGTTGGGTACAGTTAGAGTTGTTCTGTCAATGTTTTCCTCTTGCAGAGTATTGCTTATTGTAGTTCGCCAGTCATCATTGATAGTTCTGTAACATCAAAATACCTGAGATAAAACAATGTTATTAATTTGAAAAGGTAAATTGGAATGAACATTGAGAAGTAATGTAATAATTAAAATTATACTATGTGACGACCGAAGCATTCTGTATTTCACATACTACAAATTTTCTTTCATGCATTTCATCTCTACTTGAAGGCATTATGAAGAAAGTGTTAACTGGCTAGAACTTTGGTGTTCCAGTTGATCATGTCTCATCTCCGGAGAACCCAGTCCAGACCGATAGTTATTAACTACGCTTAAAAGGAATAGAAATTGGACGCTCTTTAATTTCTTTTGTTATCATTCTATACTGGCAGGGGCAGCTTGTCGTTACGTGCTGCACTCTCTTTTCTCTTTTATAAATCACATTGTAGAAATTTTGAAAGACCGTGGAAATAACAATGCATTATTGTAAGTATAAGAAATCGAGTACGATCAATAATGAATTCTTGATGCATGGAAAACACCTGCGTAACTAATGCAACGTATCCTTGACTTCAACATGCTGAACACCAGCAAGCTCGGTAATCAGTTATTGCGCGTGCGTACAACCTCTCCCTCTTGCCTCCCTGATGTCCTAAGTTCCATAGATTTTCGCCTAGATGCGTGCTGCATCTGGTTGTTGTGCCGTGATCATTCGTTGCACGGTGAAGTAGGGCCACCAACACTCATAGTTATAGCTATAGAACTTGAAATGCATTGAAAATCATTTAACAATCTAGCATTGCTTTATATTTTAGTTTTAGGAAGTAATTTCATTCTTCTTACGTAAACAGATCCAATACCTAATGGTTATTAAATTGCAGGGCAGATTGTGATGCACTTATCATGTTGGCACAATACTTCATTCCCGCGACCATAACGAGAATCCCCCATAACAAATGCATGTGGTTCATGTGCTCACATTGTATCCAAGTATTCCTTTGTGTAACGTTATTTAGTGGCTGATATCAGTTACTTTATTCTGTGTGTGAGTGTGAAACGTATTATAAATTCATTTTATTCAGTGTATGAGTAATTTAATATTACGAAAAATTTAACCAGTAAGTAATGAACATGGTTAATGAACTTCTGAAAACTCGTTTTTCAATGAGAGCATTAAAAGAAAGGGTTAGTATAAAAATGTTAGGGCGACCAATACCCGATCTATAAATTGAGCAAACACGAGAGGAAGTAGAAATTCTGTTTATATCATGAAGAAACATGGGCACATGGACTTCATTTTTCGAAACTAGGTGAGTTGCATGGACTTTTTCCCGCAGCACGCTGTTATTTTTCGGCACGAGCCGCCACTGATATTGGGTGTGAAACACCGCTTAATATTGCTCTGTGGTCTCTTTATCAAACTTGAGGTTCTTTATGTGCCCTAAATCTAGAACGCTGGAATCTAACTATTATTCCCTTCCGAAAGAAGCAATGCTAAGGAATTTTACGCCCGATAAAATCCATCGGACTCCGCCCGGTTTGAACCTCTGACCTCGAACTAGAGGCTAGCATGTTGCTCCCAGACCATGGAGGATAACATGTGATTTCGTCTCCTAAGGGACGAAATTCGACACACTGATGGCGCTGTTATTATCCTATATGGGCGCCGTCCTTAGTTTATATTGCGATGTAAACAAAAGCACGTGTACGTGTGCGACATCATTGGCTGTATAGCCTTATAACTTCCTACGGATGAAAAATATAGTTCGGATATCATTTTTAAAGACTTTACATCTAATAAACCACTTCACATTATTATAAATAAAACAGTCAAACAATAATTAATTAGTATTTTATGTGGTAAATGTAAGTGAAATTTGTATGTAATAATCGACTGGACGCTGCGCTTGCGCAGTTTAAAAGAAGAAGGAAGTGCGAGAATCAGTTTACAACATGGCTGCTTCCGTGCAGTATGTAAACGTAATAGAGGGAAACCGTTAACATGATTGCCACGTGTTGGGTAAAATAGCGCGAATATTCCCTCCAATCACAGTCGAGTAATACTTTTCCCGCTTTGTTTATATCGCCGCATAAACTAAGGACGGTGCCAGTATAGAAATTGATGGCGTCGTTAATAAACACACCACTTATGTCACACACATATGGTGTGACTAGAGACCGGTTTTTATATTATTATTGTTGGTTATTTTTTATTTTCTTACGAACTATCACTTTTTTCAAATTCATAAATATTGAGCTATAACCACTATTAGCCTGTGAGTTGATTGTACATCACAGTTTAAACTCTTTTGGTGAATTAACCCAAATTTCTTGCCCTGATTACGTTCCTGGGGTAGTAAAACTTGTATCGCTTACCTATGAGATATATTTCTTGATTACTTATTTGAATACTAAGCAACAAAACGTGTGTTTACTATAAATTAAACAAATGTAAAGACGAATTGGAAATAAATATTATCTTATTTTACATATAAAGTAATCAATTGTATATAATTTTACAATACCTATTTAGCTATAATTTACATAAACAGTAAATTGAAACTATACATTGTTTTTCGTTCCTAATATACGGGAAAGTAAAGCAGTCTTGGTTACGATAGATTATTCAGCAGATACAGTGTGTGCCCCCCCAAACACCTTAGGATCTCATACTGGTTTAGTATTGGGAGTCGAACAAGGATCCCTATCTCCGTGGGCAGTAATAATAATAATAATAATAATAATAATAATAATAATAATAATAATAATAATAATAATAATAATAATAATAATAATAATAATAATAATAATAATAATAATAATAATAATAATAATAATAATAATAATAATAATAATAATAATAATAATAATAATAATAATAATAATAATAATAATAATAATAATAATAATAATAATAATAATAATAATAATAATAATAATAATAATAATAATAATAATAATAATAATAATAATAATAATAATAATAATAATAATAATAATAATAATAATAATAATAATAATAATAATAATAATAATAATAATAATAATAATAATAATAATAATAATAATAATAATAATAATAATAATAATAATAATAATAATAATAATAATAATAATAATAATAATAATAATAATCATAATAATAATCATAATAATAATCATAATCATAATCATAATCATAATCATAATCATAATCATAATCATAATCATAATCATAATCATAATCATAATAATAATAATAATAATAATAATAATAATAATAATAATAATAATAATAATAATAATAATAATAATAATAATAATAATAATAATAATAATAATAATAATAATAATAATAATAATAATAATAATAATAATAATAATAATAATAATAATAATAATAATAATAATAATAATAATAATAATAATAATAATAATAATAATAATAATAATAATAATAATAATAATAATAATAATAATAATAATAATAATAATAATAATAATAATAATAATAATAATAATAATAATAATAATAATAATAATAATAATAATAATAATAATAATAATAATAATAATAATAATAATAATAATAATAATACACTAAGAACAAAATTTTTATATAATCGAAACAAATAACTTAATTGCTTAGTTGCAATAGGAATTTTATTGCCAAATAAAATTCAAAATAATAATTATAATTATTTATTAGTATTACAATTAAGGTAAATGAACACAGGATAATAGGTTTCTAGGGAAACTATCAAAGTGAGAGTGCAAGTGTAATTTATGTGATATTCGACAATCTACTCCTTTGTAGCTTCTTAACATTCTTAGACAAAAGTTTCATAATTTTCTTCTTTGTTATTGCCGGAAGCCTTTCACCCAAGATTCAAATGATTTCCACGCTGTCAATTAAGCTTAGATTTAAAAAATACTGTCTTAAAGA
>CM060954.1:68021938-68084438 GCA_030765055.1 Mantis religiosa
GTGAATTGTTACCCTAAGATGGAGAATGCAATCCACACACTTTTACTAATAACTTAATACTTCACAAGAATTTCCTATTTGTCGCCACTAAATACCAATCTAGTAAAATACTATATTGCTACTGAAATATACTTAGAGTTGTATTTAAAAGCACCACATAAAACAAACAAACAAAAATAAGCTTTTATCCATACGCTGCAGAGCTTTCAGGTGACAAAATTTGTCAGTGTTTCCTAACTATCAAAGAGTCGCGAAACCTACGAAGCATGGTATTCAACGTTACCAATGCGTAAATATTGACTATTGAATGAGCTCGCGAAACTGGCCACTCGATTCGAAACAGCTGTCAAAGTGGCCATAGCACCACCTATGTATCCAGAACAAATGAAATATTGTTTGGCATGATCCTATAGCTCGAAGCTTGTAGGTACTATTGTGTTAGTGCGTGGTTTAGTCGGGTCCCACATTAGCACCTCGGTTAGTCTCGTAATGTATTATGCAGGCATGTATTGCATGCGAGCGCATCAGGCCGCGCCGTGGCTTAGTGGTTAGACTGCTTGGCTCTCTCCAAGGCGGCCCGGGTTCAATCCCAGGCAACAGCAAAGTGGGATTTGTAGTGGACAACGCGGCGCTGGGGCGGGTTTTCTCCGGAACCTCCGGTTTCCCCCACCATCTCATTCCACCGGTGCTCCATCATCTCATGTATCATCAGTGTCACCGCCTGCGGTGCTGTATGTAGTAAAAGCGGGCGTTAAACACTACACATGTGAGAGCGTCAAAGGATGAGATCCCGGGCTGTAGCCATGAGCGATTCCTCAATACTGCCGCGAACCCGTATCTACGATTGCGCGGCTTGTTTACACAAAAGGAACTGATAGGCGGGCAGTGCGAAACCCAACTGTCGGCAGACAAGATAACATGCAGATAAAGGTCTGCCGAAACAAACAAACTGAGATAAATGGAAATTTCTAGTTACTTCTGGACTGATAGAGATAATTCGGTTTCTGGTTTATTTTAGAACAATCTAGAATTCGATGCAGGTATTTAAAGAGGCGACGATTGGCCACGAGTCGAGTTGCAAGTTGTCAACAGTGGAAGTTGTAGTTGTGTAACAAGAGTGTTGTTGTAACGAGAGCTGATGTTGTTTGTTATTGTCATCGACCTTGGTGCTATAGATTGTGTTGTATTGGTGATGTAATGTTGTTACGTGAGAATTGAGCAGTGTATTTCTACGGAAATAAGAACATTTAGAATTTCGGCAAATTGGACTTTTAATTCCTTGAACCCACAAAGTCACAATACAAACAGGGGCAGTTAAGGTGTTCATGCACAGGGTAATGCGTGCAGTAGTTAGTGTTAAGTTTCGTTTGTTTTCTAATGTTTACGTGGTTCTATCATGCAGGGAGTTGAGTGGTTAGGTGGTGGGAGCGGTGATGATCTATGCTGTGCGTGGTTCCCTCAATGAGAGCTCATGTCATCATAGTGTCCACACTTCGACGCAGTAGCATTCTCGGTGAAGACGGTGCAGCTGCGGAGAGTGTCGTAGAATACAGAACTTACCAAATGCAAGCCTCACAGTTTCCACGGTGCCAAGTCGCTCGGTTTTAGTGAACTTACTGTTTAATTCCTCAATAACTTACGAGTGTTCATCCATTTATAAAGAAAATTCTTTAATAATTTGATGAAACACGTTGTATATGTTTCGAATGAGCGTAAACATCAAATTGAGAGTTCATTAATTAAAAGTATCAAAATAAATGCACTGCTCTACTTTAAGGCCGTCTGACGATGCAAATATGCTCAAAAATTATATTTGTTTAGCATCTGTACTTGTTATGTGTCACACAGAAATCTTTGCCCGCCTCGGTAGCGTGTCTGTCTCACGTTCAAGAGGTCCCGAGTTCGAATCTCGGTCAGGGTGAGTTACCTGGATAAGGTTTTTACGGGGGTTTCCATTATCCTGAAAGACGAATGTCGGGTAGCTCTAAGCTCCGTGGACCCTGGACACATTTGAATACCATTTCCCCACTTCATTCACCGTATGATATTACTTAACGTTGGAGGAAGTAAATTAAAAAAAAACAGTAATCTTTGCCAAATATTATTCCAGTTTCGTAGCAGTGGATAGTACAGTTATTAAGGAGTTCAAATTATACCTTTTCAGTGCTGCAAATAACCAACAAGTGCATAATCCTTATTAAATTTGGGAAAAGGAAGATAGAAAATGATATCGCTACCTAAAATAAATTATTATTTATAGTATATTAAACACGCTAATAATGGCAATGACGAAGATATGATATATAACTTAAGATTTTAACTTTGAGATGTCACATTAGCAGCTGTGAGTGCTAGAACGAGACATCTGTCAGCCTAGGTCTTGTGGGAGGAAAAATCTTTTATTTTCTCTACTAGAGTAGTAAATAGTGTAAATATTATATTCCACCCACAGATTTGATATCGATATTTAACAGAAAATACATCTTTTGGAGCAACTTTAGAAAAGAGACCGCGCGCGCGTGCGTGCTGCGTGTCTGTGAACAGCGTAAATCAAAACCAAAAGTTGATTAAGTATCAACGTTTATTTACGTCCACCATCGCCCCAAAATCCGACACGAACATTTTCAAGAAAATCTTCTACCCCAAGCTATCCTCTACATGCACAATTTTAATTTTCTCAAAAATGCTTCGAATAGTTTTAATTAAAAGACCCTTTGTTTAAGATATTTTCAGGATGAATGAAACGTATATTTTTAGTTTTCTGGGAGCAACCTTTTAAATTCTTTTCATATTGTGACTTTGTAGGTTCGAGACATTAAAAGTCCAATTGCACAAACTCAAAATGTTCTATATTTCCACCGAATTACAGTTGGAACACTTGTCGATTACATAGAATTACGTAGCACACACAAATACAATCCACCAGTTCGTCTGTCAAAGGTCTATTCTACACTCGCAATTACGTACAACTCCTCTGATACACGTACGCAGTCTTCCAGTCCGTTCTCTAGCACGGTGCTCTTCACGGCTGCTCACCAAGAACTAAACTCTCCTCCTGCCCGGCGCGTCGCTTATATAAGACCAACTGACCTATCTAGAAGGTTCCGGGTTAGATGAAATATCCCGACTGTTCCAGATGTCAGGAGCAGGGGAAAGAGGGGCCAGCGACCAGTGACACTTTCCTAACCATCCCCTCAGTTAGTGACAAGAGATAAATGGGTAGGCGTGGTCTGAAAGCCTCCTGTCCCCCACTCAGCTGTCAGTTGGTCGTGCCTTCCGATAATTGGGTGACAGTATTAAACGGCTTTTGCATAATTATTACACCTTAAGAGATAGATACAATTTTAATACAACAAAAACTGTAGATCTTACACAATTTATACCAAATATGTACTGTGGATATAACAATTTTAAGATATTCCTTGATTTTAGTTTAAAATTCCAGTACTTTTCTCAAATAGGAAGTCATTCGCTTTTTATGACCCTGCATGCGAGAAAAATGAACTTTCAAGGCATCACGTAGTGACCAGCTCTTAAAAGATTTGACTATCCATTAAGCCCACTGTATTCTTCCTTTCCTCTTATATTGTATACAAGGAAATACGTAACAATACAAACGTTTACCTCGATTAACATGAATTATATCGAAGTATAAGCGTTTTTAGAATAGTTGTACACAAGATCAAGTAATGTGAATGCGCACATTCATGATTTATTTTCGTAATCTCGTTACTTTCGATGTACGAGTAGTTTGATCCCTAATCCAAATAGGAGAAATTTCTTTAAGTCATAGTTTCTATCATTTTATAAATAAATAGATTAAACCATTATCGTTTATCAAATTTTGATCCATGAAAGCCAAACACTGTAAATTACCATTTTTAACTCGTTCAAATTACCAATCCTTTCAAATATACAGGACTTCATAGTCTATTGTCTGTCATGTAAATATCATAAATATGTGGCACTTTAATCAAAACCATTAGAGCTATTTGTAAGAAAATTAAAAAAAAAAAATCAAACAATTTCTAAAAGTGTTTTCTTGAAAACATTAGTGCCGCGCCTTTGAGCATTTAAAGCATTTCGGCAATGTTTAACATTAAGTAGATTGAGGAGTAAGCTTTTATAAGAATAGCTCTTAGGAGAGTGCTTAGAAAAAGTAATATAAACGTAAACCTTCAGATTGTTTTGCACACTACAACTTTTGTAAACTAGTTTTGCAAAAACGCAGTTTTCTATCCAATTCATATAGAGAAAACATTTACAGAAATAGTTTATTTTCCTTATTTTACAGTTTTTATTGTTTCCGTTTGTTTTCTGTACTTTTTACACATATACTATACACATAAACAGCAATGTCCAAGGCGGGACTCAAACCTGCGACAGTCTACGCGGCTATACAGTGCTCTATTTTTTCTGTTATATTGCGAGAAAGAACTAATTGGGGATAGCGGTTAAAATTAATGATAGCGCGGCTTGTGTACACAAAGAGCCTGGACATAAGGAGTATGCCGGAACAAATAAAGATAGCGCGAGATAGACCTGCCGGTACAGATAGGGTTACGCTTCTGGAAGGTGATATAACATTCGATTCCTGTTTGGTCCAGAAATCTCTCGAAACTATCAGTGAGGTATGTAAGGGAGCACGACTCCCCAAGAGTTGTGAATAGTAAACAGTTGTAAAACAGTCGCGCGAGAGGTAAGCAGAGAACACCTGAGCGTGTTGTTGTAGACATGTAACGAGAGCTGATGTAAACTGAACGCTGTTTGTTATTGTCATCGACCTTGGTATGGAACATTGTGCTGTATATGTGACGTAATGTTGTTACGTGAGAATTAATCAGTGTGTTTCTACGGAAATAAACAACATTTGGAACATCTGCAATTCGGCCTTTTAATTCTACGAACGCACAAAGTCACAATTGGCGTCAGGAAGTGGGACGACGACAACATCACCGAGAAGATGGAAGAAATGAATATCGAATTAACAACGAAGACGGAAGCTGCAAATAGCAACTTGGCCGCGACGATGACCGCGAAGATGACCGACACCAGGAAGAGCAGCCGGAGGAACGAGTAAGGCCAGGCGTGGCGGGGAGCACGCCGGCGCCATCACCACCATCCCCTCGAGTGACACTGCGCGCCGTCAGCTGGCTTATGGATGACAGCCTCATCGTGGACGGTTGGGTGAGAGGAAAACCATGCCGCGTGCTGGTGGACACCGGGGCAGCCGTGACCATTATCAGACCTGACGTGGCTAAGGGTTTGCCGACGAGGAAGCCGAGCCGATCATACCACTTGTGACGGCATCGGGTGACACCTTGCCTGTGGAGAAGGAGGCTCTGCTGAAGTTGACCTCGGAAATGAAATGTGTAGTGTTTAACGCCCGCTTTTACTACATACGGCACCGCAGGCGGTGACACTGATGATGCATGAGATGAAGATGGTGCACCGTGGAATGAGATGGCGGGGGAAACCGGAGGTCCCGGAGAAAACCTGCCCCAACGCCGTGTTGTCCACCACAAATCTCACTTTGCGGTCGCCTGGGATCGAACCCGGGCCGCCTTGGTGAGAGCCAAGCGGTCTAACCACTGAGCCACGGCGTGGCCTAGTTGACCTCGGGACGGAGTGCCGTGCGTCAGTGGGTGTTCGTCGCGAAGGTGGCTGAGGAGGTGATACTGGGACTGGATGCCCTCAGGAGCATCCAGGCGACAGTCGACGTCGGCAGGAAGGTCCTGAGGCTTATCGGAGAAGAGGTCATACTCCGGCAACCTGAAGAGCGCCGTGGAATCTGCAGGATCATCTTGAAGGAAGACGTGGGTCCCCGTCAGGAAGGAGGGGGTGGTGACGGCACGACTGGAAGGACAGCGAATGAAGAATATTGTTGCCGTGCCGAGAGGTGCCAGTGAGGCTGCTTAACCTAGCGGACACCGATCCCGACGTCCAGGCCGGAACGGAGATGGGGACGTGTGAGCCCACGGTCATCGTGACAGCAATCGACGAGACACAGGAGCCGGCGCCGACGTGACACCTGGGGCCCCGGCTGGAAGTTTTATTGGAAAGGGCGGCCGACCACCTGATCGCAGGACAGCTCGAGAAGGTACGGCAGCTGCTGAGACGATACCAGCGCGTCTTCAGCCAAGGCAGAGAAGAACTACTGTGTCACCCGGCGAGAACTACTGGCGGTGGTAAAGACCTTGGAACACTTCCGCAAGTACCTGTACGGTCAGCCATTCCACCTGAGGACTGACCACTCCGCTCTAACCTGGCTATTGAGTTTTAGGAACCTGGAAGACTAGACAGCCCGTTGGGTACAGGGACTGCAGGAGTACGATTTCACCTCTGAACCTCGTAGAGGGAAGATCCACGGTAACGCAGATGCCATGTCCCGAAGACCCTGCCCAGAGGAGTGCGGCCAGTGCACAAGAGTGGAAGAGAAGGAGCGTGCCGCAGCTGTCAGAGTGTTTACGGCAGTGCCTGAGGAAGGCTGGGATAGAGCAGGCCTGAGGGGGGAGCAGCTGTCGGACGCAGACTTGGGACCACTCTTGAGGGAAGTGGAGGCAGGGACAAGACCAACCTGGGAGGACATCGCACCGAGGAGTGCCACCTACAAGTCTTACTGGGCCCAATGGATTCGCTGAAGATCAGAGAGGGCGTGCTGTTCCGGGTATGGGAATCGCCCGATGGGAAGACGTAGAGAGAACAGTTGGTCCTTCCCCGAAGTAAGGACCCGGAGGTCTTGGAGGAAGTGCACGCCGGTACTTCAGGAGGACAACTGGCAGCACAACCAAACAATCAACAAACTTCAACGGCCGTGGCAAGGACCGTACCGGGTGGTGAAGAGGACTAACGACGTGGTCTACCGCATCCAGAAGGTGCCCCGAGGGAAGATGTTGGTGGTACACCTGGATCGTCTGGCCCGCTATGATGGAGCTGTTCGGGACGACCAGCCTTGAGGAGGGAGCAGTGTCGTGAACCCGATCGCGATAGCGCGGCTTGTGTACACAAAGAGCCTGGACATAAGGGGTGTGCCGGAACAAATAAAGATAGCGCGAGATAAAATAATAAATAAATATACATACATGTAAATACTATATACAAATAATATAACATCAATAAAAAAAGAGCCATCTCTCCCTCCAAACCAATAAGCATGCTGGCTGAAGAGGGCGAAATAAGCCCTGAAACAGCCTTGGGTGAGATAAACCCAGAATCCCCCTAGTAGTAGTAGTAGTAGTAGTAGTAGTAGTAGTAGTAGTAGTAGTAGTAGTAGTAGTAGTAGTAGTAGTAGTAGTAGTAGTAGTAGTAGTAAGACCTGCCGGCACAGATAGGGTTACGCTTCTGGAAGGTAATAGAACATTCGATTCCTGTTTGGTCCAGAAAGCTCTCGAAATTATCAGTGAGGTATTTAAGGGAGCGACGACTCGCCAAGAGTTGTGAATAGTAAACAGTTGTAAAACAGTCGCGCGAGAGGTAAGCAGAGAACAGCTGAGCGTGTTGTTGTAGACATGTAACGAGAGCTGATGTAAACTGAACGCTGTTTGTTATTGTCATCGACCTTGGTGTGGAACATTGTGTTGTGTATGTGACGTAATGTTGTTACGTGAGAATTGAATATTGAAATGAAATGTCGAATTTGGTATTCATCCAACATTTCTTTTTTTCTTTTTAAACTACGCTGTTTACGTACACGTTTTTTTTTTCTAAATTATATTTTATTCAGGTGCCTCAAAATATGTACCTATTTCTGGTGAAATTTTGACAAGAATTTTGTGGGTGGAAGCCACTACCTACAAAACACGCGGGAGAAATTATATAAACAGTTCACAATGTTTGCATCTTCCTCTTGATTATTACATTAGAAATAATATCTTTCCTCAATTATTTTAGTTTAGATTTAATTGTAGCATTGTCATATAATTGTGTTCTATGCTTAATACTTTTAGACAGCGTCCTTTTACTGCTAGTGAAGCATTATTTCGAAACTCCTTAGTGAAGCTAGTATCTACACCAAAAGGACAATGTCAATTCTCAAATTTGTACTTGTATCACTTAAATTTTAAAATTAGTCTAACTGAAGATTTAGTTTAGTTTATAGACCTGAACTTTTGTTTGAACTGCTGCTCCATCAACCATGCTTTTTCTTCAGACTATATTCTCGTTTGTTCTTTTTACGTTTATTTTTCCAATCTTTACATCTCTCACATATTTTATCGTATTGATGTTCGTCAAGCGAGCAATACAAAAACGGATGAAATGAACCGCGATCGGCTGGAATGAAAAAAACAGCATTCTTCTGTTGATGAACCTATCACAAAGGAGGGAGAACAACCGCATACAAACCGAGAGTATAACAAAAGCTATCGGATGGATCATTCGATACTCAATTTCATACATCCATTGTAATCTTGGACTCTTTAGCAGCGAGCTCCAGGGGTTCTCATTTCTCATCTGTATACGTTCAATGAAACCTGTTCTACTCCGCAGGAATGAGGAAGCGCAAAAAAGCCTTTCAGTTTAACAACCTGTAAGCAAAGCAATAAAAGTAAATTCTAGCTTCCTGTCCAGTGTGAGCTAATGACAATGAACTTCGAACGGAGGAAGATCTTCACAAAAACCTGCAATGCAGCTCCAAGGTTACGAAATTTGTCGTCGCTGATACTTCAGCTTCTGTAATGGCTGGATGCGATGCAAATGATGGCCAGTTTTCTTCCATGTAAACTACTTTTAAAACTATGTTCGTCACCTCAATTATCCCACTTACTTCTGTCGATATATTTCATTGTAAGTTATCACTGCCGGAAAATAGTATTCCTTACTTATGTTTTCGTTCAATTGTTTTATTCTCATTTTCAACTGAACTAGTTGGCGTTACAGTCTACGCTAATCAAACAAGCGTTTTAATTTGTAAAGATCCAGATTTACCATCCAACACAGCCCTGCTCTTAAAACAGAACATACTATTTGCAGGCTAGATAATGGTATTATGTAATTTATATGGAATAATAAAGATCCTTTTTGGGAAACAAAAGCTATCAAACCTTTTTCCAAGTACAGGAAAATTCTCCAAAAGGCATTAGCTTATACTATCGAAAGATGTCAGATTTAAATATCACGTATATACAACCTTTTGTTTTGTTTTTATTTTATGTGTGTGTAGTCGCGCTGCTCGAACGGTTACCATTGCTTTATCTTTGTTAACAGAAACCTATCAGATAACACACTGATTATTCTTAAAGAGTGAGAGGGCGCTGGCGAACTTCCCGGTCCTGTTCTAAGCACCAATGAACGCATCACTTCAACCAATGGAATTCGCAGGAATCACAAATGACAGAAGCATGTTCACTCCACGTGGAGTAATCAGTGCGTTATCTGAGAGGTTTCTGTTAACAAAGACAAAGCCAGGGTAACCTTTAGAGCAGCGCGACTATAGATACCATTCAGAGACAAAAATTGATCTATGCACGCTTAGTAGGGCTTCACCCTACACACATGAGCATTTCCTCCCAAATCATGTTGGAACAGAGTTGTATTTATTTTGTTTTAAACGTCGCTGAAGGCTTATTGGCCTAGGCACCTGAAGTACTATTGCGGCTCATTAATAGTTATACACTCATAAGTTAACTCTTATTTTCCAGTTTGATATTACTCATGATGATGATGATGATGATGATGATGATGATGATAATAATAATAATAATAATAATAATAATAATAATAATAATAATAATAATAATAATAATAATAATAATAATAATAATAATAATAATAATAATAATAATAATAATAATAATAATAATAATAATAGCCAAGATTTGCTGTGTAAATACTAGGAAATATTATGTATCTTACCTATTCCAATTGTTCATATGTACATTTGAATCTGCACTTAAATAAATTATATAGCTATAATTTATAGCAACATGTTTTCGTGCTTTTCCATAGGTATCCACTTACCTATTACTTTACATAAGATATGTTCAAATTCATTATGCTCTTTCTTTTATTCTTAAGACAAAACAATATCTGAGTCTTGCTTTATTACCTCTGGAGGCTCACAAATAACAGGGCACGCTTTGTTTAAATTCCCGGCTCTCGGTATTTTCTGCTAAGTGGTATTTTCACACATAAAAAGTAGAAATATTTTTTGACTTATTTTGGATTCACTAAACTTAACCGACACGAAAACAGCCTGTACCCCACTTAGAAGCATTTTCAACTTTATGAACAGCCTTGTACACTAGCACAGCAATTTGTTAACACTGGCCATCATTCACAACTTCTGCTGCAATGCTTTGTGTAAATGCAGTCACTGTCAGGGACGTATTTAAGGCGGGGCCCAAGGTGTCCGGACCCCTCCAAATGAATTATCATTTCAAACTTTTAATAAATAGTTGAAATAAGACTTAGTTTAATATAAATCGAAAACGTTTATTCAAGCTTCTCATCTTAACGTCTCTATTCACTGTCAGGCAAACATTAAGTTATATAAGAGATAAACGGAAGGTTCCTGCACAGCAGCTGTAGAACTCGTTAAAATACACAAATAATGTCAATTACAATAATGTATTGCAAAGTTAACCAATTCCAATATATTAAAATTTGTTGATTAGAATTCCCGGATACTTACTTAAAGGTATGTAATTTTTAACCTCTAAGGTCCTCTTCCCTTTTTCATTCAAGGAAAACTAATATTTTAAATGCATCAACCAGTGCTTCGCTTTTTAAATATCTGATTACTGCTTATATCACTTTATCCCAGGTATAAGAACAAAAAATGTGTAATGTGCAAGGCCTTTCTGCAGACTTTATCCAAAGAAACAAGACAAAGCCAACTTTTCTAAGAACAATTTATAGAAGCTTGGGTGGAGAAAGACATGTGAATATAATATATTACATGTGGTTTTATTTGTTACTAACATGATAAAACACATCCCTTATTAATTATTTGTTAAAATCAAATAATTCAAAGTAGATTTTTTGGACCCCCCTCCCCGGAAACTGACTTCTAAATACGTGCTGGTCACTGAATGTTTGAGAATCATTAAACGATAGCCTGAAGTCATTAAGCATTAGTGAAATAGTATAATATGCAACATTAATGTATAAATATTCCAAAATATTTGGATAAAAAATGCAAAGCTACTAAGCTTTTATATTCTGTATGAGGGTGGTTTATTAAATACTGTGTATTTAAAATAGATGATGTTGTTAAGCAAACTGCTCTTATTATTGTGTAACGTCTTTTGTTACTTCACCAAAACAAATATGGTACTGATTCATAGGTTAGTTTGGATTTGGTAGGCATTTCAATTATTCGTTCAACATGTTCTCGATAAAATGGAAACACAATTTCAGTATCGTTTAGTGACTCGTTTTTGTACTTTTGATGAGAAAATTTATGAGAAGATAAAAACGAACGGGGACCTTTCACCATCTATGATAACACTTATGTATTGCTTCAACAACGTTAAACGTGGTGGAATATGCGTTTTGATGAGTGCTCAGGAAGTCCGACAGATGTGGTTCCAGAGGAAGTCATCGAAAAGTTCACATCTCGCTGATGGCCAAACGAAAATTCACGAAGTGGCAGACGTCATAGGTGTGTTAAGGGAACGACAGTTCATATAGGTTGGACATGAAAACCGAGCGGGATGGCTCAGGTGGTTTAGTCCGTGGCCCGCATTAAGGAGGCCCAGGTTCGATTCCTACCTGACCCATGGGGTTTGTCGGGGGGTTGCTGGGTCGCTAGGCAAATGCTGGGTAGGTTAATTACATGCCCCGAATTTCCTGTCCCTCCATTTCATCTCCATTATCATTTCATGTCATCTCTCATCTGGTAGTCTCTTTCAGGGTAGAAGTGTCGGCAGGAGTCTCGGCGGCGCATGGCGGGATGATATCCTCTGAGGTAAATTAGGTCGGTTGCCGGTCTCCGTGCCTCTGCTGGGACCATTTCGGGACCGCCATCTAGGGACCTTTGGGGCTCGTTGCCGTCCCGCAGTAGGGAAGCGTGTCCGTTGTCCTGCCATGTCGGGGGAAGTCTCTAAGTAAACTGTAGGGACCCTGCCCTCTGCACTGTCGAGGCTCCTGAGGTCGGCCGCCCTCTGTCTCTCCTCTCGCCTCATCCTTCTGCCCGGGGGTGCTCCACTTGGGGACATAGGCACAATGGGCCCAGCATGGTGGCCTACGTATCGAATCCCCTCCATAGTGAAATCCTAATCCTAAGCAAACTGCTCTTGTTATAGTGTACCGTTTTTTGTTGCACGCCAAAACAAATATGGTACTGATTCATAGGTTAGTTTGGATTTGGTATGCATTTCAATTATTCATTCAACATGTTTTCGATAAAATGGAAATACAATTGCAACATCGTTTAGGATTCGTTTTTGTACTTTTGATAGGAAAACTTGTGAGAAGATAAAAGCAAAATTAGATGGTTCATGGAGACCTTTCACAAACTATGATACCGCTTAGATATTGCTTCAACAACGTCAAACGTAGTGGAATATCCGTTTTGATGAGCGCTCAAGAAGTCCAACAGATGTGGTTCCAGAGGAAAGGAGGTCTGAAAAGTCAACAATATAATTCTCATTGATGGTCAAATTAAAGCTCACAAAGTGCCAGACCTCATAGGTCTGTCAAGGGAACGACAATTCATATAAGTTAGATAGATACAGTGGCGAGGCGTGACTTTCAAAGAGAGGGAAGGTTCAAGTAATAATTTTCATTAAAATAAGAGAGAATAATGATTCAAAAAATTAAAGCTACTCTTTAGTACTCTTACTATTGTACAGTTACACGTAGGCCTTTCTTGCACTGCAAAGTACTACAAGCAGATATTCCTGCTTCCCCCCTCTACTCAGACGTTCCAATTTTTCCTAGAGCTGACCCACACCGTTAATCTAACAGGGAGAATATATGCAATTTATTTATTTATTTAATGTGAACACTACAGGTTTCCCCAATCACAATGTTCACTATAAAGTTATAATGTAAACAAAATGTATTAAAAACACAAAATTAATTACAGGTTAAATAACAAAACAAAAACAAGTTGGTAACTAACACATGGCTTTCTTAAACAAAATATTTCTTAAGCTAAATGATTCATCTTGATGTTTACTGTTTGTCAGCTTGATATTGAATTTGTTATGTTTTTGTAAATTGTATTATATTCATAAATTTGTAAACTATATTCCTAATATACCTTTGGGTAAAATAGGAATAGATAATAAATAAATAACGTTGGTTCACATCTACAGTAAGTCAATCATTCTACATTTGGTAATAAATAATCAAAGGATAAAACAAAGTTTCTGATTGTCATACTAAATACGTCAATGTTTACGGAATGTAATTTGTTGTATAATAGATGAATATTTTTGGAATCAGTATTAACCTTCTGAGGAAGAAAAATATTACGAAATTTATTAGGTTTGGAACGTGAAAACGCATTAATTTTCTTAGGTTAGGGTCATCAATCGTATTATGGAGTAATTTGTAAAGGAAAAGCAATAACTGACAATTTCTTCTATGGATAGACTTCTAAAGTCGAATAAATGAAGCACTGACGTATATGATATGAACTTAGGAAAATAATGAAAAGTTTTGAAAACCACATACCTTAGAAATTTGTGTTGAATAACTTCGATAAGTTTCATAAATTTGGAGGTATAAGGACTCCATACTAGTGAAGCATATTCGAGTCTGGATCTCACAAATGAATTATATAATGTAGCAACAAGTCTAATATCCTTGAAGTTGGAAGAGTTACGAATAATAAATCCCAGATTTCTATATGCTACACTGAGTACTGATGTCACACACTTCTGCTAATAACTTAAACCTTCACAAGAATTTCCTGTTTGTCACCACTATATACCGGTTTACCTAAATTACTATTGCTAATGTTATTGCAATATATTTAAGTTGTATTTAAAAGTGCCAAATAAAACAAAATATTAACTTTTTTTCACACACTATAGAGGCTACACGTGACAAAATCTGTCAAGTGCTTTCTAACTACCAGAGTAGTGATTGCTTCCGGAAACCTACGAAGAATGGTATTTAAGGTTACGAATGCGTGAATACACAAATATTCAGTATTGAATGAGCTCGAAGATCCAGTCACTCGAGCTTAAGCAGCTGTCCAATTGCCCACAGTACCACGGATGAAAATGTATCCAGAGCAAGTAAAGTATTGTTCGGCGTGAGTTTTTTGTTTTTCTTCATCCGGGAATTCTTGGGGAAGTTTCAGAGCCTTGCACGCTTCACCTCTGGTTGGACATGAAAAGGATGTCGGCTCGATGAGTGTCGTGTTTGCTCACGTTGGATAACAGGTTGGTTTGATTTTCAAATTTAGAACTATATAAGTGAAATGCGAAGGACCTTTAGTATCGAGTTGTCACTGTCGACGCGACCTGGATTCATATTATACCCCGGAATCCAATCAACAATCACAACAATGGGTTGCTTCCGGTAAATGGCGACGATTTTTTTTTTTTTTTTTTTTTAGAATGCAAAGGGTGTCATACTCGTGGCTTCCTGGAAAAAGGACAATCGATTACTGCGTAAGAAAATGAGATACGGTCCCATTTGGAAAAGAAAAAACTACTGTTTTACCACGATAAAGCACCAGCACATTCATTGGGTATTGTCGCCTCCAAACGGCATGTATATGTTATGAATTGTTGTCGCTTTCCCCTTATTAGCTTGACTGGGCTCCTGCGATTTCATATTGCTTCCAAACATGAAACAATAATTGTTTCATAAAAATGAAACAAAATTTAGATCAGATAAGGACATAATCAAGACAGAGACTTATTTGCAGAGGTTGAAATTTCGTATATTTTGAGGGGCTTAAAAATTATGCGAACGCTGGGACAAGTGCAGGTATTTTAAACTTTGTTCTTCTCGTTGGCTTAGGATGATAATGTGAACAAAATGTCAATAAAGAATCTTTTAAAAGTATGAATTTCATATTAAAAGATTGTCTCTAAACAGTGAGGTTTTGCAATACTTTTTCCGCAATTGTAATATATAACTAAAAATGTTTGTTGCTTTCATGAAATATTTGAGAGTCTATCTTTTTCGGCCCTAGTAGGCTTCACGCTAGCTAGATATATTTTCGAGACAGAAGAGACATTTCTTAAGGGGCAAGATGGTCTTAGCCAGCCAGTTTGTCCCGAGCGGGATCGAACGTGTACCGTTGGATTAGAGAAAAATAGTTTGGTGATCATAAATAACAGTTGAGATAAATACGACACTGTCGTGTAACTCGGGTAAACTTGCTTGGCCTACAGCGTTATGGCCTGTCCTTTTTTTCGCTTCGTTTTCCTGTTATTCCACTCCAACAAGACTAAATAAGTACAAGTCACGCGCTTAAAGATCGCACTAGACCGGTACTTGATTTGTTAACTTAGGTTTATTTCTGGACAGTTATAGTTCTCAGATAAACTTGCCGCCTAAAAGGAATGAGGAAAAAAGGGCATAATTTTGATATTTTATAATCCAGAATTCCCTTCGTGTTGGCCAGTGCCAAACCCGTTCTTCTGTAGCACAAAAATAATTTTGGTTTTGAATTGAAACCCAAATCCTATTTTCCTGATGAAGATGTTGCGAGTTCCGTATCGAACGCAGATAATTCAGGAATCGCACTGAAGGCGTGTAACCATTACAGATAAAAGCAGTCATTTGCCGTCACATCATGCAGTGTTAAAATAAAGATATGCATTCTGTGTCCAAAATAAAGCTTTAGCGCACGAACTTAGTGTTTCCAGATTAGGTGTAAGGCAATACTGGGCAGTAGCATAGACAAGGGATTCTCTACATTTCCTTTTCTATCTTTTTGTCAACTGTTAAGCATTTAAAGTATAAAAAAGCCCACCTCTAAAAATAAATGTTTTTAAATTGGTTCCTAAAGACAATGCCCGTACGATAGGTATAGCAACTATCTAGAAAATAGATCAAATGCAAGTAAAAACATCAAACTTTCATTCAGGGAGTATTTACAACTTAAATCCGCTTTTGTAATTATCACAGGTAATGTCATGAGTGTTTTTGAAATGACCCAAGTCTAGGGAAGTTCAAAACCACGAGGTGCACTTGTAGAGACTATTTCACGAATAAAACAAATTGTTAAAAGCAATAAAACGAGTTAATATGTAAAAAACTGAAACTGGTGACAGTGAAGTAAACTAAGTATGAAGAATAACTAAACACTATAGCAACACAATTTCACAATTACTTATCTTATTTACAATCCTTTGGGACCGGTTTCGAAACAACTCTGCTTCATTTTCAACCTGTCAACTTGAATCAGTGTGTCAGTGTCAAGTTGGCAGGTTGTTTCGAAACCGGTCCCCTAGGATTGTAAATAAGATAAGTAATAGTGAAATTGTGTTGCTATAGTGTTTAGTTATTCTTAATAAGAGTTATTTGATTCCCTAAATCACATAGGCCTACATTAGCGCATGAATGAAACTTAACCTCACAAGTCACGGCATAAAAGATTAATAGTTCTTACAGGACGTGCACAAGTTAACACTGGTGAAAGCAACTTTGGCCTTAAGGCCGTCAGGTGGCGCTGATTGATTATAAGAAAATAATAAAGCAACATAACCTCTACAAACGTTCTCTCGTTCCATAGAATGTCATTCTTCCATGTTCAGACTTGTCAAGGAGTATTCAGTTTTTCAAGCTGAATTATTAGCAATTCGTGAAGCAGTGAAATGGTGCAACAACTTACGATGTACCGCTCGCCTTTACAGTGACTCACAAGCAGCAATTGCAGCTTTGAAAGATACCATAAACAACAGTCCTATTGCAGCTGAAATAAGAAGTCAATTATTATGTGGTTCTCATCTGTGTATTTCATGGGTCAGAGGGCACGTGGGGATTGCCGGAAATGAACGTGCAGATGAGCTTGCAAAGAGAGCTGCGACTTCAAATCTTCCAGAGACTTACACTCAATGCCATGTTTCTTATGTGAGGCAAACATTAAAGGAGATTATCATCAACGACTGGAATGAATACTTGTTAAAAAGTGATTGTGGTGCTTTGACTAAGGATTTATATTTCCCAACAGTTTCTGACAGACATAAATGTAAATTCGTTAATCCTATCTATGTTCTCACTCAATTCTTAACTGGACATGGCAAATTTTCAGCTTACTTATTTCGATTCAAAATCAAATCCACATCTGACTGTATTTGTGGAAATCATGTTCAAGATGTCCCTCACATTTTATTTGATTGCCCGTTTTTCTGTTTTGAAAGATACGAACTTGAATTATTGCTTCAATCCTTAGGTTACACTTTTTCAAAACCACTTACACATATTCTGATGAATTACAAAACTTATCAATATTTCATGGCTTTCTTAAACAAAGTATTTCTTAAGCTAAATGATTCATCTTGATGTTTACTGTTTGTCAGCTTGATATTGAATTTTGTTATGTTTTTGTAAATTGTATTATATTCAGAAATTTATAAACTATATTCCTAATATACCTTTGGGTAAAATAGGAATAAAAAATTGGATAATAAATACATAATAAATAAACATAACCTCTATTTAAAAAAAAAAAAAAAAAAACTTTATTTATTTAAACTACAAAAAGTTGCAATTATTTAAGTTGACTATTTCACACATACTATCGAAACATATTTCCTATTCATTTCGGTATTCTTTGGCTTTGCTTGCTGAATTAAAAGATCTATTTTGTTAATGGAAGTTAAACTGTTCGTCACACCAATCTTGTGTAGGGAGATCCGTGTTCAAATCCCGGCCATGGCATTGAATTTTTCAGTCTGACTCAATCTCTCCAGATTGATTGTGGTTGTTTTTTTCACCTGAACAAATCTTTCAACCGCCATGTTACTGTTTGAATCTCCCGCTTGTCTTCACTGCGCATGTGATCGTTATACCCAACAATAAAGGAACATGTGATAATTGCTGAGGGATAATTGTGCATGGTGTACAACAGTGTACAATTATCGATTTAGAGATCAGCGATTGGTCGGTATTTGACGAATCTTAGATGGTCTACACGAGAATAGTAACGTATGTGTGAAATAGTCAACAATATTCAATACATTAATATTACTGTTTTCGTTAAAGTAGTGAAATTTGAGGCAAATAAAGTATTATTGTTTCTCTCCACTAAATGTATTTTGTAATGTAATATTGAATAGGATTTTATCGGATTCGGCATGGCTACCAAGCTTGGCTTATTGTACCTTTGCTCCAAGTGGGGCTTCCCCGGGGGGAAGGATGAAGGGAGAAGAGACAGGGGGCACCTGACCCAAGGATTCACGACAATGCAGAGGGCAGGGTTCCTAGAATTGATCAGTTGGCAGGCCAATACAACCAGTATCACACCTACCGTGGTCCTGAAACCAGGGTTGGTTCCTCCATAAGGTTGCAGGTTTGCGCTACACCCACTGATTTTGAATGTACAAAAGGTGCATTTTGGACATTAAAGCTGTACTTGTTTTATATCAAGGCCGATACAATGTTCTCATGATTCACTTGTCTGAGCTAACCTCAAACATTCTTGCAAAATTTAGCTTCTGATCATGGGAATGCATTTATCACATTTATCTTCTTGTGTTATTATTAGGTACTTAATGCATTTATACTATAATTTACAGGTTCTAGGTGGTTGACTGATGAAGAAATGTTGGATATATTTAACAGTGGACTTCGAATTCAGAGAAGAAGAAGAAGAAGCTGGAGTAGCATCTAAAGTAAATGAAAATGCTGAAAGTAGTGATGATGAAACAAATAATGATGAGGAGGAGGAGCAGACCAGAAATGACGACGTTACTCAGTCCAGAAGGCAATTTTGGAAAAAAGTGTGACCAGTAAATAATTCCGAAACAATTGTCCTAAAATGTAGGGCAGTCAAAACCAAACCCAATGACCTCACAACAGCTTTTAGAACTTTGCCTCTGTTGCTCTGACATCAGTGATCAGTGTCCTGCTGTTTACTACAACTCAGGTACCCCTATAATTTCAGATTTGAAATTTACAACTCAGATATTCTTGTCATTCCAGATTTGAAGGCTGCTACACTTCCGAACCTTTCATTGTGGATTCGTCTACTGAGGAGCGCACTAACTGGCATGTTCAGGATTATTTAAATCAATATTTTGATGCTCAAAACCCTGAACAAATGTGTGACTTTACAATCAGACGATACATTCAGGAAACTGGAAAGGCATTAAATTTACAACCAAGAGGAAAGTACATTTTTATTGGATTCTCTGTGTTCATGTCCTGCCTCAGGTATCCAAGGATTAAAATGCGTTGTGCAAAAACTATAAGAGTACCAGCAAGACAGATATTTTAACATTAGAAATCATTTAAAAGTTATAGATGATAATTCTGTTTCAGAAGAAGATAGAAAGAAAGACAAATTCTGGAAAGTCAGGCCATTGATTAAAAGGGTGCAAGAAGGATGTCTTGGGCCGCCAAGAGGGCCAAATGTTGCTATTGATGAACAAATGTTCCCTTTTAAGGAGTCCGCTGTATCAAGCCTTTGTAATTTCTAATTTATTTCTCATCTTTCCTTTTACATCATCAAATGGAAACACAAAATCAAGATTACAATTATAAAATCCATACTGGAAAACGCCATATATTTCTAAATTCTGAAAACTGTACCAAGTTGTTTACCATTGAATAATAATTCAGTTCCCATATACCTAACCCTAGATTTTTGTGTATTGGAGGACCTCTATTCCTATTTACACTTTTGCCATTTCACCTGTCCTACTCTATATTTTTCTCTTATTTGTTCTTAATCATTTCTCTTTAACTTACCCTGAATAATTCCCTATATTTCTCCTGTTCTTTTTCCCCTTTTACTGACAAAATTTATCTAATTACTACTTCGCCCCTCAAATTGTCCTATTTATGTGACCAAGCCTGCTCTCTCCATCTCTTTGACTATGATATAATTACAATGGAAGTCTGCATTCTCTTCTCCACACAATGGACATTTATCTAGCTCCCTATCTTGACCTGTATCTTTCAAGTTTCTCACTTCTGTTCTCGCCCAAGCAAAACCTTTTCGCCCTAACTTATTACATATGTCTATATATCCTTCCCTCCCCCAGGTTGTTTTCATTTCTCTATATAGCCTCAGTGAGCTTTTGTCACTTGTACTGGCAAAAATTTCTTGTCTGTCAATATTCTCTAATCTTAACTTCTTTCCAGAAGCCTCTATACCCATATTCTGCATTTATCCAAGAATAATTCATTCCTATCTGCTTTAACACGTCATTCAATTTATGTGCCCAAGACCCACCCCAATTACTTCTCCTTTGAATATGAAAACATTCTTTAATATATTGCCATCTTCCAAGTTAGTAATTCTGTATAAATATTTCATTGCCCTTGACAAGATTTTAATTTTAGTAGAATGCCTGCTCAGTTCCAATTGTGCTGCCCCATTAGGTGATGCTATCGGTAATCTCGATATATATAAGGAGCTATGCACTCTATCAGTCTCTCTCCAAGCCTCATCTACTTCCCGTACCTCTGATCCATGTAACATTCTGTTTTCTACTACTGCCCTATAAATCCTCTTCAACCATTTGACATTTATATCTGGAAGTTTACTGTAGCATGATCTTATCACCCTCATGGCCACCTAAAAACCTAAAAAGAACATAATGCAGTTCCTGGATTTCAAGACTTCAGTTGTTGAATACCTTTTTACTGATGGCAGTAAGGATTCTGGAACTAGTTCTGACAGTGATGATTGTACACCTCGGAAACAATGGAGAGTGAGTGATGGAAGTTCAACTGGTACTCTAACTCCACGCCAAAAGCAGATAAAGCATTTTGCCAATGATAATGAACATTAAAAACAGTGCAAGAAGTAAACAGGATGGTTGCAATAAAAAAACAAAGATGATGTGCCAGGTTTACAAGAAACACCTTCGTCTCACAGCAGAAAGTAATTTTTTTGCAGCTTAACATGAAAATTAACGTATTTCTATTGCTTGATAAGCAATAAAGTGATCATGGAACAGTTTTTCATATATGTGATTTATCGATAATAAATATAAATTGAATGAAATGCAATGTGTTGATTTAGTACATATTTGTAGGCATGAAGTCCATTTTAATGCTCATTGCATATTTAGGTTCCTTAATTAAAAATTTAAAATAGTAGTACTTTATATCTCATTTATTTGTTGTATTTTGGAGTGGTTATGATGATTTTTTCCAAAATTTTTGTATGAAAATGACTTCAGGTCTCAGGAAGATATATCTGATGTGTTGCACTAACACAACTTGCTGTACTCATGTAAAATTATTGTTACAAATGCTTATTTATCTAACTAGTTCATGATAATCAACATAAACATTTTCTTATTGCTAACTTTCTGTAAGTGCAAGGGAAATATGAGAATACATGTGCTTTCAGGAATAAGTAAAATCTTTTAAGAGCAGAGTTTGTCGCTGGTGTTGGCTTTGAAATTTCATTATATTTATATGGCCAAGAGATACAAAAAAGAATGAATAATGGCTTCTCAATAACTTTAAAGAGAGTCGATTAATGACACTAAACAACACTTACTTTTAAATTTTTCCAGTACATGTTTCAGAGGCTTTGCCTCTATCCTCAGCTCAGTCGATGGCTGGCTGAGGATAGAGGCAAAGCCTCTGAAACATGTACTGGAAAAATTTAAAAGTAAGTGTTGTTTAGTGTCATTAATCGACTCTCTTTAAAGTTAATTTATCATAACAACACTGTTTTCAACACTTCCAAGAAAGGAATTGCAATGGCTTCTCATTTGAAAAAGGTATACCTAGTCTTATCATACGTTCTATCATCAAAATTTGTCCTTATCCTTTTTGACTGACGCAACTGCGCAGCAGTTCGTGCAATTTGATCTTGTGTCAGTATCATTCCATGAAATGTTTATGCATTCAGCTTTCAGTATAACTAAAGTTTAGATGGTAGTTACACAATTTTGTATATAAGTAGATGTTTGCTGGGGCAATCATGTCCAATCGGAACTTTGAGCATGAAGATGGCTGTTTTCTAAGGGACAAAAACATACATATAAAATCACCCAAAACTGCAGTGAGCAAAAAGTTGAGGGACAGCATCTATGATATGGGTCCTTTAGCTTCTGGTTATATAAATACTGTTGAGCTATCAAATACTGTGAAACCATTATTTATGGTTGCCCCCAAACAAAAGTTGTTAATAAATTTTGAAATGTTGGTTGAAATTTGGAAAGTGTTAAATGTTTGTGTAGTGTAATGTAGAAGTGATTATGAATATATGGAAACAACAAGAGACACACAGAGACGAGAAATTGATATATACCTAACTGTTGAGTGGTTACTATAGGAACAGAATAAACTTCTGGGGACGCTACTAGAAATTTTTCCGTCAGTGATGTGGATGTGTTTCAGAGAACGTTTTGAATAATTGTATTAGTTGTGTCTGTAAAGTAAATAATAATCTTTAAAGCAATATAAATATTATTTTTCCATTACTTAAGGAGAGAAAAACAGAACTGAGATCATGACCAAGAGATTAATCTTTAGTGTTCGCCACTGCAGCTAAGCTGGTAAAAGAAGTTAAAGATCATTATCAAATTGACGTAAAAACTTGGCGCAGGGAAATATAAAAATTGTTTATTACAAATTGGCATCACAACATGGTGAATAATATAAAATAATCTTATTTAATTATTATCACAATAATCCATATTATTATACTAAGATGTTAAGACCAATAATTGTAAAGTTTTTATTTTGGAGGGACCTAAAATACTGAGTCATTAGTTTCATATTTTATTCTGAATGTCTTCTGCAAAAGTAATGTGAGTTCATGTAAAAGAGAGAAATAAAGTAATGCATGTCAGTCAACAGCAGATAGATGGTGCAGACTTGCAAATTGAAACTTCTTCTTGGCTCCAAAAGTGGATGTCTGTTCAAGTCTTCACTGCTGGGTCAAGCTTTCCCAAGAATAGCCTATGAGTCCTCTCCAGTTATTAGGGTGAGTCGCCAATTGGGTGTCTCCCAGCTATGAGGTCAAGCCTGCTGTTAGGAGACTTTGTGTATCTCTGTCATCCCTGTGACTGGTCCTGCAAGCCCTATCAGGCGGCCCCACCGAGGTTATTTGGCAGCCTTCCCTCCGGGGTTGACACGCGTATCCACTTCCACCCGTCTTGATGTTGTTGTCCATGGGGGGCGCCTTTTAGATTCCAGGTATTGCCCAATGGAAAGAGCCCTGGTGCTTTCCATCGCTCCTGGGTTGTTAGAGGCCGGAGTCTTTGGACTTTTGGGTAGACCTCGTATAACATGTTCTGCAGTTTCTTCATCTCATTACATTTCTTGTGGGTGGATATGCTAGTTGTCCCATCCATGATCTAATCTAGCCTCTTATCTCTTAGTCTTTGTAAACCATTGAATAGAAACTTATATTATTTAACATAAGTGTAAAAAATACTAAAGGATACGTTTGTCTGAGAAGCAGCCCATCTGAATCATTTAGAACACTTGCTTTTTACTTCCACTAAGAACACTTAGATGTAAAGTGAGTTGAAAGATAGGGTGAAACAGGAAGGGGGAAACCAAAGTATCCTAAGAAAATATATCTTTCAAGGAAATAAGAACATAGCAGACACACATTTTACACATCATATATTGTATAACAGAAAATATCATTGATAAAAGTGAATTTATATAAATGCTTCTTTCTCAATATAAATAGGTATTGTAATATTATGCTAAAATGCAACATATAATTTGTTCTATTTATAAGTAAACTCATTGTGTGGTTTAGTAGTGCTGTGTAACCACAACCTAATTTATGTGTTTTCTTCACTAATGACCAACTTTATGATTTACACACACTTTTACATCAAAACTCAATTGGTAACCTAGCACATATCATATTATACAGTTTTCTGTCTTTATGTGGATGGTTTAATATTAAAGATATTAAGCTTTTTGTTATTTTTACATTGTACCTATTCTAAGGAGGAAAGCAGTGGTGCTATTCCCTCAAAAATCTTTAGTGTCAGCTCTTAATATACTGGAGATCAAGAGATTATATTCAAATTCTTCCTAACAAATTATTCCATTTCTTTTACTTTACGTTACAGGTACCCACTGTATATTTCAGATATTAAATGTTCTGGACATTAATATCTTGCTAACTTATTATATTACACATTAAATGGAATGATGTTTTCTTAATATAGCACTTTCATTTCTGTTTTGTAGCTTATGCATAAAAGTTTATTTTAAAAAATCATTACAAGTACTTTTTACATTATGTAAATAATAAAACAGACATAAACAATTATTTCATATTGCACATATGTAACAATAATTAATCATATGGATCATTTTAGAAATTGTTTTTAGAGTGGGCAAACATTTACTATGCTATATAAAACACTTGAAAATAAGAGAATTACAAGAAGTTAAATATACTAAGTTGGTAGAATAGTAGTAGGTACCTATAGAGATTTAAAATAACTGGGATAATTATAATGATATGTTTACTATGGGTAGGTACAAACGAAAAAAGGTAAATTATTTTTGTTGCCTTTCTTTTCTTGGTGAAGGTAGAAGCTACTTTAGAAAAAGGTAATTGTAGAGAGATGCTATGGGTTCAGTGGCGAAGTGTGCAATCAAGCACTGGAAGTGCCACTTCCCCAAGAATTTCAGGAGAAAAAGAAGAAAAACAAAAAATTCACGCCAAACAATATGTTATTTCCTCTAGATACATTATCAAAATTTATTCCCATATATCCGTGGTACAGCAGCCAACTTGACAGTAACTTAGATTCACGTGACCAGTTCTTTGAGCTCATTCAACACTGAATATTTACACATTTGTAACCTTGAATAACATGCATGTAGGTTTTTGGAAGCAATTGCCTCTTAGGTAGTTAGGATTTTGTTAGATGAAGCCTCTATAGTGAATGAAGAAAAGTTTACTTATTGTTTTATGTGGTGCTTTTAAATACAACTGTAAGCAGCATTAGCAACAGCAATTTAGGTAAACTGGTATATAGTGGTGACAAACAGGAAATTCTTGTGAAGTTTTGAGTTACAAGCAGAAGTGTGTGAATTGTATATTTTCTCCATGTTAAATTAACGGTGTGGGCCAGCTGTAGGAAAAATTGGAATGTCTGAGTGGAAGGGGGAAGCAGGAATGTCTGCTTGTACTGTAACCAGTCTTGCTATGCAAGAAGAGCCTATGTGTGACTGTACAATTATGAGTACTAAAGAGTAACTTTAGTTCAAGTCATTATTCGCTCTTATTTTAATGAAAAATATTACTTGGAGCTTCCCTTGCTTTGAAAGTCACACCTTGCCACTGTAGGGACTGGACGTCTCTGATTTGTCTTGTCATGTAAAACATGCAAAAGCTATCACTGAGTGGTGAATTTCAGAAAGGTAAAAAGGTAAATTTAAAAATTATAAAATTTAATTTGAATTGGAACTGAAGTACTTCTCTCCCTCCCATTACAAATTTGTACACTAAAACTAAATAAAATTGTTTACTACCTCATTAACTAGTAAAGGAGTGAAATTTGGTAAATCAGTTGATTTTATCAGTTGCCTCTGCCAATGGACCACAGCTGTACTTTTGACATCAATTTTAATTCTAACATATATATTTCAGTGAGTGGTTAGACCACTTGGCTCTCACTTTGGTGGCCTGAGTTCGATCCCAGGCGACCGCAAAGTGGGATTTGGGGGGGACAACATTGCACTGGGGTGGGTTTCCTCCAGGTCCTCTGGTTTCCTCCATCATCATGCCACCAATTGCTCCATCATTCTTTCATCCTAGGCGTTGGGCTAACCCCCCAATCCTGATCTCATCTATCAGGTCAATCAGCTCCCTCTCTCTGAGAAAACCCAAGCGATTCCTAACACCAGCATTGGTGAGGAAGGGAGACATAAAAAGAATATATATATATATTTCAGTAGTAACTATAACTTCCATCACTTTCACATATAATAGTATTTAAATAAATGTAGAATAAATATTATTTGAAGCAAAAGGTTAGAAACAGTGATGTATTTAACATTTGAAAGTAATGAGTCGGTAATTCAAACACAAACATCACTCAAAATATCCTTACTTGGACATGAACTCTACAGTTTACTGTATTGCTCCAAATTTTTTAAGTATACAAGTATAAAGATATTCTTTGTAGGCATTATTAATTTTAATTAAAGATAAAAGAAGTGTTCGTTTAATGAAATGTTAAAAAAGACATTTCCACTTCTTAAAGAAAGTGATATAACTGAAGAATCGCAAGGAAGTGTCATCAGCATCTACAAGTAACAAGTAGATGAATTAATTTTTTAGCTTTCCTGCCTCGGTAGCGTAGATGGTGATATGTCTGCCTCATGTTCAAGAGGTCCCGAGTTTGAATCTCGGTCAGGGTGAGTTACCTGGATAAGCTTTTTTCCAGAGTTTTCCCTTATCCTGGAAGATGAATGTTGGGTAGCTATAAGCTCCATGGACCCCGGACTCATTTGAGCATCATTTCAACCATTTCATTCATTGTCCAATATGACTTAATGTTGGAGCGCGTAAATTAAAAAGAAAAATAATCATAGCTTTGGATCATGTAACCGTACTTCTTTCTAGGGCGCTAATAACCTTGCAGTTGAGTGCCCTTAAACACATATCTATCTGTAATTCTTTCTTAATTTGTAAGCTTTTCACAGGCCTGTTATATGTTTCAAAATATTATAAAGAAATATAACCATAAATGTAGTAATTAAATAGATATAAACATAAGAATGCCAGTTTTTTCTCTTTTAAATCAGGTCAGCCTAATTAAGAGCTTTTGGGGAAGGGGTTTCTTTAGTTCTTTCATAGGCACCAATTTATTTCTGACCAAAATAAGTTTTTGAAATGGGCAACACTCATAAACTTATGCCCTTGGAGACTATTGTTACCTGAATTTGGGTTCATAGACCAGTTGGCTAAAACACTATATTGGCCAGGAGTTCAATGTAACAGGTTACTGAGTGTATATGTGGACTGTGCTGTGGCCAAGTGGTTAGACTGCTTGACTCTCACTCTTAAGGTTTGATCCCAAGTGACCACGTGCAAGATTTGTGGTGGAAAACATGGCGCTGGGGCAGGTTTCCTCCGGGCTCCCCAGGTTTCGCCGTCATCATTCCACCAATTGCTCCATTATCACCTTTCCTTTCTCTTGTCTGCCCTCATTCCATCTTCTACTTCTCTCACTCATACCAAGCATCGGGCTGATCACCCATCCTGGGTTCTCTATCTGATCCAGAGTTTCTGTTCCTCAATCCAACAGCTAAAGACATAAGGGATAGAGGAACAAGAATGCCTAAACACCACGATAGTGGTACAACTAAGGAAGTTAAAGAAGAAAAAGAATGTGAATGTTTACTACTCTGCTCCAAAGTATGTGGCAAAAACAGGGTCTACCCACATAAAATAAATACTGACTAGCATGCATGTATATTAATGGGACTTTGATTGCACAATAGCAGAATATATGCTTTATATATAATTTTAAAAAATATTTTTCAAAATTCATTATTTATTTTCAGCTTTATAATATCAATAATTTTAAACAAACCACTAAAATATGTAATAGTAAAGACTGAGAAAATTTTTAGCAATAATTCAAATTTTGTTAAATATATATATATTTCTTTTATCTAATGTTTTGATTTTGGAACTATTAAAAGTTTAAAAGGGTTGAACTGCAGTAGTAGAGCAATTTAATTTAGAGTTAGATATTCTGAAACATATATTTAATGTTTGTTCATTATTATTTACTTCATTAAAGTTATAAATATAAAGGTATGTGGTAGCAAGAATTTATCTTGCATTCTGTTTTTTCAAAAACAGAATTAATCAAAGAAGGGAGGAAGAGAAGGTAAGAAGCATGAATTAGAATTAGGATTGCTATGGAGGGTATTTAGCACCAATACGTGTGTTTATTGTACCTAAGCCCCAAGTGAGGCATCCCCGGGAGGAAATATGTGGCAAGATGAGACAGAGGGGCAACCCGAGGCGTCGAGGCACCCACCGACACTTCTACCATGAAAGAGACCATCAGATGAGAGATGGTATTAAATGATAATGGAGATGAAATGGAGGGACAGAAAATTCAGGTGTTGTAATTATCCTACCCAGCATTCAGCTGGTGACACAGGGAAACCCCCAAAAAACCCATGGGTCAGGTAGATTGGCCACGGAATTGAACCTGGGCCTCCCGAATGCGGGCTCTGACGAAACTATCTGAGCCATCCTGCGTGGTAAGAAGCATGGAAGTATTAAGCAAAATAATCAGGTACAAAGAAAGAAAGGAAGAAAGTTCTATTCAAAGTAAAAGTTTAGAAATATAACTAATATAAAACAAAAGTAGTCTTATCGTTATCCATTCCTTCATTATATACAAATAAAATGGCAATAAAATTTACAGTCTTCATTCCATTATACACTAGCTGCTTCCTAAAATGACCCATATGTTTACAAAAGTCACCAGTTTTTAAAAACTAAGTCAGCAAAACAAATACTTACAATAATTATACACATAAGTAATTTTAATACAAACATTTACAATCTATAATGATACTATTCCTACACTTCTTTGCTTTATTCTGTTTTTGTGCTAAGTACATCAATGTGATAAGGTGAGCTATATACAAGGCATTCTAAGTATCATTTGTTTACACTAATTTAGTGCTGTTCATTCTTAAATAGTTTTAATATTGTACCACTGCTGTAATACTATGATAATATCATGCTTAGTTTCACATATAATATGAAAATGTTCACTGTTTTTTTATCACAAATACGCTGACACTATTTACTATAATTTCATGCAGAAGTCACTTTATGGACGGCTGTAGTTTCTTTATGGAATATTAAGTACATAAAAAAATGTATACTCCCGTTTCCTTCTCTGTCCAGATACATGGAATGTGATAATCTGATTATCTACATACATCTAATGACAGGAAGATGAAATAATATTGTCGTATCTATGCGGTAATGGAGGAACCCTATTTCTTAAGAGTAATAGTAATAATATAGCTCAGTGGCTTGGAACATCACAAATATGGAGGAGAATATAAATATGAAACTGCCTCCTAAAAATAGAATGTAAGTATGAATTTCCAATATTTTACCCATTCCTGTTGATCGAATATGCCGAAAGCAAACCACAGGCAGGCATAATAATAAACTAATGTACCAATAAATGTATTAAAGACAGGTATGCAGTGGTAGCATAAACAGGTTTAACACACACAAAAATTATATACATATTACCTACATTGCTTTCTTGTTTATCCAAGCTCCCACCTTGTCACAATTTACAATAGAAAGTTTAACTATATCTCTTTTTCTTTTTTTCATTTTTGCTTCTTAGTATCCAAACAAACATTTACATTGCACCCATTCTTCAGGAGCAATTGTATGCTGCATGCTTTAATATAACAAGATTTTATCATTACTCATACTGAAGACCAAACCAAATAAAATTTTATATATGAAGGTGTTTATTTTTCATTCAATGGCGCTTTGCTTTAAAATAAGGCAATAATATATCCTTGATATTTTAAAAACTGAATGGAAGTAGAAATAATTTATCTTTAAAATATGTAGAAAGTTCAAACATAATTGTGTGTGGCATAAGTGTTGTTCATGTTTAACTTTAACATCGAAAATATAGTACACAGAGTAATTAATGTTATGGTATTTTGATACACAGAAACAATGAATTTCACTGTTATAAAGAAGAGAACAGTTTACTGCAATGCTTGTATATTACAAGCCATACTGGTTTTAAAACTGATTATACCTGTACAGTCATTTTAAACTAAAAGGTACCAAAAAGGTATGTCAAACCTATGGAAAAACATTTCTTGCATATAAAGGATAAAAAAATATTATTTGAACATAGGTCCGGAAATTGTTTATTTCTATGGTAGAGCTCCTTTTTTACAACTTTGTTTACATGGTGAGATGTGAAATACCTAGCTGTTCTGTGGCCATAACCCTACAACAGTACTGAGGTTTAATTGTACAATAGTAAATCTTCACTTTTAAAAAATGGTTAAATTGGTGGAGGCAATCAGTGGTGGCTCATGCCGAAAAATAACAGCGAGCTGCAGGAAAAAAGTCCATGCAACTCACCTAGTTTCGAAAAATGAAGTCCATGTGCCCAAGTTTCTTCATGGTATAAAAAGAATTCCTACTTCCTCTCATTTTGCTCAATTTTTAGATTGGGTATTGGTCGCCCTAATATTTTTATACTAACCCTTTCTTCTAATGCTTGCATTGAAAAAGGGAGTTATCAGAAGTTCATTAACCGTGTTCATTATTTACTGTTTAAAGTTTTTGTTATTCATACATTGAATAAAATGAAATTATAACACGTTTCACACTTACACACAAAATAAACTGATATCAGCCACTAAATAACGTTACACAAAGAAATACTTGGACATAATGCGAGCATGCAAACCACATGCACTAGTTATGGGGATTCTCGTTATGGTCGCGGGGATGGTGTATCATGCCAAGATGATATGTGCATCACAGACAATCTGCCCTCCGATTTAATAACCATTAGGTATTGGATCTGTTTACGTAAGTAGGACAGAATTAGTTTCTAGAACTAAAATATAAAGCAATGATAAACTGTTAAATAATTTTCAATGCATATTCAAGTTCTACAGCTCTAACTATGAGTGTTGGTGGCCCTGCTTCACCGTGCAGCAAATGATCACCGCACAACACCCAGATGCAGCACGCATTTGTGCAAAAATCTAGGGAACTTAGGACATCAGGGAGGCAAGAGGGGAATAACTGATTACCGAGTTTGCTGGCTCTCAGCACGCTGACGTCACGGATATGTTCCATTAGTTACACAGGTGTTTTCCATGCATCAAGAGTTCATTATTGGTTGTATTCAATTTCTTATACTTACAATAATGCATTGCTATTTACATGGTCTTTTAAAAATTCTACAATGTCATTTATAAAACAGAAAAGAGTGTGCTGCAGCACGTAAGGATGAGTCGCCCCTGGAGGCAATGCATTTCACCATTGTTGTCATTGTGCTATAGTAAAGTATATAGTCCACTTGTTAGACACTAATACTCAGCTCATGCATGATGTAGCTCCTACTCATTTCAGGCTTTCTGTCCGTTGATTTCTGAATAGCAGGTTTCCTGGTAGATGGATATGAAGAGGTAGACCAATTCTGTTACCTCTATGCTCACCTGACTTAAGCCCATTAGGTTTTTATTTATTGAGACATTTGAAATCTCTTATTTATACAACTCCAGTTCCAGATGTAGAGACTCTTCCTGCTCATATTGTGGAAGGCTGCCACAATGACATTTTCCAGGCCTAGCTCAGCACATTAGGGAGTCTATGCGATAGTGGATTGATGTATGCATTGGAGCTAATGGACGCCATTTTGAACATTTGCTGTGATTTCATGCTTTCCCACTGTTCTGTCATTGAGTGTTGTATGGGATTCAGCCATATAAAAAAAAAATCCTTTAAAAACAAAATAAACAATATCTGGACCCATGTTCACATAACATTCAATTCAATTATAAATTGATATGTCTATTGTTTATAGTTCATTGTGCATATTCCGAACTACTCTTGGTTAGCAGTACTATTATAGTGTATATTATATTTATGTTTAACATTATATTATTATATTGTTATTATTCAGTACTGTTATTATTATTTGCTGCTTCTGTCATTCTTTGTTACTTTATGTACTTGGTTACTTTGACTGGATTCAATCATGTGCTACACCATATTGAACTGAATTGAATGTTTTTATCCTCTATCCGTAAGAGATGTTATCTCAAATTTATGTCATACCCTTTTGTTATATATGTAAATGAAGCTTAATTAGTTATTTAAAAACAACCAATTAATAAAATTAGAAGTAAAATGTTGATTTATTTACATTTTCTTTTTACCTTATATCTCATCCTGACCTTAAGAATTCCCTGTTGTTAATGGTTTATTTACTTAGAGTAATTGCTTTGTAAATTATCTGTGATCAAAGATTTTAACATATTGATAATAAGACTACAGAATATGTGATCTTTTTCCTTAAAATTACTGTGCAACTTTCAGTAACAAAAAAACTTTGATTTGATTTACACTGATGTTACAAAATGTTTGTAAAACATATTTTCTTGCACAATACTCTAGTCACTGGCATATATTTCTATTTTGGATGGGGTTAATTTCTTCAATAGGATATTCTCATTACTTTTCTGAGTATATAAATGTAAGTTACTTCCTTCTAGTGCTCCATATGTTATCAGCCCTTCAAATGGAGCACAAAAAGTCACAAAACATGGCAGGAAAAAAATTAAATTTGCTGAAGTATGCTGCAGGACTTTCATGTCCCTCTGATCTGCCATATCTACCAGAGAAGCACTGACTTGCATTCATCTGCAAGCCTTGCCATCTTCCTGCCAATGATGCTTTATTTCCAATTACTATATTTACCTACTACAGACTGAATTAAGCAAATAAGTACTTAAAAGCTTTAGTTTATGACAATACTAGTCTCAGAAAATAACTATCATATGGTATTTACTTTGTTCCCAATTACCACAGTTAAGCAAATCCACCATATTCTGTTTGTCGCATGCTGGTGTGGTGCTTCTCCTGTAAGAAACAAAAAAGAGTTTTTAAGATATAGAACTAAAATACACTGAAACATAAAACTACCATAATTTTGAATTAAAGTAATAGATCATACTCTATTTATTACTAGCATTTACCTAGAATGTAATTTGTTAGGACTGATAAATTGGACATGGAATATTAATTAAATTCAAAATTATATTCAGCTCTCAAAAGAGTTGTAACTTTTACTCTATTAGACTTTTGAAGCACATTATTGTAGCATTATATTATGAAAGATATAATAAAGACAATTAAATGACAGTATCATGTGTCATTTTTCTTGGAAAATTTGCTGTGAATAAGTCTCTTACAGTATAAGACTTTTTATGAGCGGAGTCAGAAATTTATAATGCATAAATAAGTTTAAACTTCAGTGTTCAAACTCCTAAAAGTGTACTACACACTTGAACTTTAGTGGTTTACACACTGAAACTTTGGTTTCCAATTATGCCTGAGAATAAACACATAGTGGACTTCTGTACAATATGAGTAAAGTAAATAAACAAATATTTTGTAATGATGCTGTCAATCGCCAGGATAATATCAGTGCCTCTGTCAAGCTGGAATTTCAACCATAGGAGTTCCTTTACATGGAAGTGAATCCACTGATATGAAGGTGATGCTTTTAAGGATGTTTAAAAATCATCGTTCTGAGCCAGATTTGAACCCATAACCTTGGGATTATGAACCAATATCTAACCAACTAAGCCATGCAAATCAATATATAAGTGTGTTTACATTTTGATACCTTGGCATACTTCTTTCTCTCATAAAATGAAAGTAAGCTTTCCAGTTGGTGATTGATATTTGGCTTTAGTGGTTAATGTTTACTCATACAGTTTTACTATTGGATTTGGACATAAACTAAAGAACAACTGCATTATTCTGAGACATCAGTTGCAAAAGGCAACACTGTATTATTCAATACTGCAAATAAGTGAGGATCTAAAGAGAATTCCTCCAAACACACATCTAAAGAGAGGTTAAGAGGGACTAAGCTGTCAAACTATAATAAATATTAAACTAATGTGGTTATTTTATTTTACCAATCATTCTGTATAGTCTAACTAAACTGACTTTTGGATAAGTCAATCACTTCTTTCTTTCTTTTTTCTTTTTTTTTTCTTTTTTTGTAATTTATGTCCTCCAACGTTTAGTCATATCGGACGATGAATGAAATTGGTGAAATGATGCTCAAATGAGCCCGGGTTCCTTGGAGCTTAGAGCTGCCTGACATTCGTCTTTAAGGATAAGGAAAAAACCCGGAAAATACCTTATCCAGTAACTCACCCTGATCGAGATTCGAACTCGGGACCTCTTGAACATGAGGCAGACATGCTACCATCTACGCTACCGAGGCGGGCACACTTCTTTATTAGTGAAGTACTATCTTAGATCTTGAGGACTTCTGCCCTAGCATGACAGAATTGCAGCCAGTTTCCTGAGTTGGGCAACATATAAGGTACAGTCAATGGAGATGAAGGTAAAGAATATGAAATTTCTAGTATAGGAGGTCTTAAACTTAGCACGACCTAAATCAGTCACAATTCCATGGTTTCCTGGACATCAGTAAGATAAGCTGATGTTTCAATGACAGTACTGGCTAATTGTATAGTATGCTTTAGATACAAACATACTTAAGAGGGAAGGGGGAGGGAAACACAAACACACCCCACATGCAGGACACAGACCTTTTACCAAAAATACTTCTCTTGGATTTTAGGAGAGGGGAACCTCAACATGTGTATTTCTGGTGAACTCAATATCAAATTTTTGATGAAATGCAATAGGTACTTCCTCACTTAAGTTGTAGAGGAAAAAAAAAAGGGTAAATAAGTTTTCATATAGTTCTTTATGAAATAATAGTCATCCAGTTAACATAGGATAGGATAGAATCGTAAGGAGGGGATTTGGCATTGCAGTCAGTCTTATCTATTGGACCTACGCCCCAAGTGGGGCATCCCTGGAAGGAAGGATGAGATGAGACAGAGGGCCACCGTTCCATGGAGTCACTACAGAACAGAGGGCAGGGTTACAATAATTCATCAGTTTGAAACTCCCCGGCAGGCCAGTACAACTGGTATCCCACCCACCAAGGTCCTGAAATGGCCCACTAGACTGGCCTAGATAATGGAGACTGTCCTACTGGAGGAGGAACTGTTTACCAAGAGCATGTCATCCTGCCATGCAGTACCAAGACTCCTATATTACATCAGAGGATGTAATAAACCTCTCCAGCATTTGCCTGTTGACGCCTGTGGTGCCGTATGTAGTGAAAGCGGCCGTTAAACACTACACATTTCATTTTTTGCCTGTTGACCTAGGAAAACCCCTGAAAAAAGTCATGGGTCAGGTAGGCCAGCCATGGTAATTTAACCCGAACCTCCTGAATGCAGGCCAGATATGACACCTGCTCTCTCTTAAATTAACATGCTTTCTGTGAATTTTTTTTATTAAAATGTAGCCTAATAAAGATGTTTATTTTTACAAGCTTACAGACTGTAAATTGCTTTGTAACACTGAGAAACATGAAAATTAAATAATCAAATAACAAATCATTGATGATATCCTACAGTCTTTCTAATAATTATTATTTTAGGTATAAAAAAGTGATTTTATGCAAAACTGAAGCTTGTTCTAAAGAAACCATAAACATATTCACTATAGCGGGTCTTTTATCTCCTAAAGTTTCACACATTTTGCAAAACAAGGACACTATTAAGTATTTATATTAATTTTCAAGAAATATAATGTATTTTTAAGAATAAAAATTATGTTTTAAAACTCTAAGCCCTATAGATATTAGTAGTGGAATATGCTATGTTTATGTAAGATAATCTAGAGCTTAACTCTTCTGAATCTACTAGCACACTACCAAAATTATAAATGAGAATGCTTCATAAGAAGCTATCAGTATCCAAATCAATCAGTACTAAGAAACTATAAAACTAAGCCTGTAGTAGGTACAATACCCACTAATGTAATCGGTAACTTATAAAATAATGAAATGTGAAAGCAATAAAGCAACTAAAGTTTGGTTTAAAAGAGAAGTATTTGTTTACATATGTGTAAAATATTCTTTTAAAGAATGCCTATGCAACTTGGAAAACCTTGAGCAGATAAAGCAAACATTTTCCCGAAAATCTGTATTGCATTTGCATCACAACATTAAGTTCGACAGTTTATAACTTTAAGTTTAATTCAAATTAAACTGTCTCATTATAGCTGCATACTTTATCATATCATTTAAAAGTTTTACCTGTATTTTCTCATTCTTCACAATCTCTATAGAATAGGAAATTATATTCCAAATAGTCAATCCCAAGTTTGTCCTTAGGAAGCAAACAAAGATTCTGTAAGCAAATAAACAACAGAGCAAAATTATTAGAATAAAAGCTTCCTTTGGATTTAAATTATTTTTTAAATCAAACACATAACTGGGAAAATAAAAAATTTAAGATTATAATAATGTAATAATGATAGTGAAACTAAGCATAGTAAGCATACAAACATATAAATTAAAAAAACAACTAAAAAGCTAAAATTAATTATATATATATACTGTGGAAACTTGTTTACTCGGGTTAACTGGAAGTTAACAAAAATCCAGATTATCCAGAAAAAATGAAAAAATGATAAAAAAAAAAAAAGAAAACATGTACAACATCACCAAAATATTTTTAAGAGTTTAGAAGTTACTACTGGCTCACTTTGACCTACAGTATTTGCACTGTACGCAATATAGCTGTAAACTAGTCGGTAGTAAAAAAGACGGTGAGCTTGTGCTGTCTCAGTTTAGTGTATTGCTTATGAGCAGCACGATCTTACATTTACTTTAACATTTCATTTGACTATGTTTTGGTTTGACTCTCGAAATAAAGCATCAATTTCTCTATGTTTGCTACTGCTTGTAAGTGGGTCATAACCACAGCTGGTTCATCAACACTGTCTCAATCTGAATACCCATCATTTTCATTTTCAGTAACACTGCATAATCCTATAATGCATTCCTCTGTAATGGATTTATAAACTTCCACCATTGTTGATTTGCAACCAATTGTCAATGTCTTCTTCATCAACATTGGAACAGCTATCAATATTTTTCAAAATGTCTATAAAATCTTCTTCCATAATTATTTTTTCTCTCTCTTCAATCTTGTTTTTTGGCAAATCATACAAAGAGGGCCACAACTTTTTCAATTACTTTAAGTTTCTCCTCCAACCAGTCCCAAGCAGGTGGGGTGAGTGCAATGAATTTGCCTGCTGGAAACAGAATTTGAGTAATGTACCTACTGAGAATAGCAATTTATTGTGTGGAAAACAAGTCATAATTTACAAACAACCTATATTTTTTTAGACTAAGGACGCAAGCGATTTGTTTGTGAAATCGATCTCCATTAGAAAGAAGTATTAACACCAATTTCTTAAGATAAGTGAAGCCTTAGTGGAAAATATTTATATTTGTGTAATAGCATTAAAATTTACTACATTTTTCTAAAAAAGATGAAATTCCTAATAATAAAAACTCTGGTATTTATCAATTTAATTGTTTAGATTGTGATCAGGTTTACATTGGTAAGACAAAACATAATTTGGAAACCAGAACGAAAGAACATTTTCATAACATTAAGTATAAACAAACTGATAAATCAGCCGTAGCAGATCATTTTTGGTCATTTAACCATAATATAAGTCCTGAAGTTAAATTACTAAAACAATTAAATGTTCCGATAGATTTAATGGTTTGGGAAAAGTTATTTATTTAAAAAAATAAACATCACGTAATGAATTTTGAAATACCATTAGTTGATTCTGTTCTTAAGTTTGTTTTGTTTTCAGATTTTGTAATACTGAAAAAACATAGGTACATATGAACTTCCTTAACGACGAAGTGTGTTGACTGAGGACGTGAACAAGGGTTCGTGAAATCAATTTCAACTAATTCAACTAATAAGAAAAAATTACATCATTTTCTTAAGATAAGTGAAGTTTTTTGTTACAAATAGTTTTATTTGTATAAGCTATCATATTATATACTACGTCATTTACTTTTTAATTTTTGAGGGACTAGCTTTGGGAGCCACTGCTTCTCTTTTCAATCTCAAAGGTCTGATTGTCATTGGTTGTTGCTTGCAGTCTTCTCTCTGAATTACTTTACTAAATTGTCAACTGGGGAATTTCAGACTTAATTAATCACTCTTTGTATTTCCATATTAAGATGCTCTCCCACGTGAGCTTCTTATTTCACATGATAATTTCAGATTTGAGTCAAGGTTATGGTTTTCATTCTAGAAGTGAAATTCTGCTAATGATTTGTCTTTTTATTTCAATTTGACCTTTCTAAAATGTTCTTTGGCTCTGGTTTTAGGTTTCTTTTCCTTTGCCCTATATGGAATTTATCATCAATCAATAATAAACATCAATCTCTTGGGTTATTTATAGATCTTAAAAAAGCTTTTGATACAGTTAGTCATACTATTTTACTCAAAAAGTTAAATTCATACGGGATTAGAGGTGTAGCAGGAAGCACCTTATTTGGAAAATAGAAAACAATATGTTGAAATTGATAAATGTCATTCCGATGTTGTGAAACTTGAACATGGTGTTCCTTAGGGCACAATTTTAGGTCCAATATTGTTTTTGTTGTACATAAACGATTTACCCTCTAGTTTACCACAAGCAAAAACAGTGTTATTTGCAGATGTTACAAATATGATTTTTAAAAGCAGTTGTGTAGCTAAACTTCAGTCTGTAGTAAATGAATCCAATAAGGCGTTGCAAGATTGGCTAGTAAAGAACAAACTTCAACTAAATATTAGTAAAACTGTCTCCATACACTTTAACCAGCAGGTAACACAAAATCCACTGAACATTTTTATGAATAACTCAGTACTCCAAAAAGTAAGTGAAACAAAATTTCTTGGTGCTTGGATTGACTCAGGTCTCTCTTGGAACACTCATATTGAAAAAATAACGCATAAGCTCACTCGACTATGCTTCACACTTAGTAATATTGTTACGCTTGATGTTTTGCGATCTGTGTATTTTGTCTATGTACAAAGCCATATTTCTTATGCCATACCACTATGGGGTTCATCTCCAAAAGTATCTCAGGTATTTAAGATTCAAAAGAAAATTATAAGAATAATGAAAAAGGTACCCCTGCGAACTCCAAGCAAAGCCATCTTTTCTGAATTTAAGATATTGCCCGTTATGTCTGTATACATTCTAGAGACAGCATGCTTTGTCCATCAAAATATAAGTTCCTTTAAAAAGAATTCAGATTTTCATATGTATAACACAAGAGCAGCTAATAACTTACATTTAACCTCACATAGGATCAATAAAAGTCTTAACAGCATCGCCCATAGAGGAATTAGTTTGTATAACAAATTACCATATACTTTAAAATCACTTGATAAGAAACATTTTAAAACTAAATTAAATGTGCTACTCTTAGTCCATATGCCATATTCAATATAGGAATTTTTAAATCTTGGTGGTCTTCTGGTCTTGAAATGCTTCTGTATGTTTATGTATATATTGTAATTCTTGCGGCTAATAAAGATTTTATCCTATCTTATCTTATTATTTTTCAAAATTCTTAATTGAAGAATGTTTTTATTCTGTACAAGAGTTTTTTAGTTAGTTTTATCTTCAGCTGTATGATATATTATGTTCTTATATATTTTTGTTTTTTAAATTACTATATTATCTGTTTCTTGTAATCACATATTCTTTTGTATATTTTTTACCTGTGGCTATGTTAATGTTATTCTTTATATTGTGCTTGACATGTCCATTATCTTGTACAAGATATCTAGGATGAATAAAGATGAATATGAATATGAATCATAATCCTTACAGTTTATTTGGTACATTGCAGATCTCTTGGTGGAATTTCTCTTCTTTTTTAGAATTTAACCCTTTTATTAATGAGTATCTATTTATTAGTGCCAACATGATATTTAGTTCTCTAAAGATTTTTTGAGTTTGCTAAATCAGATGGGTGAATTCTCTCTACGTGCTATTGCATTCTTTTTCTATGGTGAATGTTTGCTTAATTGAACTTACTTCCTTAATTTTTCCTTAATACTACTTTCTTAACATTTTAGAAACGTAAAATTGAAGCAGAAAGTCAAATCAGCAGTAGCATTTCACTTTTGAAATAAAAACCATAAATTTGACCCAAATCCAAAACAAATCCAAAATGATTATCCAAAAGGCATAATAAACCATAATAAACTCATAACGTTGGAGAGCATCTCAATATGGAAATACAAAGACCAATTAACTTTGAAATCCCGCCAGTCAACAATTTGAAAAGAACTTCATTATTCCTGCACCAGAGAGAAGAATACAGAAAACAACAACGGACAATATGGAAATACAAAAACTGAATTTTAGATATCAAAATCCCACTATTGACAATTTAGTTAAGAATTTCATTGTTCCACCACTAAAAAACAAACTGTGGGCAATTACAACCAATGACAGCTGTACCTTTGAGGTTAAAAATAAAAGCAATGGCTCTCAAGACTAGTCTGTCAAAAACTAAAAAGTTAGTGATGTAGTTTGAAAAAAAAATGAACTAAAAATGTTTGTTAAATAATTTGGACATCACTGTTAATAAATTCCTTCAAATATCAGTTAAGCTATTATACTGATTACGTAGAAAAACATCAATTTCATAAGTTAAGTGGAGATGTAGTAGCAAATATTTATATTTGTGTGAAAGCTGTTACATGTTTGAGTGGCTATGATTTGACTCTACAACTCTCTTTAAAAAAGTACGATATAATCTGTGTCAGGACAGAATAAGCCTAAGTGAAGAGAAAAAGCATTCATTCATGATACTGATATAATTCAACACAATGTGCACATTAATCCTTTTTAGCTTCATTCAATACATTTATATTAATAACATTCTATTCTTTATATTTTGAGCATTATCTTTCACCCAAATTCTCTAGTTGAGATTATTTTTAAGTACAGTCCTCCTTCATATCAGATGATGGCTGAAATGATGCTTGAATGACTTCAGGTCCATACAGCTTAGATTTATTGACATTCATCTTCCAGGATAAGAGAAAAACATGGGGAAAAAAAACGTATCCAGATAATTCACCCTCACCAAGTTTGAACTTGGGATCTCTTGAATGTGAGGCAGACATGCTGCCTCCTATGCTACAAAGGTGGACTGCTTAATTCATACTGCAAGTTTCATATTTACAAATTTGTTGGTTGTTGGCATTGCAAATCTTCAAGTTTTGTTTTTATTTGTTTATTTATTTACTTATTTATTTATCACTTATTTATAATAAGCATTAATCATATTTGCATTACTGCTATGTATTTTTATTTTAAAAATTAAACTTATAAACAAAAGTTCTGTTCTAACATGAGATGTACAAGCAGCTTGTTTTAATTTGAATAATGCATTTTAAGTTTTTGTATTGTCGCGAACCTGTATCTACGATCACGCGGCTTGTTTACACAAAAGGAACTGATAGGCGGGCAGTGTGAAAACCAAGAGCTGGCAGATGAAGATAACATGCAGATAAAGTTCTGCTGAAACAAACAAACTGAGATAAATGGAAATTTCTAGTTACTTCTTGACTGATAGAGACTGTTTGGGTTCTGGTTTATTTTCGAATAATCTAGAAATTATCAGTGAAGTATTTAAAAGAGGCGACTATTGGCCAAGAGGCGAGTTGTAAGTTGTAAAACAGTCGCAGAAGACGTAAGTGGAGAACAGCAGAGAGTTGTGAGTAAACAGTAAACAGCTGTGAACAAATGCTGTGTAACAAGAGTTGATTGTTATTGTCATCGACCTTGGTAGATTGTGGTGTGTATATGTGATGTAATGCTGTTGCGTGAGAATTGAATAGTGTATTTCGACGGAAATAAAGAACATATAGAATTTTGGCAAATTGGACTTTTAATTCTACGAACCCACAAAGTCACAGTACGGATTATTATCAATCAGTTCTAGAAACTAATTTGATTACTGGAGGATAAAACATACGTAAAATAACATGAAAACTAACATTTTCATTCATAATGTTTTATTACTCTAATCTGTAGTATGTTAATTTATTTCACTTTATAATGATAACATTTTAATTTTGTAGCTATGGAAAAAAATCGGTGAAAGAAGCTTTTACAGACTGAACATATTTCTCAAGCTTATAAATTCATGGTCTAGCAAGTTTCAAGACTCTCAATGTTTCACTCAGGAGTGTCCTAGGTGAAACGTCAGTAACTTTGAAATGTGCTAGTCCATGGCCTAGAAGTTCAGGAAATATATTGAATCTCCCAAATTCTGGCGATGAAAGTCTTGCTCAGTCATTTATGGAAGAGCAACTTCTTGAATGATTTCAAATTATCTACTAAAATGGTGAAAGACAGTAAATAATCAGAAAATCGTAACAATCTTTTAATCTTAAAAAGTTTAGAGATGAAGAAACTCACTGTGACAGTCTGTATAAGTTGCACCCTGTAGCGAAGTGTCATTCTAGAATGTATACCAACTTCTACAGTGAAGGTAGCATGTCCATTCTGAGGCCTCTGGTTATGGTTGTCAGTATCTACTTCTGAAGGCCACCTCTCCCTATTTGTGTGGCCATTCCACTCACAGAAAGGCTGAACAAATTGTGTTTGACAGTGCTCTGCTAGCTGTGTTCTTGCAATATTTTTAAAGCTGCAATAAACAAATAAAGAATATAAACTATTAATTGTAATTTTATATCAGAATATTATGAGATCAATAGTAAAACACTGTCATGTGTAGCTAACCTTAACTGATAAAATATATACTTTATTTTTGGTGTTATTTATTAAATTAATCATAGTTTCTTATCCAAAGAGCAGATTCAACAATAAAATATTACTTTCAGACTCAAAATGTATGAATAACCATGGTTTTCAGACTCGCAGAAGATGAAAATTATATTAGTTTTTCCAAATCACTTAACAAGTCGGATATTTCCACCATAACCTATAGCATAAGTGCTCATTTCTGTGAGAGCTGCAGGATCTATTGTCTCTCAAAAGTTCACCCTTCTTATTCTTTTGCTTGGTTTTACAACTCTTACGGGTTGTTAAACCCTCAGGAATGCTCAGGTATACAGAATTTCCTGACAGCCACTGTCAAATACATTAATTAGTGGCTTGTAATACCTCGTTCTGTGCAGTTTATTGTACATTATGAATTTATCATTTTGATTGTGAAGTGTCGATATACTGTGCACCATTATTATGAAATTAAATTAAAATAATCTACTATAAAATATTTTAATATGTAAGTTTTAGTATTTTTATAGTTCTGCAATGTCTCGCCACTGTAAGAATTCTCTTAATTATTCTGTTATGCATGCGGAGAGTATAGCAAAAAATCTCAGCACAGAAATGTCACTCTACTAGTTATAAAGGCATACAATTTATATTTTGGGAACTATAGTAAATTTGGAGATACCAATAAATACTGGGCCCCCAATTCTTGCTGTACAAATTGCACTACTTCACCCATATATTTAACTAGCTCAACACATTTTCAATTTATGTTCTGTCATTTCCTATTCTTCTTTTCCTAAACCCTCTACCTTACAGAACCTTGCCCTACACATGGCTAATGTGGAAGAACAATTAATTTCCATTAATTGACCTAATAGTGGTCTAAACTATGAAGCCTGGGACTTGAGTATTTACATAATAGTAAGTTGTCATGAAAAATATATCTTTGTAAATGAGATCTTCTAGTGGTTTACCAGGAAAATACAAGTCAGTTGGAGAGTTAAATGTCATGTTGGCATATTACCATGGTAGTTAAATGGTTAAGAGCAACTGGACAGGAATCAGGAGATCTGTGATTCAAATCCTGGCTATGGCATTCAACTTCTCAGTCTGGTTCTACCTTCCAAAACTGCAAATACTTTCTGTTACTAAGCTATCAGGACAATTTCCTGTCTGAAATAGTGCTTTTTTTTCTTACAATAGACTAATGCCTTTAAACCAACAATGAGATAATAATTCAAAAGTTTTTGTCATTTATAAATAAATACCTTTCCTACTTACTTAAATTGCAGAAGAAGTGTGTCATCAGGCATGTATCTACTAAGTGGTACAGTGTAAGTGTAGTTATAAGCATGGTCCATGCAACTCCCAAAATCTGTCCCATCTGATACAGAGCAGAACTCAGCACCCAGTGTTTGATTAAAATGACGCCCTTTGATGCAAATAGATATTCCCAGTTGATCAGGATCTGTATAATGCAGGCATAAAATAATTATTTCTGAACTTACAGATATAGCAAATTATAACTACTTATACTAAGGTTAATCTATTTGGAAATACTTAAAATAAAAATATTGTACAACTTGGAATTTGTCTCTATTTCTATTTCTTTAATTTATAAATTACTCTAAAAAGATGGAAGCAGACTTAGTTTACACTACCAATTTTTGTTGAACATGTCTTTTAAATAATAGTTATGGACATTCTTTTGCCTAGTGGAGTAGTAAACTATCAAATTAGAATAGAATATCCATAAATGCTAAGGATTTTATGGCCAGCATTGCTAACTTTCCTGAGGATGCCAGACACAGTTTTCAACAAAAAGTTAGATGTTAGACAATTGGACCACAGCCTACAAGCTCGGAAAGAATGAATAATGAAGATAGGATATCCTTGTTTCCTCCTATTGCAGATATGATGCAAAAATGTGATATATCTCAGTATATGTTTAGCTCACTGCTGTCAGTGGCATTTTGTTTATTTTTAGTAGTTGCCAAAAATTTCAACAGCAATACAAAACTATCAAGTTTTAGAATGTAAGACTTAAAACTTTCATGGCGAGCATTACTAATTAAAGCTTCACGGGTGATGTGATCAGCTGTGTCAAGGTAATTAAAGTCGAGTTTTCAGCCATTCTAAGCTCCATGGCCTTCTTCAGGAACTGAATGAAAAATGCCAGTCAATTGTTGCCATATGGAGCTTGTGCCATGCCACTGCACAGCAGTCTGTAATTGGTCCGGCTGGTTCATAGGAAATATGAACTCACATTCTTTAATAGTTTTCTGCATGGTCCATTATCTGGATAGGAATTCTCCAGTCTCGGGTTTTCTGCACAGTCCTTCATCTAGTTGGTGTTTCTATTGCAGGTATATTTTATTACTGGAGCCCAAGATGTACTCAATTGAATTCCTGAATTTCTCTTCAAATTCCATGGATGGAGTTTAGTCTTGATGGCTTCTTTTATAAGTCTATGAAAAGACTTGTCTGAAGGTTTCAGAATTGAGGCACCATTAAAATTAATTTTGTGAATGTACTCTATATAGTGTTAAGCTACACTGACTTCTCTGGTTGAAGGAGTCTGATGTGACATTGATGTTCTTTATACCTATCCTAAACCGTGCATCCTGTTTGTCCAACATACACTCTTCCACATTCACAAGGAGTCTTATATACCTCTGGGATCTTAAGGTTCAATAGATCTTTTATTGGCCTAAGGTATTGCTGGATATTTTTAGGTGCAGTAAAGTAGGTTTTAATATTATACTTGGAAAGAATGTCGGCACATTCCCATACCATGGAGGCTCTATGTATATGTGAACAATCGGCCAGTAATTTTCATTCAGTTCCTGAAGAAGGCAGTGGAGCTTAGAATGGCTGAAAGCTTGAATTTAGTTACTTCGACACGGCTGATCACCTCTGAAGCTTAATTAATGACCTTATGGAAGTTTCAGAAAATATTGAATAATGAGAAAAGTGTTAATATTTTAAATCTCAAACCAATAGTAGGGAATATCTTGGAATTAGTTAACTCAACAAAAGAACTGACATAAACTGTATGCTCTAATGGGATCTACATTTTTTGTTAAATAAGATTTTATCTATTTCTTATGGTTTACCAGTTATGGAAAAAATAATTCAGAATGAAGGGAACTTTAGAGGCTGTTCCCAAAAAACTTAAGATATGACTTCATTTGTGATGAAAACCTCTTATACATATGATACAGTTTACCACAGCAAGGAAAGTCTCCGAGGCCTCAGATGCAGGGGGTTGGAGAAGGTTCCCACATACTCCCTGGATAGGTTTATGACACCCCATGTCAGTACAGTTACATACCATTCAAAAACATTCTGACGGCTTCTACTTTTGTAAATGAATCTTCTCGGTTTTAGTGTACAGAGTGAACAGGGTGCATGTTTTCTTTAATGGTTCTACTCCTTGTGTAACATGCATTCTCTGTCACACACATTTGCTGTTCTTGTCCCACTGTGTAAGGATGGCACTGGGTGGCACATTCCTCTCAGGGACTTAATTTGCGTTGGTATACAGCATCTTAACTTCCATTTTGAGAATATCAAAATTGTTGAAAAATTTGCCATCTAAAGAGTAATTTAGGGTGAAGAGATTTTCTTGAACATCATTATGTCTCATCTTTAGAAGATGTTGAACTAAATACCAAGTTTGGTTGTATTTACTTTCAGGTTTGGTATTTAACTGGATTGTATTAGATTGGGCTACAGAGGGGATTCGGCAATGCGGCCAAACTAAAACTATTATACCTGTGACCAAGTGGGGCATCCCCAGGAGGAAGAATGAGGCAAGAGGAGACGGAGGGGGCCAATCCAAGGAGTCACGACAGTGCAGAGGCCAATGTTCCTAAAATTGACAGTGGGAAACTCCCTAGCATGCCAGTACAATCGGTATCCCGCCCAGCATGGTCCTGAATAGCTCACTAGACCGGCTCGGAGACCAGACACCATCCTACTGGAGGAGGAAGTGTTTACTAGGATCATATCATCCTGCCATGCACCACCGAGACTCCTGCATACACTTCTACCCTGAAAGAGACCTCCAGATGACAGATGATGTGAAATAATAATGGAGATGAAATGGAGGGACAAGAAATTCGGGGTTGTAATTAACCTACCCAGGATAACCCTGAAAAGCTCATGGATCAAGTAGGCCGGCCAAGGGAATTGAACCCGGACCTTCTGAATGCGGGCCACAAATGAAACCACCTGAGCCATCCTGATTCATTGGTATGTAACTGACTTTTTTTTTAATTATGTTGTTCACATGCTTGCATGTAAGCACACTTTTTTAATAAAAATTGTTTTTTCAGGATTCACTAGATCTCAAAGTGTATATTTCCACTAAATCTCTGCATGTAAGTTTTTGGATAAAATGAATTATTTCCTCTAATTACTTATAGGTAAACAGTAGTGAAAGTAATAAATGGGTACAATTTCCAATGCTATGTGTTTATTTCATATCTTTTAGATACCTTATATTCAAACCAATTAAATTAAATATTATGTAAGAATTATAAACATTTTTAAAGACATTAATGCTCCAATAGGTTCTTCAATAACCGTTTGATGTTTATGTGTTTGCTACTGCCTTAAAGACAGTTTCAAAGTAACCATGTCTTACACGTTCATACAAAAAATTATGTAACTTTAAGTTATCAGGGGAACAACGTAGTCCGTCTCCACATGGTGTTCCCTGGGTGATGCTAAATGGACTACAATGTAGCCATGCTTCCCAATACAAAATAAGAGTACTTATCAGTGCTGTTTTGGAATGCCGGAGGAATGACCCAAAGTAAAAAGACCATGATAGATGATCTTTTAAAAGACAATGATGGTGATTGTCTTGCAGAACACCTTTATAAAATACACTGCATACCTACACCCAAGTGTACTTACTATCTGCAAAGAGGATGTCATCATGAACAAACATCATTTGGACAAATGTAATGGTCTCAAAAGTGAGAACCTACAGGCTTTATATTGGGAAGCCAGGGTGAAAATGATGCAAATCAACTTATCCCCAGTGCCATTAGTCACAACAACTTTAAGTTATCATAGAACTATCTTCATTCTCCTGTTCTTGCTCTTCCTTAAACACATCATCATCCATTATTGTCTACATCACTGCTTGCTGATAGCAACATAGGCTCATATCATTATATAAACTGCCAAGTCACTACCATGTATAAGAATTATGTACAGTATTCCTAAAATAGAAACTTGTAGACATGTGTTTATTAGAGAAAATATTTTAACCATTGTATCACTATATGTATATAAAAACATTCTTTTAACTGTAAACAGTGCAAATGGTATGCTAATAAATAGTGAAATACATACACATAATACCAGACAAAATATGGATTTTCATAGAATAACAGTGAATAAAAAGAAAATCAATACTGATCCATATATTGTAGGCAGTTTACTGTACAATAAACTACCAGCTAAAATTAAGTCCTGTGCAAAAAATTGTTTTAAAAGTAAGCTAAAGATGTATCTCATTCATAAATGTTTGTATAAACTGGAGGAATTTTAATTTGATTTGTTATAAACTATGTATATTTGGTGATTTTATTATTATTATTGCATAATTTTTGTATAAAATGATTGATTTTTTATAAACTTTGTAAATATTGTAAATAGCCTCTGACAATGTCAGACACTCTGTATGAGTCTATTGACAGTAATAAACTACTACTACTACATTACTGGTTTACTCACCTGAAGAGGCATCAAGGTTAGTGTTTGCATTCTCTGCATCACTCCAATCATCTGTATCTCGTCGCTTTCGAAGCAACATATCTACTGGCTTTTTAAGAGTATGAGGCTTTACCCATGTGGTAGGCTGGAATGGAAAAAAAAAAAAAAATATTTTTGTCAAAAGCGTCATTAAGCCTTTTCTGGCTTACAATTCTGCAGAAATTATTAATCCCAGACCAAAGTCTGGAGTTAGGCATTTTCCCTCTTTATTTAAATTTATTTTTAGCTATAACATGACAACTTTGTAAAAGTTTAATTAGAAACTAAATAACTGTAAATGTGTATAACTTTTAATGTATCTGAAAATAATTTTAATACATAAATTTAGGAATTTACTACACTATTTTGGCACCTAGTATTTTTCTGAGACCTTACTTATGAAATGTGCTGACCCCAGGAATAAACAATTCTTCCCGTATAATGCTGTGTTATTATGACTATATGGTCCTGCATATTCTGGACTCATTTTTAGGTACTTCCAACTATACTTCGCATCCAATTTTTGGCACACAGGCCCCATATGGAGCAAAGATAATGCCATCAAATGCTCAAGTGACTACAGATATGAGCATAGTGATAGTTCCCTTGTTAGCTTTAAAATGTAACAAACAAAATGCTTTCACTTTTAGTCATGAAATATATCAGAGGCACACACTTCAACTCAATACCATCACAACTATATGGAATTTCACTGCTGTTTGATGGAAAATCATAAATTATACCATACTAATTTTGCTGTTAATAGAAAGAAAATTGATGTCACAGATTGTTTAAAAATGACTCATCGCTTAAACAGAAACACCAATTTCAAGGTATAAAAATCATTAAAATGCCAGTTATTCAATTCTTTCTTCAATGAAAATATATTAATGGTTTACCTCTTTGATAAGTGCTTGATTGCTTGAAGGTTCAGCTGATGATGCATATGTATGTTGTTGGGATTTTATGTGTTTTTTATGATCATCTAAGGCATTGGTTGCAGGAGTCATACGCTGACTGAGAGAGCTACTGCTGTGATGAGCTGAGGGAATACAAAACATAATTAAAACATTTAGTGCTTAACTAAAGAAGGGGGGGTTTATTAAAAGTAATTGTAAAACACTAAAATTCCACACTTTCTTCTGATTAACTAAAAATTCTATCACATATGCAGAATATAACATAAGCAATGCATTTGAAATTTTATCTGAGACGATTTTTGAGGTGTTATTTTTTTATTTACAATTAATCACTTTTAAGATGCTAATAATAGATATCCCTAATATCAAATAATTAATAGAAATTTTATTTTAAATTTAATAAACTATTGGAAAGAAATTGTTTTTCAGACATTCATAATCTTCAATTAGTGTGCTTATAGAAATTGTTTTATATAAGTAAATATTATTGAATTATTCAGTTTTAGCAATTTCATTTTTGGTTAACTCTAAATTAATTACTTGAACTCATTTTAAAAAATATGTAACAAATTTTATATTCATATTATGTGAAAAGTTTCCTAAAAAAAACCACAAACACATACATAAAAAGAAGAGTTGCAAAAATAGTCTTTAAATTTTAATTAAAGATCTGTCTAGAACATCAGAAGAATTCAACATGTAAGAACAGCTGGTGGGCAGAGCTAGAGAGAACGCTGGTTAAAATAGGGAGTGAAAGAGTGAAAGAAATGTAAAAGGTTTCTGGACAATTATTAAGAATAGGATGGAGGACATTGACAGACAAGTGACGTGGAGAAATCTGATAAGTAAGAAATCACTAAATGTATACCTGAAAATAAAGTTAGAATGGGGAAGAGAAACATATATAGACATATGTGATAGATATGAGAGGGAGGGTTTAGCTTGGTTAAGGACAGGAGCCATATTGAGAGGGGGTTCACCAAACGAGTGCATTCTATGTGGAAAGAAAATAAGTTTAGAACATTATGTAGTGGAGTGTAAAGAAATTGAAAACTGGAGAAATTAATATGGGATAACAACTGAGATAATAAGGAACTTACATAGTAAGTAACAATAAATACGAGGGCCGTTCAGAAAGTAACCTCCGGTTGATTGCAAAAAATTCACCAAGTTAAATCAAAATATTTTAATATATACATCTTACAACTACATCTTTGCACTATTTTTCTACATAGTCTCCATAACGATTGAGGCACTTATCGTATCTGTTCACAAGCTTTGAAATTCCTTCTGCATAAAAATCACCCACTTGTGCCTGGAGCCAGCCTGTGACTGCATCTTTGAGCTCTTCGTCGTCATCAAACCGCTGGGACCCGAGCCATGTCTTCATATGCATGAAGAGGTGATAATCACTTGGCGCCAGATCTGGGCTTTAAGGTGGATGGTTGACAACGTCCCACTTGAAGGACTCAAGAAGGGCTGTTGTTCTGCGAGCAGAGTGAGGACGGGCGTTATCGTGCAAAAAACCGATACCGGAAGTCAGCATACCACGGCGTTTGTTCTGTATAGCCCGTCGTAAAAAACCTTATAACAGCACGCACTTCACATTTGGCGGGGTTTTCTATTGCAGCACACATTTCAAACGGCCACAAACACTAAACTAGCGCAGATAAGACGTTCACTTGACCACGGCTTGATGCCGACTGACCTGCTGAGTGCGTGAATGCACAGATGACGTCGCTACTCCCCCCACTACCTGCACTGTGACCGATCGGAGGTTACTTTCTGAACGGCCCTCGTATGCTTACGTTGAAAAGAGAGAAAAGATTAAGGGAGATGGGGAAATTTGCTGACAAAGTCAAAGAGAAATGGTTGAGAAGGGCAAGGAAATAAGCGGTAGAGAAATGGAAGACACAGTCAGAACATTAGGTCAAGGTTGTGTAAGGGCTAGGATAGAGGTAAACGGCCAGGGAGCCAATACCACCCATAATATAAGCAGCAGACAAATTTGTACCTAGATTAGCATTGTGAAACTTGTAATTGAGATTGTAAGATATGGAAGTACAAATAAATATTGTATTATATTATTTTACCTATATGGCACGGCTTCATTTAAATTAATATCTGAAGCTTCAAAAATGATATATTAAGAAAGCAACAGTGTAGTGTGAAAGTACACTTTATAATAACAGATGAAGCAGTGGCAGTGGTGATGGCAATGGTGAACAAATATTTTGTTTGTTAATGGTGCTGTCAATTGTATCATATTAATGTCATTGATGTGCTGGAATTTTATCCTGCAGTTCTTTTACACATCAGTAAATCTACTAACAGTGATCAATTTCAACTACACTTAAAAACTACTGGTCTGACCAGGTCTTAACTCATGACCTTAGGATCAGAAGGCCAATTCCTAACCAACTGAGCCACCAAGACATTGATGATGATGAAAAGTAATGCTCATCATTTTTCACAATATTTCACTCTCAATATTTCTGTTTAAGTTAAGTTCAAGTTAAATTTATTTCATCTATGAAAACATCTGTATGTTGCGAAATTATAAAACTTTTAAAATCTAAATTCTTAAAATTATTTACAATAGTGATTTACAGTACCTAATTTAAAATTGTACACAAATAAGCTTTAATGTTAACTGTATATAAATAATTAATTTTTTTTATTTATTCATCCTCAGATCATTGTACATGATAGGGATGTATGAATGAAAATAATAGGATATAAGAATTAATTATTATTATTATTACTCTTCCATATACTTGAATTCTCCCAGAGTATAAAATGCATTTACCATTAAATATCTCTTTATAGCATGTTTAGTATTTTTCATTACTTTTATTTCTTTGGGAAATATTATAAAGTTCTTTATTCCATGTTTTTTACATGGCATCTACTTAATGTGTCTCTAATTACAGATTTAAAATAATCATCTTTGTTTCTTAAGTTATATGTGTTTATATCATAATTTTTTTTCTTGTAAAATATGTTTTATAGTTTCATAAATATATTGCGTATGAAACAGTCAATACACCAAAGCCTCTGTGGTGTACAGGTAACATATCTACTTTTCATTCAAGAGGTTCCAAGTTCAAATCTTGGTGAGGGTGAGCAGTCTGAATAATGTCCTCTCCCCCCCGCCCCACACCCCAAGGTCTTTGCTTATCCTGAAAGATGAATATTGGGTAATTCTAAGCTTTACGAATCCTCGGCTACTTTGAGCATCTTTTCATCCATTCATCCATCACCTTATAAGTCTGTTGCAGGACGTTAAACTTTTTTTAAAAATAAAAACAGACCTTAGTAATACACTAGCAGTATTTACTGATTTCGATTTCTAAGAATGAAACATGTACAATGTAAAGTTCTCTTCAAGTTTTTGTTTATTTACCAACTTTATTTTATTAATTTTACTAATTTTACTTAAAGATTTTATTAATTTTATTGATGTTTATTTTTATTTATTAAATTTATTTTCCTTGTCCTTTTTCCAATCAATTTAATGCATATTGGCATTCATTATAATAGTTGTTTAGAAGAATGTTAGCAAGAACCTTGAAGCCAATTTTACATTAGAAAAATTTGTTATTTTTGTTTTTGCTTTGACATAACACTAACCAGGCATTCAGTTTTCCAAAAATCCACATGATAATTATTTCTTTACGAACATTATTTTTTGTGACAGGTAAAGAAATGAGTTGTAATACTTATAAGAAATAAAGAAGCTGTATTAGTACTAAAAGCAACAACTGTAGAAAGTGCAATAAAAAGTAAAGCTTTAAGCAGCAGTTGAGAATTATCTTCTAACTATTGCTAAATGACATTGGTATTAATATATTATTTCAAGCTTTTGTGTAAAGAATGTTTCTTAGGAAACCTTCTGTTCTGAATTGTAGCCATTATTTTATTAATCTTACTTACAGAATTGTCTGGATGCTCTGTTATCAGATGCACCAAGTCGAGATGGTGTAGTAACTAAATGAGTATGAGGATCTTGATGCTCTTCAAAGTGAGGTAGTTCCACAGGACAGCAGAATATCTGGAACACAATATTCATTGATTATTAAATACATAACCAAATAATTAAATACATAACCAAATACAGCTTACTACCAAAAGAACAAAATGGCAATATCAGACTGCATCGAAAATGTAATAAATAAAGTTGACTCTGGTAATCACACTGTAGTCATACTCCTTGATCTTACTAAAGCTTCCGACTGCATAGATGTTAGTATTCTAATGGGCAAACTACATAAGTTAGCCTTTAGAGGATTAGGCTATAAATTGATAAACTCGTACATGACAAATAGAAAACAGCTGGTACATTTAAAATCCGCTAGCGGAGATTATGAATCCAGTCTGCAAAATCTGTCATATGGCGTTCCCCAAGATTCAATATTGGGTACGTTATTATTTATTTTATACATGCATGATATAAAAGATAGCACACCAAATGCCAATATAATACAGTATACGGATGATACAACAATTATAATTAGTGATAAAGATGCAAATGCACTCGAAAAATACATGAATGCTACAGTAAATTCCATAAATAATTATTTCAGTGACTCAAACTTAACTGTAAACCCCAAGAAATGTGAAATTATAATCTTTGGTTACAAGAACATAAGCAACCCCCCATTTTAACCATATCTAATAATATTATCAAAAATGTAGATTATGTAAACTTACTAGGATCAAATATAGACAGGACATTAACTTATAATAGCCATTTCGAGAAACTGGCACCACAAATTAGCAAAAACTTATTTGTTTAGAGAACTCTTAAAAATTACATTCCATGTACAACAACTAAAATTATATATTGTGCCCTTATCCACTCGGCCTTATCCTATGGGATAGAAATTTGGGGTAACACCAGTAAAACAAACCTCAGGAGGATATTCATACTCCAAAAATGTGCTATTAGATATATAGGGAATTTAAAACATACAGATTCTTGCAAAAATACCTTTCAGTAAACAAAGATATTCACACTCCCGAGCTTATTTATTTATAAATATATTCTTCACCTGGTTAATCATAAATTTCCAATGAAAACAAACTCAGATATCCATAACTACGATACAAGGGGCAAAAATAATCTCGCTATTCCAGGACACAGAATACACTTATATGAAAAGATGCCTAGTTATACAGGAATAAAATTCTATACTGTACTTCCCGCTTCAATTAGAACCTGTAATAATTTAAATACATTTAAAAGCCTTTCTAATAGATAATGTATTTTATACCATCGAAGAATTTATGTATCACTGTAACAATAACTAGGCTTTATTACTGATTTTAGCATATTATATTTAAGTTTAGCATATTATATTTATTTTTAAATTCTATACCATTAAGCAATTTATAACTAGCTTGTATATTTAATTTGATCTCCCCATTATTTTATTATTTCTAATCGTTTACTTTTAAGACGAGTATGTATTACAAATGACAAGGCTTAATTGTGTTCAAACACTGTATTAAGTTGCAATAAATATGAATATGAATATTATGTAGAAAATGAAGCTAGCTACAGTGAAGCAATGAATATTATACAAATATAACAATTTGTAACATAAGCCTCGCTTAACTTAAGAAAATGGTGTTAATTCTTCTTTCTAATTGATATCAATTTCACAAACTCTTGTCCGCATCTTCAGTCAAGGAAGAAGAATATCAATTATAAAGAAGAATTAACACCATTTTCTTAAGTTAAGTGAGGCTTATGTTACAAATTGTTATATTTGTATAACAGTATTCATTGTTATTTACCTTGTACTAAGGTAAGGCTTTAACTAAATGCTAATTTGCCTAATATTTTATTAAGAAAATCTTTTAAGTTCATAACTAATACAATTTTAGGGGAAAAATGCTTAATGCTTAACTCTTTGGTATTGGGAAGTATTATTGGGCATTTCTTCCCTTAATTTGTTTGGAGTATATTCAAGTATGACATATGTCTTGCAATTAATGAATTACATCATCAGCTCTCTCCTCTTCTTGTTTATTCTCTGTTGATTTGATGTTGTTAAGGTGACTGTCGAAAGGTGAGTATTTCTTTATAAATTTGCCATTTGCTGTAAGTAAATTTAATTTATATTTGGTGATATTATAAAATTCATTATATGATTATTATTTTTATGATAAATATGTTTTCTTCAATTAATTAATTCTGTTGGTCTATTCATATGCTTTAATAATTTAGCTCTATGATTAATTGACCAAAAGTTACTTGGTACAGTTTGAAGCTGATATTGCATACATGGACATATTAAGTAAACATGGCCATCTGTAATTAAACTTAAGTTAATAACCAAGCAGGCCATATAGATGATGCAACAAATGCTTAGGTTTATTGAAATCCCAATTGGTGACATAGGACCAATCAGAATTAAGTATTACAGTAAGTTAGCAACCAATAAAGATTTTGGAAATTAATTATTCTTTCACACTGGCCGTGTGTAGGCTAAATTGTGGAAACGTTGAGTCAGACTGAAAAATTCAATGCCATAGCCGGGATTTGAACCACGGATCTTCTGGTTTCCGGATCTACTGGTAGTGCGGCTGGACGGAAACCAGAAGATCCGTGGTTCAAATCCCGGTTATGGCATTGAATTTTTCAGTCTGATTCAACGTTTCCACAATAAAGATTTTATTCTTAAATTCTTTCCTCTGGCTTTAACTCTCGAAGAGGATAGAGGCATTTTCAGTAAAAGACTTCTTGAAACTACGAGAAGCTATTGGAGTTCATCATTTATGAACATTTAATAAACGTTTAAAATATATATTGAATACGCGACGCTATGATAAATAATTTAAGTAAAAATCTGTTGCATCATTTATAAATATAAGGAGAAAATTAAAATATAGTAAAGGGCTATATATATCAGTGGAAAAAGTCGCATGTAAAGAAGAAAATGATGTCGAGAAATATAATTCCAAGGAAAGTGAAATGGTATTAATTATTTTATTCCATAGTTGCCCAAAAGTGAAATCCCTTTTGTATCGATACCACGCCTGAGAAGTTTCACATCTCATCGCTCGCTGCAGATGACAGAGAGAGGATTTATAGAAATCTTCGAACATTTATAGAACATCATCTTCACGGCTTTTAGACGAAAGTTTCATCGCCTCTACATCAAGGTAATTTTTGGCTTCTACATGCGTTGCCACACCGAGGGAGCGCGAAACTTTTGCATGTGTGGGGCATAGACCTCACGAAGGGGCGAATCCAACTTCAGATATGTCACTGCATCGTGTGATATAAATCCAACCCACAAGGTGGGGGAAACACTCCAAGTTGATTTATAAGTTGGTTTGTATTTTATATTTATAATTGCTTTTTAACTCAGGTTTCCAAATTATATTTAGTTCTTCCAATGTAAATATGGTTATAATCTGTATAATTTAAGCAATAAATGCTAGTTTTTCAATTTTGGAATATAATAATATATTTTATATGAAAATTTTTTACGATATTAATATTTGCTTAAAGATTCCATATTTGTAGTATTTGCTTTGCTGTTATAAAATTACTGCTATTTTTTCTATGTCTGAATGCATTCCAGCAATATTTTTATAATAAAGGATTTATTACCGTGCTGAAAAAAAATTCTGTTTTATAATGTACAGAGCTTTGTTTTTTGTCTGATTTATGTATTTATTTAATCAAATATTCTACAAACCTGGCATATACTGCCATCAGTTTCCAGATATGGATGGAGACCTCCATTGCTGCCTCCTGGATTGTTTCCATTTCTATTTGTGATTGGTGAACACTCTTGTGGTCTTCCTATTACTGGCGGAGACACTTTTGTGACACCATTATAACTTGAGGATGGAGAGCCAAACAGGTCTGTTTCTGGAATTCCATCACCCAGTGGACTACTTTCTGAAGCAGATGATGGAGTACTCCAACTGCTGGATACTGGTGGAATACTGCTGCCTGTTGGCTTCATATACAGTCTTTGTGAAGGGGTCTCCGCATGATGCCATGAAGGGAGATCTTTTGTGTGATGCGTGTGCTTAGACGGCGCTTTCGATGTTGGTGTGTTTAGTGGATTCGGTGGGGGATACATTGTACTTGCCATCTGAGATGAATTAGAATTGAAATTATGAGGTGAATTGATTAGTGGTACTGATGACTGAAAAGATCTTGATGATGTTCTGAAATGACAAACAAAACAATTATAAATGTCCACTGCTGCACAATTATTTAAAATTACATAATAATTGAATATTTGTTATCCTGCTGCTAGAAAATGGACAATAATCTTCCTTTGTTCAAGTGAAACCCAAAGATGTATTATTATGTGTTTCAAATGGGATGATGCTTGTCCTGGAGCGCTACTAGGTGAGCAACCAATCGGAATACTGTGGTGTTGTCGTATTGCATTCCCCCTATGTGGTGTGTCACGAGCGCCAAACTAATCAATCTCAAATGAATACTATTCACACTAAGACAAAAATTCAGATTTTGCCAAAGCTGATCCATGTGGAAGAAGAGAGTAATGTATTTAACATAACCATAACAATCCCATATTTTTAGCTCAGATAGTTTTCCTAATACAAATAAATAAAGTTGATACCATTATATTATAATAATGCAACATAAGCACTGTAATGAACATCATTATTGGTTGGGATGTATGCATGAACGTATATTTGAAATTACTCAGAACTAAAACGTAAACATTTGACATGACATGATAAAAGAAATGTGCACTTTGAATAAGCCAAGGTGTTTGTTAAATTTGATGAAAGGAAACAATATGCTTCCTGTCTGGCAGAACATGTATGGTCAGATTATATCTTTGGTTATGAATGATTCGTAATCTCTATTTACTCTAGAGAGTTCAAAGCAGTACTATTCAGTTACTCTTCCGTGAAAAAGTGTATCAGCTGGATCAATGAGATACGATCCACCTTCCCCCTTACTACTGCCAGAACAATCCAATTGAGTTAATGTGGGCTCAAATTATGTTGCACATAGGAATAATATTTTTAAACTGACTGACGTTGAATGACTTATTCACAAAGAAATTAACAAGGAACTCAACAAGACTGGGAAAACTGCGTGAGACATCAGTTAAACTACAAGGAGACGACTTTTGGAAATAAATGGCACGTAATGGAATTTTGGAAACTATTGTCATAAATTTGCAATACTCAGACGATGAAGACAATGACAATGATGAATTATCTCTTAACGTAAGTAACATTCACAGCTATATGGATGTACCGCTGGTATTTTCGTTAGATTAGAAAAATAAGTAATTCATAAACTATAATTAATTTTAAACTAAATATTTAAACCATTCGCATAATATACAAATATCCACGTTGCAATTGTGATTTCAACAACTGCATTATTATAAAACTTTGGAAAATTCAGTTTGCGTTAGCGCCAAGAACACTCGCAAGTGTGCGAGAGAGAGGGAAATTATTAAAAGAGTGGGAGTAACAAGGTGGCAATGCTGACGGCTCTAACACATCTGATTCGCTACAGGTGAGAACTCTTCCCATTTGAAACACATAATAGAAGACTATTTATTATATACTGTTGTCATTGAATGTTGTTGCACTACCTTTTAAGCAATGAATAATATAAACAGCATTATTTTATGAAAATCATGGGCAATAAGTCTTATTCTATTCTCCTAAATGATCTCATACTTCAGGAAATTAGCCAAGTCAGGGTAATGCCAACAAGGTCTCAATAAGATAGCCATTTCCTAGTGAGATATCTTATGATCTTTCTTTTGTTGCTACCATTGTTTTATGCCAAATTCAAATATTTAAATGTCATACACTGCATGTAAAAATTTATTTTTTATTCCTCAAAGCAGTAACCTCTGCCGTTCAGATAGATTTTATTTGATAAATCTTGGAGCTGATTTCTTTTGTGATCCTTAATCACAAACCTGTATCATCTGCAAGGAGAATTATCTTAACAGGATTGCTTAACATTGAGGGGAGATCATTTATATATAGTAAGAATAATAAAGGACTCAGAATGGATCCTTGTGGAATGCCATGCTTTATTTCAGACCACTCAGAATAAATCTTGCTATTATCTAAATAATTTATCAACACCTTTTGTTTTCTATTTCTTAAGTATGACTCAATCCAATGATATACTTTGTTCCTAATACCATAATGGAATCATTTTTGTAGACGTATTTTATGGTTAACACAATCAAATGCTTTTGATAAATCACAGAATCTCATTTGTTTAATTGAAGGTAGCAACGTTGGTTGACATGTTCTTCCTGAATCCAAACTGCTCCTTTGCTAATATACTATACTTGTCTAGATGGTAATGAATTCTTTTAAACATGAGTTTTTAAAGACTTTAGAAAACACTGTAAGTAAAGAAACTGGCACTTGCTAGTGAGGAATATATTTTCATAGTTAAGATTTAATTAAAACTTACAAGGTATAACATTTTATTTCACTAAACCAATTATTCTACAGTAGTATAAAGTATAAGTAGATCATTGCCATGTGACAGAAAATTATGGACAATGTAATTGTTAACTCTATCTGAATTCTTATGTTCCTTCCTTGTTTACACCAGAGAATGGAATGAATTATAATTTTTTAGATGCATAATAAGGATTATCTCAGTTAAACTTTACAACTAAAATGCATGACTATACTCTTCCATTCAGTACCATACACTATACATTGCCAACATATAGAAATTTTTTGAGAGGCGAGTGGTCTTAACACTTTGGCATGGCACAATCTAATTTTGTAACACTGCTTATCAAACTTCATACTTGTACAATAAGTTTTTACAAAGACACTTCTTCCTTTAATTTCTATGACAATCATGGAATATATGGTGAAATCAAATTAGTAAATTAAACAAAAGCAGTTAAGCATGACAAAGGAATATGATTGGCCCAAAATAAATGTAAGTTAAAATTATGACTATCATGTAACAGAACTATGAATTTATGAAGCTTTTGCGAAAATGACATGCAATTTTGTTTCCTTAGATTGATTATAAAAAATTTATAGATTCGGGAATCTGTATTAATGCATTTAACATACTTACATGTCATGGTAGTTATTATAATCTCTCCTGTTTCCTTTTAGGCATTCCAGGAAATATAATGCAGCTATTGTTGCCAAACTGAAAATAAAATTAAAAGCTTGGCATAAATTTCTAGTTTAAAATAAACCATGTTAATATAAAAATAAAACAGCAATATAGAATTACTATTGAAATGTCTTAAGACAGAAGTTTTATCGAAATATCTTCAAAGGTAACTTTTAAGATTGAAAAAAAAAAACAATTTGTAATTGAGTTTTAACACTTCAGCACTTACATTTTTAAATTATTGAGGGACTAGTTTTGGGAGCTGTTGTAATGCAACCAACTACAAATAGTTTTTCCAATTAATTTTGATGTCAATGTTACTAAATCCCTCCAATCACATATAACTTTTAAGATATTAGAACATTACTTTTATTTTAGTTATCACTTGATTTAAAAATGCTTTAAAATGTAGTTATATTTGAAATGTGTGCATTATTAATTATTAAATAAAAGTGACTATCCCCAAATAAAATATAACTCATAAAGATGCATTTTTTCAACAGACACAAACTATTTTGCAACAGCATTGACAAAGACTTTTACTACTTATTTTATAAATCAGATTTTATAAATTAAATAATTTATTTTTTCTGTGATAAAAAATATTTGATATGTTAAAAAATGTCCAGAACAAATGCTAGAGCTATAATTAATGTTTAAGCATGAAATGAGTTGTTCAATTCAATTCATTCATCCTACAAATCTCCATACAAGATTGTGGACACGTCGAAAAAAAAAAAAAAATATTTACAAAATTTAAGTACAAAATTTAAATTCAGAAAGTACAAAAAACATGTATAAGAGAAAATGCCAAAATACAATAATATATTGTACAGTTGGGTACCACTATAAGTAAAAGAATGTTTGTATAACGTGGTATTATGACTTATATGTGACTTATATTATGACTTACGTGGCAGGGTTATAATTTTCAGTTCCTTAAATTACACTCTACAGCTTACATGTGCAGGTTGGTTCACTATTATTCTTAAGGCTTTTTTTTGCATTCGAAAAAACTTTTCCAACATATTTGAATTACCCCAAAAGATGATACCATAATTCATAAGGGAATGAAAATATGCCAAATATGCCATTCGGACTGTCTTTACGTCTGCTATCATTTTTAATGTTTTTATAGCTTACTTAACTTTTTAATCAAATCTGCTATATGTACAGTCCAATCCAAGTTTCAGTTTAACCACAAACCTAAAATTTGTGTTTGTAATTCATCAGGCTTGCTTAACATTGCTTTATTGTATTAATACCTAATTTTAGATAGAGGGAAAGAGATTTTAAATTTAGTTTCTACTTGTAATTATCCTACAGAACATAATTAATAGCATAAGAAATGTTGCATAAAAATCATAAGGTTTCATTATAGGTTTATATCATTTATAAACATCATAAATGTTTAAAGTTTTGTATAATTTATAAACAATTTTTCCATATGTACAAGAAATTCAGATACAGAATAAAACCATTTTACATGTTAATCGCCATTATTCAGCATGAAAGCATGAATGAATGAATAAATTGATTAATAAATGTGCAAATGAGCTTGAGAAATAAAACTGCTATCTGAGCCATCAGATATTTACATAAAGAAGAGCTATTGGCAAAAATGTTTATGAAAATTATGAGGCATGATTCAACATAAGTTGAACTTGAGCACAGAAAATTTGGGATATGAGAGTTACCCCTAAATCATCATAGTTACACATTTATACTTTTTTTTTTAAGTTATCAGAGCAGTGAGATATCTCATTCCATAAGAGTTCTTAAATAAACAATAATTTGACATAGGAAATGTAAAGAAATTAATTCTATATACAGACTAAAATTGATGAATTTGATTTTAATACTTTTAGTTTTCCAAAATACTTATTCCAGCACCATTCTCATCATCACCCTATCATGACGAGTAATGCACATTGCCTAAAGAGTACTGAGGTCATGGGTTCATATCTGAAAGAGTGCAATGAATATTTTCTGGGTATACAAATTCTTAGCATGGCTTCTTTCAGAAGGGAAGTAAAACCAGTGATTTTGTGTCATAGATATACTGCATGCAAAAGAACCTCAAGTCTGATAAAGAGGCCTCTGAGGAAAATTAAGCAGTCTTTCATGTCCAATGTA
>CM060954.1:68089438-68091538 GCA_030765055.1 Mantis religiosa
GCAACAACATTGGCAATATGCGGCCTCGCATTATCGTGGTGCAGCAACCAGCCCGCTTCACGGAAATGAGGTTTTTTTGCGCCTGATATGGACTTGCTATGTTTTCAGGACATCCCTGTAGTATTGTCCAGTTACTGATGTGTGTGCAGGTACAACATGCTGATAAACCATTCCATGAATATCAAAGAATGAGATGACCATAACTTTCCCAGCAGAAGCAACCACTTTTGCTTTTTTGGGGGTTGGTGATGAAGGAGATTTCCACAATGAGCTTTGCTGTTTGCTCTCAGGATCAAAATGATGAAGCCAAGCTTCATCAGCAGTGATTACGTTTGATAGAAACTCCGGATCTTCCTCTAACTTCAACTTTAACTGCATGCTGACCTGCATGCGAATGTCCTTTTGTTCGGGAATCAATAGTCTTGGAACCCATCGCGCACAAACACATCTCATGTGTAATGTTTCTGTCACCAACGTGTGGGTGGCACCCAATGAAATGTTCAGTATTTCAGAAAGTGATCTTAAGGTAATTTGTGGATCCTCTCTCACAATGGCAGCAGCAGTGTTGATGATTTCTTCCATAAGAGTAGTAACTGGAGCACTTCCTTTGAAATTGATTGTCTCCCCTCTTTAAAAATTTTAAACCACCTTCAAGCAGTGCTGTAGGTAAGGACAAACTCTCCGAAGGCCTCCTGTGACATTGTATAGGCCTCAACTGAAGATTTGTTGAGATGACAGCAGAATTTCAAAGCCGCATATAGTTCCTTGTGTTTTACCTCCATTGCAGCGGTAGGCAATACTGAACATGTCTGAACTTACCTGGTTCTCACAGGTGCAAAACAGGAGTACCAACAATGAAACTACTAACTACTAGGGCGTGCTTGTTTCACATTAAGCTAACAGAATATAACATGATTGAATTTTAGTGCGAAAAATTATGACCATAAAAAATTATGATCATTCTTTATTGAACAGCTCTCGTACTTTATTCGCATTAGCTTAAAACATAATATAGGAAGATAATGATTATCCGAGCTTGTAGGCCGTGGTCTAGTAGAAAATCTTCTTCCAGACGTTTCGTTCGAAACTTTGTCGAACATCCTCAGTGGCATCGCCGTAACACTTTCATTGTACTCTCGGCTGCAACTGATACGGAGCCTCTCAAATTCACGATTTCACTACCATAACATAGGTAGTTCTTAAAGTAAAGTTTGTTCAATCAATGCTCCTGAGCCATCTTTCAACCAGTATTACAATTCGATGATGGTGTCAGTTCCAGTCTTTTACGTGAAAAATTTGCAGATATCACTTGTCTACTTTGATTTTTCGAAGTTTCACTCTCATAGAAAATGGGCCTGAACTGAACAAATTGAGCAAGTCTGTATGTATGTGGTACCAGTAGCAGTTATATTTCAACTGCCTCTTGATTTTCTGTTGTAATTTGAACTGTGTTTAGTTTTGTGCTGTACTGTTGCAACATTACTCTATTACAATTTATCAATCCAGGATGTGCATCAGCCAACACAACATAAACTCATTCAAGTTGTTCAGCATATAACTGAGCATTGATATAATGTGAACTAGGGTAGATGATTCAGGAATGGAAGGAAATATGTTATGAGTAGTTATTGAAATGTTCAAAGTTATGGGAAACGATAGAAAATAAGTCAGGACTTAAAATATTTAGGGAAAAGATGGATAGTAACTATCAAAGTTTAAATAAAAAGATGGATAGCAATCAAACTTTAAGAAGAATGATACAAAATAGTAACTTTTTAGGACTGATAGAAGAAAAGATACAAAAAGTCCTCAAAAGGTAGAGACAGGACAATAAGAATTAGGAAAGAAGTTAAAAAATCAACAAGTGTTAGAAAATTTCAATGAACAGGCTATTACGGAGAAAATAGAGAATATAAAGAAAGTAGTTAGTTGGTCAGGAAATAGATATTCTATTAAGAAACTTTTCAAAGAGGTAGTAAGAGAAATCACAGGAGTAAAAGAAACTTTCTTCCAAATTGTGAAAATGTTCTTAGTTCTGGTAATATAAATGAGGTAATAAGCAGATAACTGAAATTTGAAGTAGCAGAGAAGTTAGGCAAA
>CM060954.1:68092538-68235038 GCA_030765055.1 Mantis religiosa
TGAGAGAGAGTGAGAGGAAATTATCTAAAATAAGTAAACATTAAGTTTAAAGAAATTTTGGTTTGGTCTGGGCAAAACATATGTATTTTTTTTTATTATGGGATAGTAAAATAACAGGGGCACTTGATACATAAATTATGGATCAGTTAATTAAACTAGGAATTATAATAAAATTAAATATAAATGCTCGCTGCATTTGTGTTCAATGTTAAAAGTTGTCAGCTTGGCAGTTAATTATGAGTACAGTTTGGCTCGGGGTAAGATGTCATAACTGAGCTAATTAGTGAGGGCTAGTCTCAGGCAAATTCACAGAAGTAAAAAAGTGAATCGATTCACTTCACAGAAGTAGTTTGGTAGGTTATATTAGTGAGAAGAGTGAAGGTGTCTAAAGTTGCCAGATGAGGTATGGCAGGCTAGCTTGGCATTTGTGGAATATGTGAGAGAAGATTTCTGAGAAATTTATAGAGAGATTTTAGGATGGAAAGAACCAAATTTCAGTAAAATAGAAATGAAGTGGTAACACTGTATTAGAAACTAGCAGTGGGGGCCTTAGAGTCATTAGCAGAAGGCGAGGTTATTAGGAGAGTTTTGGTAGCTGAGCAGGACACTCTAGTCAGAAACTTGGACACTTCTAATCTGGTCGCCAATGGGGCAATGATAGAATCACGTGTTATCGTATAGTATAAGATTCAGATATGGTAACTCCGGATATTTATATATAGATTAGTTTACGTTGATCGGCAACTTCTCGATTTAAGTGAATACTAAAAAGGTTATTAAATGTTTCAAACTTAGATTCCGGTGACATCCTTACTTTTATTACACAAGTATGTATACCCTGGGATAGGACTCAGCTCAAGACTTAAGCAAGAAAACAGCTTCAAATTGGCAAAGCAACGTGAGGCAGCCATACTGCTTCAAATACAGGCAACATCATCGGGACATACTATAAACTGTTCCAGTATGGTAAATTTTTCCTTGATTTTGTATTGAATATATATATATATATATATATATATATATATATATATATATATATATATATATATATATATATATATATATATATTAAACAAAATACATTTATATATTTATGACTATAGTGACTATAATCAAGACTATAGTACGAGAACAAAAGGTAATTTACATAGAGACTATGCAAATAATAAAGCTACAGAAAATGTTTCCCTCATAATGGGCACTGTTTTATATAAAAGGTTCCAGAGAAACTAAAAATATTGAGTGGCAACAATTTTCAGATTAATCTAAAAAAAATTCTTAATTGAGAAGTGCTTGTATAGAATTGATGAACTGAAAATAAAACTGTAAATACGTAAAATATGAAGCTATTAACAGTGAAGCAAACAAATATATACAAATATAATAATTTGTAACTTAAAACTTCACTTATCTTATAAGAAATGATGTTACTTTTCCTATCAATTGAACAGGATTGCGATTTCATTAAAGTTCTTCCACATCATCAACCAGAATCACAAACAAACAAACAAACTTGTGATTCTGGCTGATGAATGTGGAAGAAGTTTCATGAAATCGCAATCCTGTTCAATTTATAAGAAAAGTAACATCATTTCTTATAAGATAAGCGAAGATTTAAGTTACAAATTATTATAATTATTATATAAATCTGTACATGTTTGTACTCTTCTTCTGATGAGGCTTGAAACTTGTCACTAAGTCTGTAAGCTAATAAATATTATTACGTACAGACTAAAATAAATAATACAGGTACTAGATAAGTTCATAAGCTTCTTATGCCTTTCTTTCTAACACATTTTTTTCATGTTTCATTCATTAATAAATTAATAAAGATAAAATATTAACATTTTCTACTGCTCGTGCGGCCATATCTGTATATTCTTTCTTGCTGCTCTTTATGCTAGTACAGGTTTGCTGATTCATAAACACATTCCTGCATGCAGATATGTTTTGAAAATGTAAATATATGATTGAATATTTAAAATATGAAGCTATTAACAATTATAATAGCTATAATTATAAATAATAGCTATTATTAACTATTATATATATGATTGAATGTTATTTTTAGAAAGAAGAATGTGCATGGTTATCTACAAGAACAAGAAAAGCTTCATTTTAGGGTTCCTTCAGAACTCTATTTATCAGTAGTTTTAATTTAATTTATTATTTTCACTCAGTAATCATCAGTATTATCACACTATTATTTAGGTATTATGAATTACTTTCAGAAATAGTCAGAAAAAACCAAAATCTTACTTTATTAACCAATAAGAGATTGTTTATTCTGTGTCCATTTGGAAGTGTAATGTCTCCTGCAGAATGGACAGCTTCAGGGATGATTCTCTGGACATCCTGAGCAATAACCCCTGTATCTGAAGCCAGATTTGTGTCTGTATTGAGGCCAGCATGTACAGCAAATCCGGGTGCATATCGATACCTTACTACACGCAACTGCTGGACATTTTGTAGTTGTTCCCTTGGATCACACTGAAACATCAATTCATAAAACTTAGTCACATTGTATACTCACAAGCAAAGTAAATAACTGAAAAGAACACGTATTTAAATTCATACCTCTTGAATGATTTCCTTTGCACGTTGATCACTAGGCTGTACAATATGACCAGTTACTTTCAGATTCCCATGTATAACCAGCGCTTCATCAGGTCTGTCTGTATTAATTCCAACACGTCCAGCATGGAATATTGATTCTGGAGTATGACCTTTCTGCCAGCAAAGCTCAACATCACTTTCAAACTGCCCAGGGTTTGATGCCTGAAACAGGAAAGCCTGGTGTCTTCAGGTATACTGTTCTTTGCTTTAATTAACAGATTAATTCTTTTCTACTATATATATCTTTGAAGTGCATATAATCCAGAAAACTGTATATAGTTATATAAAATGCATGACCAGTAGTATCAGGGGTTCCGCAAGGCTCTATTCTGGGCCCCCTGTTATTTTTACTGTATATAAATGATCTCCCATTATGTGTTATGGACAATTTAGATGCTAAAATCATAATCTTTGCAGATAATACAAGTATTTTCATTGGAGTAAAGGATGATGATAGCCTTCAGCAAAATATAACACCAGCTATAGTAAATGTATTAAATTGGTTTAAAGTCAATAAGTTGCTTGTAAATGAGGAAAAAACAATAGCACTAAATTTTCAGCATAAGGCTTGTAGGAAAACGGGAAACCTTTGCATCAGAATTGGCTCCAGAGTGATAAATTTTGAACAGCAAACTAAATTCTTAGGACTATAGGTAGACAAAAATTTAAGTTGGAACAAACATATAGAAAATTTAGCAGAGAAGCTGAGCCGTGTTTGTTTTGTTTCACATCAGCTGAAGCCTCGAGTAGAATTTACTGCACTCAGAACCTGTTACTTTGCTTACTTTCATTCACTACTATCATATGAACTACCATTATGGGGAAATGCTACAAATAGTAAGATGATATTGTAAGCAACAAAAGAAAGCATTACGAATTATGGTTGGTATTCCAAAATCGGAAAGCTGCAGAAATCACTTCAGAGTGATGACTAACTTGACCCTACCAAGTTTATATATGAAACAGCTATTGATCTACATGAAGACTAATACTGCAAACTATGTCACAAATGCTGAAATACACACCCATAACACACGTAATAAAGACAAATTACACACCTATATTCATAAAACAAAACTATTTGAGACTTCTGTCAAATACATGGGTTTAAAGCTATACAACCAGTTGACAAATCAATTAAAAAACATACCCTCTATAAATAAGTTTAAGGCAGAGCTGCATAATTTCTTTAAAAAAAAATCAGTTTTACTCAGTAAATGAATACTTAGACTACAATTCAGGTAAAGTATAAATTAATCAGTTTGTTGTACATAACTATACTACTGTATTCTATTTCTGCTCTTGTTTCATGTGTCCGAGATTGGAAGACTCATCAATGAAGAACTTTAACTGACCAAAGCATTAAAATTAAGTGTAATACTAGAGTCAATGTCTACATAAATATTCATAACTGAGATTTAACTGTATTATTAACTCATAACTGAGTTGATCTGTTATTGTACTCAAGTGTCTTAATGTTTTCAAGTGTGAATAGTAATTTGTGTAAATTATCTGTAAATTTTAGATTGTAAATACCTCATAGATGAGTTGTAAATATTGTAAAATAGTCTAACTATGTTGACAATGTGTATAATTCTGTATGAATTCCTGTGGCTAATAAACATTGTATTGTATTGCCTATTCTGAGTGTCACAGAACCATTTAGTGAACAAACAGGAAACTATTTTAAAAATATTTTGTTTAATAAATAAAAGCATAAAAGTTTCATTTACTAGAACATATTTCAAGGAAAAATTTCCATTGATTAAACAAAGATATTTTAGGCTTCTCTTAGATCTTTCAGTTCTCTTTTTTGTAAGTGAAAAGCCTTATTGAAACCACTGATAAGCAAAATTTTAATGGAGTTGTAATACTTACCCTGACTATTATCCTCTCTGAAGCATGAGATACAATGGGATAATTATTTGCATCTGCACAATGTGCATGTAGCCCCACAACAAGATAGAAGTAGCGCTGGTCGGGATTTGGCTTTCCTTTCTTGCGCATATTGTTGGATGTTGTTTCACTAAAGTGTAGTCGACCAACTGTGACTTTTGTAACTTGTTCCCCTTGAAGATCCACACTGCTTCCACAGTATCATGAAAAATATTTGCTATTAGTATGACACTATCATAAACTTATTGCACTTAGTCGCCATTTTACTGATTTTAAAAACGTGTCAGTTATACCAAAGAAGACAACTTTGATAAATCCTATTATTACTATTCCCTTTTATTTTTACCCATTACTACAATTGTGTTGTATGCTAAAATTATATTGATCATAATTGTTCAATCCTTTAGTTACTGAAAATTTGTGATTATAACTTAAAAAAAATCTAATACAATGTACTCACATTAGTTTCTCTATTCTTGTAACACTGTTCTTAAAATGATTATTCCTTTATCTTATTTATAATAATCTACGTATACATTTGCAGAAATTATCTTATTGCTAATTTTCTTATGGATGCAAGAGTATATATGGAAATACTATAGGCTTTATGCAATAATCCATTTAAGTGACATTTGGAAGAATTTAGTAACAATTAATCTAGTCCAAATTACTTTATAAAACATTTGTTTGTCAAACATCAGTTTGACTGAAGCTCCCGAAACTAATCCCTCAAAAATTAAAATATGGGTAATGTAGTGTGATAAAAATTTACTAGAAATTGTTTTATCAATAATCCAATCTTAAAAGAGCTGGTGGATATGTGATGGGTTTGAAATTCTTTCTCATTGCATGGCAAGAGATAAAAATGAATAATGACTTCCACTTGTGAAAAGGATAAGTATTAGAAAATTCAGAAAAACACAAGGGGAGTCAAATGAAACATCTTAAAATTGCAATTAAAAATCAACTTTTTGCGCTATTGGTCTGTAAGTTAGCAGTAGTGTTACCAATGAAGAGGTGGTGCACGAGTAGTTGTGCACATGACAAAATGAAATATTTTTTTTCAGAAGAATCTTTGGACTACCTATGTTTTGGAGGAAGTGTGTCGAACGACAGTGAGACAATATTGAAAAATGATATACTTGTGTTCCACTTTTTTTCAATAAAAATATTTAAAACAAAATACTTAAGCTTTTCATTTGACTCTTCCAGATAACAAGGGATATCTCCGAAATGGTTGACTCCTCAAAAACATACATCACATATAAATTGGTGTTTTAGCAAGATCTATACTTCTTTTTTAAACAAAAGAAAGATTTTGTGGTTTCCGGGTTAAATAAAAGTCATTCAAAATGAAGAGAACTTTTGAGTACATTCCCAGAAAATTTAGGATATACTCTTGATTTGTCATGAATGTTATGAGTCATTTTTGAGAAAATCAGAACTGTCTAAAAATTTTGAACTAACGGGTATCCTGAAGTGGAGTGATTTTCTTGAAAATCTTCATGTCACATCTTTGGAAGATGCTAAACTTTAACACATAGTCTGCTATTTTATCAACTTTTTGTTTTTGAGTTTGTTGTGCAACCACTCACACACACCCAGCCACACACATACATATCTCTGTAGTAAAGGTGGTAGGTGGTGACTTATCTGCCTCATGTTCAAGAGGTTCTGAGTTTGAAACTCAGTCAGGGTGAATTATGTGCATAAGGTTTTTTCCAGGGTTATTCCTTATTCTGAAAGATGAATGTTGAATAACTCTAACCTCTATGGACCCTAGGATCAGTTAAATGAGTATCATTGCACTCATTTCATTCATCATGCGATGACTTAATGTTGAAGGACGAATCTCTTTCTAAGAATGCCCTTTTTTAAAAAAAATTTTTGTGATATTCAAGGAGTTCTAAAAAAATGTTTCCAGTGAAATCTTGATATTAAATTTTTAAATGAAGTGAAACATTCCTCTACTTAATATAATTTTGAATAGAAATATGGAGCGTTAAGTACTAGTTTTACTCAAAATTATATATATTTGTGCTTCAATGTATCATAGTCCTTACTCATAGGAAAATTCCTCTACTTAATTTGGAAAGGTAAACTGGAATTAACAATGTGATATAATGTAGCAATTAAAATTATACTATTGCGCCTGCGACACTCTGTACTTCACATACTAGAAATTTTCTTTCAAAGCATTTCACCTCCACTTGAAGACATTATCAAAAAATTGTTGAGAAATTGCCTTCAAGTGGATCTGAAATGCATTGAAAGAAAATTTGTGGTATGTTAAGTACAGAGTGTCCCAGCTGACTCATAGTATAATTTTAATTGTTCTTCTATTTACTGTACAAGTAAGGAAAGTAAAAGGGGCTAAAAGAAACACATGCAGTACATATATTATAGGCTTAAATACAAAAGATGAACTTATTAAAATTACAACTGGTAAGAGGACTTTAAACTTACAGTACTGGATGAAAGGGTTTCTTGCTCCTGTCACTTTGTGATTGTTCTACTTTGATTGTTTGTGTTGGTGATTCCACTTTTACACCATAAAAATGTAGGTGGAAGCTGGATATTTTTTTTAATCCCTCTGGAGTTTTCACAAACTGGGCATCACCTTGTAGTTGGGCATGGCAAGTAATCTAAAAAGAAATGTAAATATGATTTATTTCTTTATTCATCCTCTGATCATTGTTCACGATATGGGGTTAAAGAACAAAGGATACAAAAATTAAAAAAGAATACAATAAGTCAACAATACAATAAGTCAGTAATACAATAGGCAAATAATACATTAAAAGAATACAATAAAATGATTGAAGGAATACAATCCTTGCAAAAAATTTAGAGAACTACAGAAGTTTAATAATATAACAATCAAGAAATACAATTATTTGATAATTAAAGTACAATAATATATCTGTAAAGCAGTGCTAAAATACTACTAATAATTTTTATTCACTTCTAAGAGTAACTCTTCATCACATGAATAGAAATATAAAAGTCATTAGCTGAAAATGCTCTGGATTATTTGTATACTATCTTTTTTGGAAGAAAAAATATAACAATTTCTTATTGCAGAACAGTGACTTCATTTACTCTTATGGTCCTTATTGCTAAATTTACTTTTATTTTCATGCTATATTTAATCACCGATAACCATGTTCTTTCTATTCAACAAAAATATGTACAGTGTATAATCAAACTCAAAATTAAATAACTAAACTGTATATTTTCCATTATAAGCAAGTTTAACTAGTGATGGGATGAAAGCACTATTTCTTGATATTCAATACTGATAATAATTTTTAAACATGATACACTATAGATAGAATCACCATGAAAAATTCAATGCCATGGCCGGGATTTGAACCACAGATCTCCTGGTTTCTGTCCAGTCGCTCTTACCCATTGAGTTACCATGGCCAACTTGTCATCATGACATTAAATTCTCCAGTTGACACATATATTTCCCCTGTAAACCACTAGGGGTTCTCGCATTCGAGATACACCATTTGTGGCGACTTACTATCGTAAGTACTTAAGTCCCAGGCTTCATCATTTAACTCTTATTATTTTAGTTAATTGATGGAAAGTGATCATTTCTTCACACTAGGCATATATAGGCTAAGGTTTTTGATAGATAGAGTCAACATGAAAATTTCAATGCCATGGCCAGGAAATGAACCATGGATCCCCTGAACCTTAGCCTATATATGGCTAGTGTGAAGAAATGATTAATTTTCGTCAATAACCAAAATAATAATAAGAGTTAAATGATGAAGCCTGGGATGCAAGCACTTACAATAGTAAGTCGCCACAATCGGTGTATCTCGGATGCAAGAGCCCCTAGAGGTTTACCGGGGAAATATATGAGTAAAATGGAGAGTTTAATGTTATAACGACAAGTTGGCCATGGTAGCTCAATGGGTAAGAGCGACTGGACAGAAACCAGGAGATCCATGGTTCAAATCCCGGCCATAGCATAGAATTTTTCATGTTGACTCTATCTATCAAAAACGTTAGCCTATATATGGCTAGTGTGAAGAAATGATTAATTTCCATCAATTAACTAAAATGATACACTATACTTGATACTCACTACTTGTGAGAATTTGTAAAAGCGTCAGTTTGTTTGCTGAATTATGCTCTTATTAGTAGTTTTTGAGTAGAAATACATATAACCAATTCTTTTTTTCTTATTATTTTTAGATGCAGTGGCATTATGTTCTGACAGTGACAGGAAACCAGCACACTGTTTTTTCAATATAGGTTCTAAAAGTTTCATTTCACATATAAATGTTAACATGCTTCTTTAAATTTGTTGCACTGTTTATCTTACCAATATTCAGAAATGCTTTGTGGATATTTTATACGCTGCTTTATTATTAATGTATAGTCTTCTTAGAAATAATTCCACACATAATTCATGTTTTATTCAATGTCACTGCTTCACAATGGTAAAACAAAATATTTATTGAAATTAGTCATATGTATATCAGTGACAAACATTTAAAAACAAAGATTTTCATGTATTATATTATCTCAGACCTTATGTTCTGATTTATTTCTGCTGGATTCACAGAATTTTATTATTGGAATAAGTAAATGTAATGGCTGAAAGTGAGTCACTAAGCCAGGTGTTGCAGAGATGTGATTTAGTACATCAGCTTCAATCACAACTCAGTTATTGCTGCATGTTACATGAATATCTCTGCTACTTCCTCCATTGTTTTACATGTCTTTATTTAGACACAAGAGTCTATAGAATGTTGCATTGATTCACTCACAGGAAAGGCAGTCAAGGTCTATCAAGAACTAGTAACTAGTAAGAGTCTATTAACTCTCTAGGGACACTTGTGAGGTAGTAATATTCCTTATCTAGCATAAAGTTAAATGCAACAATTTACAAAACATTAAAATTTAAAAGTATAAATTGTTTATCTCAAAGTATTAGATATACTTCACTAACCCAAGTATCAAGAGTAACTAAGTATCAATTGTACTGAGGTCCCAAACCTAATTTTAACTAAAGCTGGAAAGAAGTTCTGAAAACTAACCTGAAAATGATTTTTCTTCTGGCAAACAAATGCATCGTCAGCATTTGAGAAGTTGAAGCCTTTGTCTGCATCAACTCTATAGTGTGGAACTGGCCTAAAAACATAAACAAATGTATAGACACATATAAATAGTTATGCAAGCATATTGCCTTACGTCTTGTTCCTAAATGAGCTGCATTATTATTACAGTTTATTTCTGAGTTATTTATACAATAATACCTCACAAATACATAAAATAATTATGTAAATCATTATACAATTGAAAATAAATCTATTTTCCCTTATGACACAACATTAAAACTGTCCTTTTTATTAATGATTCTAGTTGTAATCTAAAAAATTTACAATTAAAATTAAAGTAGATGATCAGTTTTGAAATATGATTTTCCAGAGTACTTAGTTTCTGTCTACAAAATTCCAGAGTATGAATCACAGAGCTTATTTGTACTTGAGAGAATCCATGAAAAGTGAGCCAGCAGAATATTTTTCTCTTTTTCTTAAACTGGAACACATTTATAGATAAATGAGTTATGTGGGATATGAATTGAAAATTTCAACTCTATGTTTTTTTGTGGTTCTATTTTCAAATTAAAAGATGTGATTTTATAATGTACAGCCTTTGCCACAAAAATTGAGTCATTTCCAAATTAATGAGTCAATCAAAGAACCTTGTGAATGTTTGGAAATGTTGTATTTGTAGGGCATATGAAGTGATTGGAGAGATGGAAATAAAATCAACTGGAAGGAAAAGAAAGTGTAATGTTACTATGGCCAAGTGGTTTAGAAGTTTAATAAGCTTCCATTTAATAGTTTTGCTTTATTTCTTATTACTGGTTTTATAATTCTGTAAATTATTATATTTAAGTATATTAAGTATATCTATAAAACTTAGTATATTAAAAATAAAAAATAAGCCCTGAAACTTTTCTGGCAATGAATATATTCAAGATATTCTCAGGCTTCAGACGAGGTGTAAAGCTGATTAGATATCAACATTTCAGGAGTGTGCATCTCTCCCATCATCAGGATGATGAATGAATAAAGCTCTAAAGCTTTAGTGATGCTCACACCTTAAACATATATGTATAATTGTCTTTACACCCGGCTTGAAGCCTGAGAAAATCTTGAATATATTTAGTATACTAAGATTATAAAATATACTTATAGAGCATATAAGGTATTGTATATTACATAATGTCAAGTTAAACAGAATTTTTCATTAGAATTCACCTGTGTCAAAGCATATGTTGCAAAAATGGAGAAAAGGGAGAACTCTACCTTCCGAGTATACTTTTGCACTTTTTTCGAAGTCCCTTTTTATTTTGATCACTGTTCTTTCATATATAGCCTTCAACACTTTAATTATATACTCTGGATGTATTCCATCTTAATGTTGCACTTATTCTTTCTTTTAACCTTGACAGAAGTTTTATTATAATGTATAAATAAAAAAATATGTACTTAGACTGTATTCAAAATGTTCTTGTATAATCTGATTTACTGTAAAGATACTACCTACCCAAGAGCAAATGCTCTTGTTTTGCATTAAAATTTCCGTAATCCAATCCAAACACCTGGGTTTGTGTTAGCAAATATGTTATTCCAATACAAATATATAAACTAAGGTTAAGAGCCAAGTCAGAAGTATACTTACAATTCTTTCAAATTTTGATCACATAAGACATGCCATGATGTTTGTTGAAATGGCTGAAACCGTATACATTGATAGCTAGATTCTAAATACATTCCTGATTCCCCCGGAATTTCAAAGCCATAATCATCGTCTAGGACGCCAGTCTGGTTTGAACTAGAATCTGGGGACAGCTCTGAGAAAACAGAAAAAGAAAAGTTATTTTCTCGTTTTTACTTATAAACCTGAAACTTTAGGTAACCACTAAAAAAAGTTGTAACAAAATAATGCATACTTCAACAATAATAGCATTTTCTATACTTTAAACCTTATGTATTATAATATATTTTTACACTCCAGCAAGGGGCAAGTAGACAAAGAAAGAAAAGGCAAAATGAGGAAAAAATACAAAAAAGGAGAACAAAGCTCCCTTAAAGTATTTTTCATTTAGTATTTATATTTTATATGAGATCTTCACTATTGGTTGTTAATATGAATCATTTTTTTGATTGGCTTGCCACACAGATTATTGTTGTGTCATGGTTAGTTCCATTTGCTTACCTGGTTCTTGTTTCACATGAACAACATTGTTAAGATTCTGTGGTTGGCCAGCAGTTGGCCCATTTGAGACAGCATTGTTGCCCTGTGCTGGAGTTCCACCATCTTGGGATAGCTTACGTTTTTTGGAGCCTCCTTGTAATGAAGAATATAATGTTGTTATGCTGCTATGTTCAGTTGTGAGACCTGCATGTGCTGCTGCCAATGCTAGCGGATTTGGCACTAAACCTTGGCAAATGAAAATAAAAAAAAATATTTTTTAGTAATTTGTTGTAAAATAAATTGATAATTTTAAAGAACAGAATAAAATTACTGCCCTGGTGATAAGCGTATTGTACTAGGCTTATTGTGTTCTAGAAATGAATTAGCTTCACTGATTTCAGTGTAATGTGTACAATTACTTGGAAACTAAAATGGCATACATTGTATAAAGAAGCAGCATATAAGAACAGTTTTGATCAGACACCAGTCTAGTCATTAGAACAATACTTTCACAAAGTTATAAGCAAATGAACATGAATGGTAAATACATAAGCAATTATATGCCATAAATTATTAAATACTTCCATCTATAGAGAAACAGGAATTTATACAAACTTTCTTGAAGAAAAATTTTTAACATAAAATTGGGTTTGCTTCCCATTTTTAATCAGGTATTCCTAATAATACATAGGAAATTGAATGAAAATTTTTAGTCTACAAAAAGTTTTAATTGTATTAAACACAAATTTTTTATTAATTTTACCAGCAGGTATGAACTTTTTTAATATGTAACTATTTTTCCTACCATTTCAGTGTTATTTTTACTGGCAGATTTTGCAAATGTTCAAGTAGCAGATAAAGCTTTAGTTAAACTAAATTAAAGCTCGAATAAACTGCTAGGTACTGAACATTTGAAATAGGAATCTCAGATATCCTATTTTACTTGGACATCATCTGTTTTAGACATTATATGGTGTCTACTGAAGCCCACCAAGGTAGAAAATAGTTTCTTTTTCACCTAAGGATCCAGATAAAAGCATAAATTTAAAATTTCGGAGTGTTCTACCTGTTATAATTCCAATTCTATTTGACAGAAGCAGTGTACTTGTCCAGTCCTTTTGCTGGAGTTGCATGCTACATTGTTTTAAGACATTCATGTCCATGCACAATATGTAAAACATTTGCTAACAGAATTTTATCACAATACTTAAAGAACAAGATATTTGATGCATTGGTGATGCTCAGTTTAGAATTTATGTATACATAACAGCTCCATGAACATAATTTAACAAATATTATATGTAATTAATCTCAATTACACACATTCTTCTTGTTTTCAGTGCTAACATCCTTCCGTTATATTAAGAAGCAATGCTGTGTGATTGTTCATTTTACAAGCATTAAATAATTCTGTGTAATGGGATTTAAAAATGTGCATGTCTAACTTTGCAATAAACTTGTTCTGCATATCTTATTATACTTTTCTAATGCAAAACGTAAGAAAACTAGGTATGGTTCAGTACTACTAAGAGTGCATTTATCAGCTTTTCTATTCTATTCTAAAGCCAACCAGATATATGGTTGTGTTAGCTTTTATTATCACAGAGTTTTCACCACCTGAGGCTGCTTGTAGATATGGTATAATGGAACAGACTGGGAGGCATTGGGCTCAGCAATACAGGAAACAAAAGTAAGTAGAAAAGTAACATAGTACCAGTTATGAAAGACTTTCTACTTGGAAGAGTGATGAACATTTTTAGGAGAAGTAAAAAGACCCGTTTTAAATGCAGTTGGATTGAAGGTGGCTTCTCACTTTCCTGGACTATAAGCAATCACTGTAGAGATTTAGTCTAGGACAATAGTGCCAATTGTGACTCTGAGTGGCAATGTACTACAGCAGACCATTTGCTGTGCCTGGACATAGCAGATCAATATAATAGAAACCAGTTCAGTGCAAGCTTTTCAATGATACGCAGAGCAAGGATTATGTCGGAGATTGCAGGTATGAGATGTCCAGACTCAGCTATTCTGCAGACATAATTTAAATCTGATTGGGAAAACAATTCTTAAATAAAGTTGTCAGCAGTAGCACTAGTGTCTAGTGTACAGTCTGTATGTTATGTTTAAAAATAAAACATACTAAAACATTATGAGATGAATCACCAGACAGCATGTGGTCAGCTTAATTTTAGGGGCAATCTCCAACTCCTATTATTAATTCTGTTTATATTATTTCACTTATTTGAAAACAATCCAGGTAAATATTTTCTTATTTAAGTTAATTTATGGCTCATTTCCATCAATTAACTTAAATAATAAGAGTTTAATGATGAAGTCTGGTATTTAAGTACGTATGATAGTAAGTTGCCACAAGCGGTGAATCTCGAATACGAGAGCCCCTAGTGGTTTACCGGAAATATATGAGCCAATTGAATTTAATTTCAGGATGCTACGTTGGCCATGGTAACTCAATGGGTAAGAGCGACTGGATGGAAACCAGGAGATCCGTCGTTAAAATCCTGGCCATGGCCCTGAATTTTTCAGTTTGACTCTATCCAAAAATTTTCTTATTTATTTTTAATTCTAAAATACTAAAAATCTCTACATCAATGATATTAAGATTTTAAAGCTACCCTATCATGTTTTCTATCAATATATACACACAAGTTTATACCAAAAGCAGTGTTATCAATATCAATACCGTGTAACTATGTTTTTATTCATTTATTTAATATTTGATTTTGACCTTTCTACATTTGGGATTAAAAGTTCAAATATGTCTTTATCTTTAAGAGATATGTAAGTTTGTGCTCATACTTCCAGTTTGAGAACCACTAACCTAAGGGTTGGGATAATCTTAATAATCTCTACAACATAAGCCAAATTATCAGAATGCTGTAACACTATATCATTATGTATTTATAAAGATGGATTAGAAACACTAAACATCATTAACTAAAATATTAATGAAGATAGTGTTTCTAATCCAACTCATCTTTATACATTATCAATACATCAGTGCTTCTAATACTTCTACTCAAGCATAATAATATGTCATTATTTTGAGCAGTTTGAATAACTACATAAACCAATGAGTAGTTTTCTCTTTGTGGCCAACAAACTAGGAAGCATTGTTTCTCTTTGTACATCAAAACTTGCATCTGCACCATATATCCTTCTCCTAGTCCAAGGCAATTTTGAAGGAAACCATTTCATAAGGTATAATACAATAAGCCAGATTTTATCTGTAAACGCAGCCAAGCTGCAGGTAACTTACAGGATATGGTTGATAATGTTCCTAGTTTCTGATTTTTCTTACATTAAAATAAGACCTGAAGCTTTCCTTGCAACGAATATGCTCAAGTTGTTCTCGGGAAGCAAGCCAGATGAAAAGACGATTAGAAATTGACATTTCGGAAGTGTACATCTCTCCCATCATCAGGATATTTATTAAATGTTATAACCACAAATAAATCACTAGATATAACACAAATATAAACAAAGAAAAAACACTATCAAAGCTCACATTACTGAACAAAAGACTGTTTTCAGTAAATTAAATGCCAGGTCAGGAGAGTTGGCGTGAGTATAGAAAATTAATTGGGTCAAAGAAAAGTAGCTACTTAAATTGATTACTAATAACAGGAAACAATAACGAAACATTAAATAATACATTAAGTCACACTAGTAAAGACTTGGTATCATGGATAGCTAACAACAACCTGGTTTTAAACACAGATAAGACAGTTTGTCTTAAATTTAGTATTACTGACAGAGGAAACAATGAAAGTATTCCTGAAGTAAAATTAAATAATAAATTAATTTCATACAAAAGTGAAACAAACTTTTTAGGCTTGTGGATACAAAATAACTTAAAATGGAAAACTCATACAAATCATCTACTAACCAAATTAAGCATATATGCCCTAAGAATATTAAGTCAGAATGTCAGCATTCGTGTACTTTTAATGTCCTATTATGCACATATACATTCTATAATTAAATATGGAATAATATTTTGGGGAAATTCACCAGAAGCCAAAGATATATTTATTAAACAAAAACAAGCCATTCGAATTATAGGCAACGAAAGAATGCTATGTTCATGTAAGCCACTGTTCAGAAAGCTTTGCATACTTCCTTTGGCATGTGTTTATATTTTGGAGACAGCTTTATTTGTAAAAAGAAATAGATTTAACTTTCAAAACAACGGAAGTGTTCATATGCATTACACGAGGCATATTAAGGATATACACGTAACCTCAATCAGAACTACAATGTTTAAGAATGGAGTACTGCATTCCTGTACAATAGTTTATAATTCCCTTCCTAATGACATCAAAAGCATAGATAACTACAATATGTTTAAAACTAGAACAAGGGCTTTCTTACAGGAGCACTGCTTTTACACAGTAAAGGAATATCTGCAATTTAACAAATCCAGATAAACATAAAATATGAATTTACTTAGCTTGTTCATTTCTCTCACTCATAATTATGTCCAATTTGTGTCACAATATAATTGAATGTAGGTTAGGTATATTTGATGTTTAACTTTGTAATATTAAGTGTAAATTACTGACGTATCCTATATCAAGGTACTATGTACAGATTTGATTCTAAAGGATGAATAAAATTGAATTGAATTGAATTGAATTATCAAGCTGTATTGATTTGTGCTTCTTAAGTAGACGGTCTGTTGTTCAGTAATGTGAATTTTGAAAGTGTTTGTTTATATTTGTGTTATATCCAGTGATTCATTTGTCGTTATAACATTTAATAAATATCCTGATGTTGGGAGAGATGTACACTCCAGAAATGTCAATTTCTAATCGTCTTTTCACCTGGCTTGCTTCCCAAGAACAACTTGAGCATTGTCTTACATTGTTCTGTGTGCATGACAGTTGTGTCCAGAGTTGCCCTTTGAGCTTAGAATTTCTTTCTCATGTTTGATAAATAAATTTACATAAGGAATACATTCAGAATAATAAATTATTGGCATAATTTTAACAAGTTTTCTAAATGAAATATATTTACCTAGGTTCTGAATTGTGGGGCCGGCAGAAGTGGCTGTCACACTTAAACTAATTGGAGTTTGAGCCTGTGGAGGATTTGTACTAGGTGGGGGCGGAGTGCCCTGGGAAAGTAAGGGCGTAAGCACTGGATGCTGAATGAGTAGAGTCTCCGGCATATGCTGTTGCTGCTGTGGCTGTTGTGATGGTTTCATGTGATGTGCTGGATGATATAAATGATGTGGTTGCTGAATGTGCCCATGATGCAAGATCATTTCCTGCTGCACAGACTTCTGATCTAAAAATGTAATAAAAACAATATACAAATATTTATCACTACTTTCAACATTATGTTCTTTGTTTATTTAACAAAAGGCAGACAAAACCAATAAGAAAATGTGAAATGCAAATTTCATAAAAATAGTAAGAAATTTCATAAATTATTTTCTAATTTGTACCAAGTATTTTATTGAATGTAAAGTTTTAAAACAACATTTATAAAATTAAAAGGTACTAAGAAATCCAGAAATCCAATATTATCTACCATAATTTTAATATCTAAGAAGTTTTGTTTGTTTTAAATATGACCCACAAAGAGCAAATATCTCAAAATCATAAATTAATATTTTAATAAATAGTTTACATTAAAATTATAAGAACAGTTGTGGTTATTACTAAAATATGCAAGATAAAAAAAGTATATTGCAGTTTTACTTACGAGGAGAGTGAGCAGTGGGTTCCTGTGGTGAATATGGTGGTTCAGAACCCGAGTCAGGTGGGCTATCTGGAAGATTGTGCCTGGAAATTTCAGGAAAATGTGTATTCGAACTCTTTGGGATAATTTGAACATCAGAAAAACATGCCATTTATAACACTACAGATCATGAGGATTCACATGTAATTCTTGAAGTGCATCTGTATGATTTATAATATCTAAATTGTTCTACTTACTATTAAACAAAATAATTTCAGCATGTTGATTACTAATAGTGATACAATTTAAGTCTTAATTATGCATAAGTCTTACTTAATCTTTGATACTATGGGTTTCTTAAATTGAAAATGTTTCTAGAAAATAACAAAATACTAAATGACAATTGATAGAGACAACATGAAAAATTCAATGCCATGGCCAGGATCTCCTGGTTTCCATCCAGTCGCTCTAACCCATTGAGCTACCATGGCCAACTTGCTGTCATGACATTAAATTCTTATATTCATAAACGAATGCTTAAATTCAAAAGAAGGTGAATACTGGACAAAACTTAACAGTATGCCAACAGTGCGATAGACAGTGAAACTGCTGAATGATTGTGATTAGAACAATTGCTGCTCAAACCTCTCACCAAATTAGCCAAAAAATGAGGATCAGCCTTACATTAGAACACTCTAGGACTAAACTACTAAAATTTCAGATTCCTTTGATAATAATAAGTTAGCTAACAATGTGATATATATATGGAAAAAATAAAATAATGGCTTGCTACTGGGATGCCAACCTGTACAATGATTATGAGAGCATGCAATAATTTTAAATTCAGTAGGAGTTATTGTATATTTTCTCAGTATTATAAGTCTAGACCTGTTAATATAACAATTATAAAACAGTTTTAGTGTTACAGTGAACATTGTACAGTATTCTATGTCTATTATTATTTGTTTATCATTAATTATTATTTGTTTATTATTAATTGTTTATTATATTAATTATTATTGTATTCTTTCATGTTGACAATATTTAAATAAACACTTATTCTTAGGTGTGATGAATGCATATTTATTCATGGGGTTTGCTCTTCTAAGGCAATGTTAGGCCATTATGGCTTATTTTGACTTTGGTCTTACAGCTTATATGTGACCAAGAGGACTCATCACAAACTGCAAACTATATTTGCTGAGAGGAAGAAGTCCTCAATCCCATACCCTTTGTTAATTTAAACCCTGGAAAGAAGATTGATTATTACAAAAGTGAATCGAGAAGATATTGACACATTGCTTCACTCACACTGTTTATTCACAGGACATGTTTCAAGAGCTCTTGCTCCTATCATCAGCTGATACTCGACTAGTGCAAGTTGTAGTGGTTTCCTCTTTCTCCGTTTTGTCAATAGATGGTGTGATGTACTTGTCAAAGATGTTCGGTGGTGGAGTTTCAAAATTCATGACTCTAAGACGATTTTTGTTGATGAAGATTTTTTCCCATACAGAAAGGTCTATGGGGTGATTAACAAATTTTATTAGAGATGTTTCCAAGTTGATGTCATGTCTAGTATTCAAAAAATGAAAAGCCACTGCTGATTTTTCTGTTTCACCATTTTTAATGTTTCTTAGATGTTCTTTAGTTCTGATGTTAATATTTCTTTTTGTTTTTCCTATATAAATTTTAGGGCAAGTTTCACATTTCATCTCATAGATTCCTGGTTTTTCTTTGGTAGTGATTGAATTTTTGGGACGGCCTTTTAACAAATTTCTGATATTAAACCTATTTTGAGGTGCAAGAGTTATGTTGTGTTTTGAAAAGATTTTTTGGAATTTGTTATAGGCTGATGGGTGGAAGGTGAATTTTTTAAAAAGTTTTTTCTCTTTTTCTCCTGTAGGTTCTAGGGTGGTGGTTTCTTTTATTTTCTTAGCTTTGTTGAGTCTGTTAACTGTTTTGTCTACTAAATTTGGGTTGAAACCATTGGATATAGCTACTTTTTTTATGTGTAGGTATTCTTCTTGATAATCTTCTCTGTTTAGCGGAAAGTTGATCATCCGAAAGATTAAACTGTTGAAAATGGCATGTTGGTGTTGTTTTGGGTTGAAACTGTTGTTCTTGATGTAATTATCTGTGTGTGTCGGTTTCCTGTAAATACCAAAGGTGAGTTTGTTGTTCATTTTTTTGATCTTGATGTCCAAAAAGGGGAGCACACCATCCTCTTCTGTTTCCAATGTAAATTTTATAGCTGGATTTTGTATATTCAAAAGTTTAAGACTATCTTGTATGAGTTTTTTAGGTACTATTGCAAAAATGTCGTCAACATAGCGATACCACACTTTAAAATAATTTGGAAAAGTTTTTGTGATATGTGTTTCAAAAGCACTCATAAATAAATCTGCCAAGAAGGGAGACAATGGGTTGCCCATAGCTAGGCCTGTTTTTTGTTTATAGATCTGTCCATTAAAGCTGAAAAAATTTTGATTGATACAAATTTCTGTAAGTTGTGAAAGTTCTTCTATTTCTTCAAATGTTATTTGTATTGATTCCAGCCATTTTTTGAGAAGTGGAATAAGCTCATTGGTAGGTATACTTGGATATAAAGAAATGACGTCAAAGGAAACTAAAGCATCTGTAGAGTTGATCTTTGTGTCCTTCAGGAGATTTAACAATTCAAACGAGTTTTTGATACTTAAATTTTCAAATTTTGTGAAGGATCTGAAGATATGAACCAGCCATTTTGATAGTTGGTAAGTGGGTGCATCAATGTTATTAATTATTGGTCTGAGGGTAATTTCAGGTTTATGTATTTTGGGTAAACCATATATGTATGGTGTTTTTGAATTGTCTATTTTGTTGTTCAATTTATCTCCTTTAGTCATGATTTTACTGTTTTTAATTGCTAATTCCACAGATTTGCATGCTTTCTTTAATGGATTGTTTTCTAATTTAACAAATTTTTTTCCGTTTAAAAGGTTGTCCATTTTTTTGCGATAGTCTTCTTCGTCCAGTATTACTATTTTGTTACCCTTGTCTGCTTTTGTGTAGATTACTGGTAGATTACTCACATTACAGTGTGAGTGAAGCAATGTGTCAATATCTTCTTGATTCACTTTTGTACTAATTTGTGCTTAACTGTCCCTACGCTTCTTCCAAGTTTATACTTTGAAGATTGATTATGTTTCATTCTGGAAAAAAAGATGTGATCTTTTGACCTTATTAATAAATATGTGAGGCAAAATCTTAGATATAATGGTCTAAATCAATAGTTTATGTTGATATTTGTACAATATACTTACGGATTATAAGCAGTGCCATCAGTAGTACCAGCTTTGTAAGGAACAGACGTACCAATTACAGGTGCTGGTATCCGCACAGTTTTGTTGTTGGAACTGATGACACTGGTGATATGATGATTAGGACTCCCTCCAGGTTCCACCACCACATTAACTATTGTCGCTGTTGGGGGTGGTGGAGGTGGTGGTGGAGCCACTGCAGGGGTACCGCCCCCAGCATGAGTGCGAGGTGCCTCATTGTGTGCAAGAGTGTCAGCAAAATATCTGAAATAAAACAATAAGAACTTTCAATTCTCTCATATGTATTATAAATGTACTATTGCACTTGTTATACATGTTAACATGAATGACATTAAGACAACTCCTAAGATATTTTTCATTAAAAATGAATCGCTTAACATTACTCAAAATAATTCGGTAAGCAAAAACTGATTCTGAGAGCACTTACTGTTTAATTTTTATTAATTCAGAATCATTTTTGTTTTCTGTAAAATTTAAAACAAAAAAATGTATTTGATAAAATACATATACAAGTTTAACTTTCTAATTTAGAAGTGGCTAAAGAATAAGGACAGTGATTTAATGAGTACAAAATAAATTTATTTATCCAGACTAATTGAAAATAATCTCATTAATACAAATTTGTATAAGCTAGATACAAACTATTACACAAGTATAAATTTCTAATCTATACAAAGATTCCTACTAATAAGAATAACAAACAAATAGCTTTAGGAACTTAAAATGAATATATTGCACACTTTTTATTTTCTGAAATAGTACACAAGCTTCTTTCTTTCTTCACCTGAATTTGTGATACATTTGAAAGCAAAGAAAGCTAAATACAATTCTGGATACATTAGATTAATTAGTCCTGGATAAATGAGATTCCTGTGTAAATACAAATTTAAGTGATGACTAATTATATTAGTTTCCATAAATTTTTCAATATGAGCATTTCAAAATGTCTACAAACAGGCAAATTATAAATGTTGTATTTAAATATTTGTACAAAGATTCTTGCTGCAGTATACAGTTTATGAAAAATCTAATATCATTAACATAATAAATGTCCTTATTATTCTCCCAAATGTGTATCTGTTTAAGTCAATCAAATCACTATTTCCAGTACCAGTGTCATGAGCATGTTCCCTAGTTATAGCCTACAGAGATTTTGTTTAACATTTAAGTATATTTGCATAAACATATAAACAAATTAATCAGTCATTATTTTTAGAGATATAAATAACTGCTCACAATGCATCATATTGTTTTTTGTAATTTTCTTTTGGCATATTTTGGAGATATCAAATTGATGTGTCTGTAAACATAAGTCATAAACTATAAGGCACTGAAATAATATAGAGCTATATCAAGATATTACAAGTTATTATATGTTGAGATGAATAATAAACAAAGGGTTTTTTATTATAAAAGTTACTCTAGATAAGGTGGTGTAGGCAGTAGCACAGGTGACTTGTATTTAAGTGCCTATATATGTGATCCTTGAGATTGGCCCTCCTGACCAATGTTTTTCGTTTTTTTGTTTTTTCCTTGATTTGCGAGGCGAATGCCAGGCGAATGATAGTTGCAAAATTTAATGGCGACTGAACATTGATCACTAGCAGCGAAGTGCGACATGGCCATATGTCAAAGGGTGGGGAGAAGCTATATACAGTGACAAGACAAAAATGAAAACACTTTACAGGGTATTACTGTAGCTGTCAAGTAAACATAAACATCCATCTAATTGGATGTTTGTTGACCAGCACCTTCTTCAACCGCCACTAATTTTTGGGTCTGCCATAATTACAGTGGCTTATGGCTCAGACTAGGTTTTAGCAACAGAATTTGGCAATATTTTTCTAAAAGTTATAAGGGTGCCTATAATTTGTATGAGGTCTTAAAGTAGAGATATCTAAAGTTGTTGTTAAGATAACAGTTTCAGTTTATTTAAAAGGGGTCGAATGTAAGATAAAGGGATAGTCTTAGTGAAAAAATCTGTAATATTTGGGCATTCCTGAGCATAAGTAATCTATTTTTCAAAATATCTCAAATGGTGCAGATTGTACCAAAGAAAATAACAAATGGAAGGAATAGGTAGAGCAACATTTGTCCATAAAAGTTAAACTGTACAGACTAGTGCACAAAGGTTTAAAAATATGAGTATGTAGTTTGTAAATGTTTGAAAATAACCTAAATAGTCTGTAAGAATTGAGAGATCCTACAGCATGATTGGCCAAAGTCTTGTCTAGGCAAGTCAACTGGTGCAGACTTTAAGAGACTGAAAATATGTTTAGGGGTATTTTTTGAAAGTAGCCTTAATTTTCATTGACTATGCATCCATAAAATAAAAATTAATACTTCCCTGACATTAATCTACAGTTCAATCAGAGGAAAGCTTAGGCTTCTGCTACAGTATTAAAGGTTTTACTTCCTGCTTTACTTATGTGTCAGAATGGCATAAAGCATCCTTCATTGGCATTAGGTAACATATAGTAAATATGTGAGGTGAAAAGTATTAATTAGTATAAGTTCCAAGATCTTAAATGTGTTGCACCCACGTGGTTCTCTGCTCTTGTACAAACTGTTGTTACAAATGGTCATTACTCTATGTACTTCATGTTTATTGAGATAAATATTTGCAGAAATTATCGTTTGCCTATTTCATTACAGGCACAAGAGGCATAACAGAACACTGCAGGCTTAAGCGATAGTCAATTTTTTTAAGAGCTTTCTGCTATGTGCTGACAGAAATACTTGTATTTATTTTGCTTGGTCAGGACATAAAAAAGGAATGATTTCGTATTTGAGAAAAGAATAAGTATTTGAAAATTCATAATGGTAGTAAGAAAATAGAAAGATGGAAAATCGAAAATAGATATTCACACAAAAATTGGAATGAGAGTACATTTTTATAGTAGGATTTTGTTTATTTTTCATGCTTAACAATTATGTAATGGTCCAGACTGAAGAGGACTTAAGAGGCTATTTCAGGAAAATTCAAAATATGCGGTTTGTTATGAAAACATCTTAAGGGCAGGGAATTTTAATCAAAATCGTTAGTCATTTTTGAGAAAATAAAAGTTTGTGTAAAATTTTCCCATGTAAGGTATAGTTTGGGATCAGGGATTTTATTGAAAATCGTCATGTCTTATCCTTGAAAGATGCTGAATTTAAAAATCAAGTTTTTGATTTGTGTAAACACAGCACACGCCCACGCCACGCGCATCTTTTTCTAAAAGAGCTTCTTTTAGATTAAGAGGACTTCAAAACGTGAATTTTCAGTGAAATCATTGTATCTAATTTTTTAATGGAATATCTTCTCTGCTTATTTATGGCGCTGGTCTAATGATCCGAAGGTCGCCGGTTCAAACTCGACCCAGACCGTTGGTTTTCAAGTGTACTTAAAAGCGATGACCTCATACGAGTAGATTTACAGCGCCATTAACAACCTTAATATGTTTATTTTACCTCTATGTACTTAGTAGGGAAAGTAAAAAAAAAATGTAGTAACTTTATTTCACCAGCAAAACAGTTGTATGATTGTTATTATATGTATAAGATTATGTCATTATATGTATCTGTTGCGAGATTTTGGACCACTGAATTCCGTGTAGAAATAGAAAAGTTTAAATGTACACAACGAACTTCCACTGAAATCTATCTGCCAGTAAAATGTCTTTGTGGGGATCTGTGTAAGAAAGACAATTGGAATTAAAATGTCTGTCTGACAGCTGGAAAGGTACACAAGTTAGTCTTGTAGTAAGAGTAGAAATACCTACAACAAGAAGTTGTGCACATCTGGTCTAACATAAAATGAAAGGGAAGGGGTAAGAGCCGAGCGTCTAAAAGGAGGCGTCTAACGTTAACTTATCAAAGTCATGAGAAAGATGTATGCAACAGTAGGGCCGCCTCTACTGTAGCCAGAAAACTTTTCCCACACAAAATCGATAACTAATTTCAAGGGAAATGCCTTTTTTAACGTTCAAGCTGGGAGGAAAATGGGGAACAGAGAAAAAAAGGGATGAAAGGCGGGCTGCTCGGAAATTAACTGACATTACCCTGTGTAGCATGTCCAGTGTAGTTAGTTACCAGCACATTGTCCACTGCTTGGTTGGCTGATCGGAAAGTCACGAGCTTCCTAAGGCTCAGTTGCTGCCCTTCCCGTTGTTTCATCTCTGAATTTATCTTTCTCTCATAGTTTATTGAAATTCCTGTGCGTTCATTCCTCAGAGCAAATCTCACATGGGTATATAAATTATTGGGTAATGACGAGTTAGCAGCTGGTAACGCACGATTTCAAAATGGAGGCGACAAAGTTTGAGGTTAGCAAGGTTAGAACTTTGTAAAGCTCTCCTGGAAACAAAATTATAAAGTTAATGCTACGACTCGAAGATAATGTGAAGATGAATGTAATACTGTATTACGTAGTAAGCGATTAGGGCAACGATAGCTCCAAATTTCAATAATGAAGACAAAAGCATTAAAGATTTACAACGTAGGTACTAACTTTTATGGAATATTGAGCACACATGCAGACAAGATACCATACATTACCTACCATATCAAGATACTTAAAAATCGTTCAGAAGCTGTAAATTTGTGACAACTGATCAGACTAACCTAGAATAGATATGTCGTCAGCTTATTGATAATTTTTGAATGATAAATTTACCCGGATAATTGTCGCATGTGATGAAAAGTGGATATATTACAGTAACCCGATACCTCGAAACAGTGACTCGATACTATCAGCCTACAAACCTTATTTTAAAAAGTCGACTCGGTCCCAAAATAATATTATGTGTTTGCAGAAATTTTAAAGATGTGATTCACTGGGAATTTGCATCAAGTGTATGTCCAGTAGACGCGGATTCTTATACTCAACAACTCGGTCCCAAAATAATGTTATGTGTCAAAATAAGACCTGAAGCTTTCCTGGCGAGAATATGCTCAAGTTGTTCTCGGGAAGCAAGTCAGGTGAAAAGACGATTAGAAATCGACATTTCGGGAGTGTGCATCTCTCCCATCATCAGGATATTTATAAATATTATAACCACAAATGAATCACTGGATATAACACAAATATAAACAAAGATAAAACACTATCAAAATTCGCATTACTGAACAAAAGACTGTTTTCAGTAAATTAAATGCCAGGTCAGGGGATGGCATGAGTATAGAAAATTAATTGGGTCAAAGAAACGTAATTACTTAACTTGATTATCAAGCTGTGCTTCTTAATTCGACGGATTTCAATTTTTAAAGCCGGTTTCCAAGCGGAGCTGAACTGAAATCCAGCATCATGATTAAGCGTGCTCCTTTCGGAGGAAATGGCCAAAGCCTCCTTAACTCTCCGCTCCCAGTAACTTGTATTTTGCCAAGATGGTCGTCTCCCGAAAATTGGCTCTATGGTCGTTATCAAAACGATGCTCTGCCAGCCCAGACTTCTCAGGTTGCACTAAACGAATGCTCCGTTCATGTTCGTTTGTTCTGGTAGCGATGGTCCTTTCGGTTTGTCCTATATACGGTGTCCCACATTCACAGGGAATACGGTACACTCTCGGAACTTGGAAGTCCAGTTTGTCTTTCACTGGTCTTAACAGATGCTTAATCTTCGGAGGTGGCTTGTGGATGGTCCTGATGTTGTATTTGGAGAGAATTCTGCTGATTCTGCCGGAATGTTCAGTAATGCGAATTTTGATAGTGTTTTTTCTTTGTTTATACTTGTGTTATATCCAGTGATTCATTTGTGGTTATAACATTTATAAATATCCTGATGGTGGGAGAGATGCACACTCCCGAAACGTCCATTTCTAATCCTCTTTTCACCTGGCTTGCTTCTCGAGAACAACTTGAGCATAATGTTATGTGTCTGCTGAAATTTTAAAGATGTGATTCACTGGGAATTTGTATCAAGTGTATGTCCAGTAGACACGAATGTTTATACTCAACAACTGGAACAACTTCATCCAATTTTGAGACGGAAGTGCCCGGCATTTAGTCAATAGAAACAAGGTTCTCTTGCAGGAGAATAATGTGAGACAGTTCAAAGAACAATGGACAACATTTAGGAATGGAAAGAAATCGAAATGAATCCATTATGCAGCCCTAAATTTGCACCATTATATTATCATAGCACATTTCCTACGAGGAAAAATATTGAAGCAGTTAAAATGAGTAACAAGAAACTCTTGGCATAAAATACCAGAAACTCAGAAACTGATATCGTTGTGGGATAGTTGACTTCACTGAAAGTGGATAAGGTCAGTAGAATCTAATGATCTTTCTTTGAAGAAAAGAATAATTTCTTGGAGGGCATGAAATAACGTTTTGCTTAAAACTGAATATTACTTGTGAGACATCATTTACACATTATTTGCTATGGACTGCACTTCTGAAGCTATTATCCAATAAAGCGCATACGACACGAAGCTATCGTTTATATTTATTTATGGAGCTCCATTAACTGATGTGGTTCTCAAAGGCCCATTCTATTATTAGAGGTGAAAGCACAATTACTTTTTTCTCAGAAGTCTGTTAATCAGGTTTCAGGTTCTTTGACATGCTGTAAATCTACAACATGGGACCACAGGCTTTACCCTTCCAGAGGAAGCAATGCTAAGAATGTTTACGCTCGAAAAAAATCCATCGTCCTCCGCAGGGTTTGAGCACATAACCTCGGGAAGGAGAGGCTAGCATGTTACCTCTAGGCCATCGAGAACGACTCAGCGAATAAGAGAGTAACAGATGAGTACACCGAGAGATATCACAACACAATAACGTGTTAAGCTCCCGTTTGGGAGGTTCCGGTAGCAAATGATGGGGTGTTTCTGCTTCTATCAAGCGACGGTGGTTGGAGTGTTCGAGGGCGATATAATTGGAAGTCTGGAAAGGCTCCTCCCTGGTGCTTGGCAGGACTGCTGGGGTCTTCATCATCGTGGGTTGCAGGGCTAACTGGCGTCCTGTTAGGGTTCGTTGGGATGCCCACTGCATATTGTCCTCCAGGTTTGGGTACCTTTCCGGTTCTTCAACCCTTCCTCCGAGACCTCATGTTGGAAGAACAAAGGAACCAAAGGCCTGGCACGATCTTATGCTGCATTTACTGGAATTGTAAATACTACTATTTAACTCCTAATCCTAAAAGATGAATTCGCTTATCTAATGAAATACATAATGGAATGGCGTTTTATTAAAAGCATAAAAAAGGCTGAGTTTTCTAATTTGGTATTATGAGGTAACTTCATAAGTAGAGATGAATTTTAATATTCTGATATTGCATTTTGTGAAAATTTTGTTAGGATAGAGAACATTAAACATAAAGATTATGTTAATGCAGAACTTTTATCCGTACATCAATTTTTATTACATTTTTTATCTATCATTCTTAATAAAGTTTCGAAGTTCTCTGAGGTAGCTTAATGTATTTCGGCAAGCAATACCTAGCCTTTTTCGAACGACAATTACTTCAAAAAATACATCTGAAGCATCATATGTCCAGAGGTCCGGGTTAGTTTGCTGACCTGAGGATGTGAATTTTCTTTAACGATTGCTCCATATTCTCCTTAGCGACTGGAAGTATGAGTGTAGGAAGTGATGTACGTGTGCGTATATGTCTCTCTCTCTCTCTCTCTCTCTCTCTCTCTCTCTCTCTCTCTGTGTGTGTGTGTGTGTGTGTGTGTGTGTGTGTGTGTGTGATAGAAATGTTGCATTCTGATGGCTAAATGGCCCTTGACACCAAAGGCCAAAGGAGAAAAAATAGCTTAATATTAATTTATTCCAACAAACATAACACACACACACACACACACACACACACACACACACACACACACACACACACACACACACACACACACACACACACACACACACACACACACACACACACACACACACACACACACACACACACACACACACACACACACACACACACACACACACACACACACACACACACACACACACACACACACACACACACACACACACACACACACACACACACACACACACACACACACACACACACACACACACACACACACACACACACACACACACACACACACACACACACACACACACACACACACACACACACACACACACACACACACACACACACACACACACACACACACACACACACACACACACACACACACACACACACACACACACACACACACACACACACACACACACACACACACACACACACACACACACACACACACACACACACACACACACACACACACACACACACACACACACACACACACACACACACACACACACACACACACACACACACACACACACACACACACACACACACACACACACACACACACACACACACACACACACACACACACACACACACACACACACACACACACACACACACACACACACACACACACACACACACACACACACACACACACACACACACACACACACACACACACACACACACACACACACACACACACACACACACACACACACACACACACACACACACACACACACACACACACACACACACACACACACACACACACACACACACACACACACACACACACACACACACACACACACACACACACACACACACACACACACACACACACACACACACACACACACACACACACACACACACACACACACACACACACACACACACACACACACACACACACACACACACACACACACACACACACACACACACACACACACACACACACACACACACACACACACACACACACACACACACACACACACACACACACACACACACACACACACACACACACACACACACACACACACACACACACACACACACACACACACACACACACACACACACACACACACACACACACACACACACACACACACACACACACACACACACACACACACACACACACACACACACACACACACACACACACACACACACACACACACACACACACACACACACACACACACACACACACACACACACACACACACACACACACACACACACACACACACACACACACACACACACACACACACACACACACACACACACACACACACACACACACACACACACACACACACACACACACACACACACACACACACACACACACACACACACACACACACACACACACACACACACACACACACACACACACACACACACACACACACACACACACACACACACACACACACACACACACACACACACACACACACACACACACACACACACACACACACACACACACACACACACACACACACACACACACACACACACACACACACACACACACACACACACACACACACACACACACACACACACACACACACACACACACACACACACACACACACACACACACACACACACACACACACACACACACACACACACACACACACACACACACACACACACACACACACACACACACACACACACACACACACACACACACACACACACACACACACACACACACACACACACACACACACACACACACACACACACACACACACACACACACACACACACACACACACACACACACACACACACACACACACACACACACACACACACACACACACACACACACACACACACACACACACACACACACACACACACACACACACACACACACACACACACACACACACACACACACACACACACACACACACACACACACACACACACACACACACACACACACACACACACACACACACACACACACACACACACACACACACACACACACACACACACACACACACACACACACACACACACACACACACACACACACACACACACACACACACACACACACACACACACACACACACACACACACACACACACACACACACACACACACACACACACACACACACACACACACACACACACACACACACACACACACACACACACACACACACACACACACACACACACACACACACACACACACACACACACACACACACACACACACACACACACACACACACACACACACACACACACACACACACACACACACACACACACACACACACACACACACACACACACACACACACACACACACACACACACACACACACACACACACACACACACACACACACACACACACACACACACACACACACACAAGCACTCACGCTCGTACATGCATTCACGCAGGCACATAAGTATATCGTGAAATGTTAGTATCGGACTTTTTAATAGAAAATATTTCCATATTTATCAAAGAAAATAATACGTGAAATGTTAGTATCGGACTTTTTAATAGAAAATATTTCCATATTTATCAAAGAAAATAATAAAAAAGTTTAATTATTCTAGAAAAAAACTTCATAAAGTTTCCTGTTCAACTAAAATTGTAGGCTGTAGCGGATTCAGAAAGCTGCGACTAAAGAAGTTAAGTCATCAGTTAACGATGCTGTATACAGCAGCGCTATGGACCAATTACTGAGGTAAACAAAAGTAAAGATTTATAACAATTTAATAGAACGATCAGGTGAGTAATTCAACGCAACAAACACGTTTCTGAATTGTTCTACTCAGAATATTACGTTTCAAAATATCGCTATCTCGTTTTTTATTATTATTGGAGTATCACAGTTCCAAAGTACTTATTTAATTTAATAAAAATGTTATGTTGCAGGAAAGGATTAAAGAGCAAAACAACAAAAACTACAAAACTCACAGTTTAATTTGTCTGCAGAAATGTTTCAGGATGATTATGATACATCTTACATCAAAATTGTATATTTTCCTTTAAACTTAGGCTTAACTGAAAGAATGTTTCGTTCTGAGTAAGAATACACAGTTATATAAAGGAAGTTGAACTCTTTTTGAAGAGTTATACGATGTCACAGGTTCAGAGGTTTATGAAACAACTGCAGTGTTCGTGGTAATTTTGGAAATCATACCTACATAATATAGTGTACCTATTTCCGCTGTGTGGGGATAGCATGTCCCTATCTTTTTCTTCTTCTTTATCTTCATCATCACCATCTTGTTCTTATTCTTACTATTATTATTGTGATCATTATCATCATTATTCATAAAGGTCCCAGCTAAAATCTTGGTTAGGATTCCCTCAAATTTGCTGTGAATGCTTAATGATTATAGCTTCATTTGAGCATTGTTTCACCCATATCATTCGTTTACTGTCAGATAATCTATAAGATTAAAGAAAAATAAAACAAACAACAAATTATACAGTGAGTATATAGTATAACCCAGTAATATAACACCTTAAGCTTTTCTTAAAAAGGAATGATTCAAATGCAATTAAATACATATTTTGTTAAAGATGCTGTCAAGCATCAGCTACGGCAGTATGCCTGAATTTCGTCTCATAGGAGCTCTTTTACATGCCAGTAAATCTACTGACAAGCGGCCAAATCATTGGTCTAAACTGGATTTGAACCCGCGACCTTGGAATCAGTAGGCCAGCTCATAACCAACATACTGTTTTCAAGATGCAGTAATTTCATAACTATGGAATAGTTTTTTCACAAGGATTTAATTGAGAATGTGAATGTTGGATTTACAAGTTCACGTTCCCCAAAATTTAATTTTTGCCAATTTGAAACGTAACATCTATTCGAAATATAATGTGAAACTTCGAAATTTATTTTATATTACTTGCTAAAAGAATTTGAACTAATATAACTATAGATAAAGTCAACATGAATAATTCAATGCCATGGCCGGGATTTGAACCACGGAACTCCTGGTTTCCGTCCAGTCGCTCTAACCCATTGAGCTACCATGGCCAACTTGCCGTCATGATATGGCATTGAATTTTTCAAGTCGACTCTATCTATCAAAAACCTTAGCCTACATACGGCTAGTGTGAAGAAATGATTAATTTCCATTGATTAACTAAAATAATATAGCTATATTTATTTTAAAAATAGCATTATTATTTGATTTGTTCTCAAAAGCATAATTAATTTACTAAGTTAAATTAAAATGGATATTAGATATCTCGAGACCTTTATTTGCTTAGTTGTAGCCGTATCTTGGCTTTTAGGTTTGGCGGGAGGGTGAAGAGAATTAAAAGTCACCGGTTTCTTATAATAGCAATTATGACAGAATTTAATTCATTGTAATGCATAGGCATAAAGCTACTTTTATAGATTTATCAGAAATGTTTTACACTGCTGGCTCTCAAAATATCCTCACATTAAAGCTGCCTGGCAAACTATAGCAATTATAAAAATAGTTTATATTATAATTCCGCTTATAGAGAATGGGAATTTATCTCAAATAAATATTCTTTTATTGTGACTAAACATACATTCACAAATAAATACGGAATTACTTCTTTGGTATGCATCTCGTGACTGTTCTGTAGTCAGGTAAATTCTGTCTAAAATGATTACTTTCCTATCCAACACGGCAATATTCCATTCTGTAAGTGTAATTTCCAGGTTTAATTTGCAGCATTCGCCAGTTCCTACTCACATCATAAGCGGTAAACGTTACACCTGTCATGGAAAAAATATGGCATCATGCAAGGACGATGCGTGGTCAGCCAAGCGAGTCCATTTGTTTTCCTGCCAGTTCTCTTACAACTTCGCACAGCGTCAAACGATTTTACTTTCAAACTTAAATAATTCTGCACTTACAGTTATTAGCACTGGAAAATACCTGACACTCTTGTGGCTTTGTCAAACAATGTTAACACGTTAATAAATATAGTATCTATGTGTTACATTCTCATGACATTCTCTACTATTCTTCTATCCGCTATATCTACCTTAATTTTATACATTTTTATTACATTCTTCTTTGGTACAATGGGCTTAATCGATAGTAAAACAGCTGGTCCCTAAGTAATGGCTCTGAAATTTTCTTTGCATAGCCAATGCATTAAAAAGACGACTTCCTATCTGGGAAAAGTACAAATATACGAGGCATGTTTTTTAAGTCAGTACCGTTTTGGAATTAAAAAAAGACGTGCATAGATATCGCAATAATTTTATTTTTACATGAAAGCCTGTACCTTAATCTACATTTCTACATAATTTCCGTGAATATTGAGGCACTTTTCATAACGTGGCACCAGTTTTTGAATACCCACCTCATAAAATTCTGCCGCCTGACGTGTTAACCACTGTATCACAACTGTTTTGACTTCGTTATTGTCTTGAAGACGCTGACCGCCCAGATGTTTCTTCAAGTGCAGGAACAAATGGTAGTCGCTGGGCACCAGATCAGGGCTGTATGGAGGATGATCTAGAGTTTTCCATTGAAAAGATTTGATGAGATCTTTGGTCCGATTAGCCAGATGTGGACGGGAATTGTCATGCAGCAAAACGATACCCTTACTCAACTTGCCACGTCTTTTATTCTGGGTTGCACGGCGCAGATTGTTCAATGTTTCACAATAAGACGCTGCATTGATTGTATCATTACGAGGCAGAAATTCCACTAACAATAGCCTTTTCTATCCCAAAAAACTGTGCATATGATTTTCCGGGCAGAAATTGTTTGCTTAAACTTCACTTTTGTGGGTGATGATGAACGTCGCCATTCCATGGTTTGTTGTTTTGATTCTGGTGTGACGTAGGTCACCCATGTTTCGTCACCAGTAACAATTTGGTCTAAAAAATCTTCACCTTCATTGTGGTACCGATCAAGGAATGTCAATGCACTGCCTAAACGTTGGGTTTTGTGCAAATCCGTCAACATTTTCGGACGTGAACACAATTTCCGGTACTTCAAGTTCTCGGTCACAATGCGATACAAAACACTACGAGAATATTGAGGAAAATAGTCGCACAATGATGAAATTGTAAAGCGTCTGCTTTCTCTCACCTTTTCGTCCACTTTCTGCACCAAATCTTCAGTAACGACCGAAGGACTCCCACTCCGTTCTTCATCATGCACATTTGTGCGGCCATCTTTAAATGCTCTCATCCATTTCCTTACCATTCCATCACTTATAATGTTTTGTCCGTAAACTTCACAGATATCACGATGAATATCGATCGGTTTTACGCCTTTAGCGGCGGGACTCACGATTTTCGGAGGCATCTTAAACACTCAGTAACCAACGTATACAATAAAGAATCAGACTGTAATGGCGTCAGTACGTAGACAAGAGATGTAGGTAACCAGCATGCATGCGCGGAACGCCGAGCGTAGCGCTGCGGCGGCGGAATCGCAAAACGGTACTGACTTAAAAAACATGCCTCGTATTTAAAAGTTCAAATAAAAAACAAGGAAATGATTATCTGAAATTTATTTGAAGTTAATTGTGTGCTACATTATTTATGTAAACTGGAAAGGGTTCCTTACCCAGAGTATGGGCGAAGTCCACAACAAATCAGAAAATTCTGACACGACGGAAGTGGGACCCTTACTCACAAGGGGACAAATTTCGGGAGCCCCATATCAGGGGTAAAAGGGATAAAGTCCTCAACGGTAGTAATTACTAGCGGAAGGGGCACCCCTCTTTTTGGGGTTGGTACAAGAAGGGTGATCGAATGCTTGAAGGCTGAAAAGCTCTGCCAAAATCTTACTTATCAGTAGGCCGGTTGCATACTATTTAAACTCTAATTCCTCAAAGAAGCAAGAATAAGGACAAATGATTTGGAATTCTGCATGGAACAGAAACATGGGTACTGCGACAAAAGCATTTAGAATCATCAGACGTGAAATTTCTAAGTATTGGTTATAAATCGAACGAAACTGAAAAAATTCAACGCCGTCAAAAGAACTTGATGGAACATCTGGAAAGACTGGATAATCTCGTACACCAAAAAGAGCTTTCAACTACAATCCAATAAAATAGAAACATCCACTGACATATGTTATCATCTATAGGGGACTGTATATATTCTGCATTTATCGCAAATATACGTTCAAAGAACTGTACAAACATCAAAGTGGCACTCGACCCTGCGATTCCCTGCACCGCAAGGTAATTTTAAATGGTGACCAGTAAGTTTGCAATATCAGCTTACAGAAATGAGTTTCTCCGAAACCAACCAACACACTTAACATTACATTTAATTTCATGTTTCAAAGAAACATAAAGTGATTTGATATATCTCCTTGAAAGGATTTCCTTTCCCAAATATAATTATTTGTTTGTATTGGTATTGTTTCTATACATATCTTGGCATCTATTTCTTTACATAGAATAAAAGCAATTAAATTTAATCTATATGTACAGAATATAATTACACAGTGTTATAATATTTCGTAAATAAATGCAAATTCTCTTCATCGATATATTATAATACACGCAGAGCCATCTCTGGAATTTTGGACTAAAATGTTTCTTTTGGTGGAAAATTAAAAAGAAAGAAAAGAGGGGAAAAGAGATGTTGTTCTTCCTAGATTACGTTGGATCCAGCAATTCCAAGGGGAACCAAATGGGTCATGGGACCTAAATCTTGATGATGATAATGATGATGACGATGCCATGATGATTTTTTGTTTGTAATTTACGTCCTCCAACGTTAAGTCATATCGGACGATGAATGAAATGGTGAAATGATGCTCAAATGAGCCCAGGGTCCATAGAGCGTAGAGTTACCCGACATTCGTCTTTCAGGATAAAGGAAAACCCCTGAAAAAACCTTATCCAAGTAACTCATCCTGATGGAGATTCCAACTTGGGACCTCTTGAACGTGAGGCAGACATGCTACCACCACGCTACCGAGGCGGGCGCCATGATATTTGTTATTATTACTACTACTACTACTACTCCTACCACCACCACCACCACCACCACCACCACCACCACCACCACCACCACCACCACCACCACCACCACCACCACCACCACCACCACCACCACCACCACCACCACCACCACCACCACCACCACCACCACCACCACCACCACCACCACCACCACCACCACCACCACCACCACCACCACCACCACCACCACCACCACCACCACCACCACCACCACCACCACCACCACCACCACCACCACCACCACCACCACCACCACCACCACCACCACCACCACCACCACCACCACCACCACCACCACCACCACCACCACCACCACCACCACCACCACCACCACCACCACCACCACCACCACCACCACCACCACCACCACCACCACCACCACCACTACTGCTACTACTACCACTACCACTACCACTACCACTACCACTACCACTACCACTACCACTACCACTACTACTACTACTACTACCACTACTAACGAGCGATTGGCTCAGGCGGCAGCCTCAGTCGTCCGCACTCCGGAGATCCTGGATTTGATTCGTGCGACCATCCTTCCTGACCCATAGGTTTTTTTTTCATTTTTTTTTCCTGGAGGGTTTCCACTTGTTGCTCTGTCGAATCTCTGTCTAGATTGGCCACTTTGTCTACTCTCTCTTCAACAGGGGCGGCTCTTCCTTGATGCGTTTGAATCGCCGAGTCACCTACTTTTTTTTAAATAACTTACATGGTTATATTTTAAGTTCTAGCATTTAATTTTAGTTTTTAAAAGTTCTCCAAATTGTATTCTGTAATGGAACCGCTCTCTGGGCGCCCGCGCGTCATTAATACAGCTATAAGACCGCAAACAAAGTGTGATCAGTGTGCTCATGCGCGAGCACAGTCGTCTCCCCTGCTCAACATCCAAGCATTACATGACTCTCTCCCCTCCAGTGCAGTGCAGCTTGCGCTATAGAGAGGAGAGGCAGCCTAAATGACGGTAGAGGGGGAAAGCTGGAGAGCTTCAGTTTTGGTAAATCACGGCTCCAGCTGGATTTTGTTCGCGGTTTACCTATAGCTTACTTCCCGACTAGTAATTCGTTATTAAAAGGCCAAGGGAGGGCGAGGAGAGGTTAGAGGGGCAGGATGCATTGCTGGTTACCATGACCACAGATTCGATTCATAGAAGCCGTATACTCCGCACCAACTCGTGTTGCCAACACAATACAGGACTTTCTTCCTACTTATTTATTTGAAAATAAATTTGTTTGTAGAAGTGATAACTCGCTTGAAGCGAGCCCCGCGTGTCATGTATTGCCTCCTGAGTAACAACGTAATTTTTATGTGGTCATTAATTATTGTCTGAATGTGAACTGTTTAATTTTTCAATTTAAGGGATTTACAATGAATCCAACACACGACTTGGTGTGTTCTATTCTCCAAACAACTTTTTTTTTAATGGAAAAATGATGACAAACGCAACGTGGTAAATGTCGGTAGGCCAACACCAGTGCTATGTTTAGACAAATTTTGCAGCGGGGCATCTTCAGAATACACCAAGACATTTAAGACTCGTTTGTATGAGAAACATAATTGTGTCGAATTGAAGGGGCTGAGAAAAAACACTAACCAAATTGCAGACGCTCTTCGGGAAAGCTCACGTCTATATATTGTAAAATACAATGAGAACGTTAAGCTTAACAGGCTTTTCATGCAATATCCATTAGGAAAGTAGACAATAAATGACATTTCGTGTACATAATGAAAGCGAGGACTCTTTAGATAAAGGTAATTTTAAGGAACTTTTGGATTCATATACAGAGGGAAGTCCCATGGAAATTCAATACCACTATTCCAGTATAAAATCCGTATTTGCGATGCTGATTTTGCGAATTTAAGTTAGCCAATTTTCCGAGTCACCTAATCAATCCGCCCAGAGCCGCGCCTGCTCTTCAACCCTCCCTCTTGGAGGGAGTCACATACAAAGGCCATATTACCTTTACCTTGCCTTATGTGTAGCAAGATTTTATCCATCTTTTAAGATTTACCATTTAGGAAAAAATTCAAGATATTTTAATTTAACATAAAATATATCAAACATGTGATATTTTAATTAAAACTGTTAGAATCTTACCTAACCAAAACTTTTGAAAAGGTTAAATGTAAAGATTATTTTGAGAGAGGGTTCTTCAAAATCTTTGTGTCACAACCTTGGAAGATGCTGAACTTAAATAAGTTTGACACTTCGTTTTTGACGCACACACACACACACACACACACACACACACACACACACACACACACACACACACACACACACACACACACGCACACACGCACACACAAGCGCGTGCTCAGATTTTTTTAGTTTTGTTTTTCTTGTTTTCTGTTTCATTGAACCTTAAAATTATTATTCCTCGGTAGCGAAGTTTTTAGTGGAATTCAATACCTCTTCTGCTTATGGTGTATACGGCATAGAAAGTAAAAAATAAGAATTTTAATTTAAGTTTATTTATGAATTCAAGGTAATATCAGAAACTATACGGTTCTGATACTTTTTTACCCACTGAAAAGTTTCCCCCTTTTTTTCTTCTTGGCTTCTGTGTTGTAGATGAAATCTACATCCCGGTTGTGATAGTTAATATCCACATTTTTCACTTATATTTCACTGAAATTTCGATAGAATTTTTTGTGTCCATACACCATGCATATAATAAGATTTTACTACAGTACGCGCAAGATAAGTTGAGCGCTGGATTTACGGTGTGATATGGGCAGAGGGGAAGAATCGAGAGCTAACGCTCTTTTGTTTCTGCAGTGTGGTCAACCTTGAAAAACACCGTTCAGCAAAATAGCGTGTAAGATGACCGAAGATAACGCAAGTAATGTTGCATCCTCTGAAAACATTCCTTAGCTTTGCCCACACCAGCTCAATTGCATTCAGATCACAGTTATACGGAGGTAGACGAATAATAAGGTGTCCCCTTTCGAGAGCCACAACATCCACAAATATTCATACAAATATAAATCATTTTCAAGTAAATGCTGATGTGGATTACCACCACACTCGTAACAAGGATAAACTGGCAATTCGAGCGCACCAACAAGACTTTATGAAGGAAGCTTTAACTACAAAAGGATAATGTTATATAATAAACTTCCAAATTCATCTAAACAATCTGCATTATAAAAACACTTTAAGAATAAGGTTAAGAAAATTTTGCATGCACATTGTTTTTATACGGTTAATGAATTTTTAGAACTATAACCATGTAAATGAGCACTGGGAGCATAGTACATTCACAAACTTGTAATATTAATATTACGACATTTCTTGTAGTAAATTAGTCTATGCAAATACCACATGAAACCATAGAAAGGCTGCTTACTGTGTATATTGTATGTAATCAATTTGACTTTATGTATATACTGTATTTAGACATTTTTACGTGTCTCATAAAATGTGTATGTTGCCAAGGACGAACTAAAATTCTAATTCTAACATACGATTGTTGTAAACTGGTTAGCTAATTAACCTCGAAATTGATCAAAATGAAATATGGCGGACATGATAAAGCTTAGCGTATTAGCCACTAGATGTCAGCGTATAGCGCATTTCAAATTTCAAAGTTGTCATTTATGTTTACGGAGTTAAACGAAACTTACCGAATGAGGACTTGGAGCACGATCGCTCTTCTTATCGCGCGCATATACCTAGTATATAAGCTCTAAAGGAAATGCAGAATGGCGCGGCTGCAACCTTATATGAAAGAGTGGAGGACAGATTTGCACCCTCCTACTGTTCACCAAGCTATTATGCAACATGTGACTCAAAACCAAGCCTCTCTATTACTTAGTTACTGAGTGAAGGGGAAATGTTTCGTACCCAAAATGAAGGAGGCGGAGTAAAGCGACAAGGGGATTTCATTAGGTTAGAAGAGAAGACAGTGGACTGTGGTGGCCTCAACATATAACAAATTACAAGTTACTTTAGAAATGGCTTATATGAGTTAAATAGAAGATACCAGAGGCTAGATATGAGCAAAAGCAGCAGGCAAAATCAAAGGTTCTTTCGTCGGGGAACGATAGGTGACGGCCACAATTTGGCAATGAACCTAGGTCCCAAGGCTACAAATTGGACCTATGTGATTTTGCATCCCTTGCTCATTTCACTTCGCATTTAAAGGCACTTAATCCGCATCTGTCAGGGAAACAACAGGTTATAACTTGAATATAAAATAATTGCCTTCAAAATGAAAACTGCAATTTCCAAATCTTGCTCCTTTCTTCATTCTCTGAGGGGAAGAAACAGAATTAACCAACTCCAAGAGGGATTAATAAATGGTGTATATGTTATGTAAAGTTTAAAGAAGATAGTAAATTATTCATTCATGGACTACATTGCAGAAAGAACTTGAAGCACGATTCCATGATTCGAAAGTTCTAGAAACAAAATGTAGTATATTTTTAGCCAATTCTGAAAATATTAGAAATTACTGATCTACAATGAAACATCAGTTTAGCAAGATGGATTTGGTTTGTTTTTACCGATCTTTTACCCGTTTATGTTGTCCTCGCCTGGATAAATGTGTAACTAAGCACTTATGTATGTTTCGAACCAAATGTAAGTTGAGCACCAATTCCAATTTGAAATTAATTTTGTTGTTGTAATTTACGTCCTCCAACGTTAAGTCATATCGGACGATGATCGGAATGGGTGAAATGATGCTCAAATGAGCCCAGGGTCCATAGAGCTTAGAGTTACCCGACATTCGTCTTTCAGGATAAGGGAAAACCCCGGAAAAACCTTATCCAGATAACTCACTCTGACCGAGATTCGAACTTGGGACCTCTTGAACGTGAGGTAGACACTCTACCACCACGCTACCGAGGCGGGCAATTTGAAATTAAGAAAATTAAACAGCAAGCAACCTTTTAAATGAATTAACGATTAATTTCCATCAATTAAACTAATAGGGGTAAATCACCTCTACGTATAACAGAAATAAGAAATGTGTTCCGTTAAGTGTGCTTAAAAGCAACAACCAAAATGTACCAGATTTTCTGTCATGTAAAGAACTCCTGCTTGGCAGTGTCTTTAGTAAATAATGTTTTCATTTCTCTTGGACAGTACCGGTAAATTTTCACAATTCTTGAAGTTGGCTTTTGACGTGGAAAAGATATCCTCACATGAGAGATTTTGGCTTCCATTTTGCTGGTATTAATGCCAGCGGATTAGGATTAGCTACTGCGGAGGGGATTCGGCAGCAAAACCTGTGGTATATTGTACCTGCCTAAGCCTCAAGTGGAGCATCCCCGAGAGGGAGGATGAGGCCAGTGGAGACAGAACGCGGCCGACCCAAGGAGTCACGACAGTGCAGAGGGAAGGTACCTACTATTGACCAATTTGAAACTTCCCGATATGCCAGCACAACCGGCATTCCATCCGCCGTGGTCTAGAAAAGGCCTATCAGTTCGGCCCGGAGACTGAAAACCGTCTTACCGAAGGAGGAAGTGCTTACTAGGTGCATATCATCCTGCCATGCAGCACCGAAACACTCGCCGACACTTCTACCCTGAAAGAGACCGCAGATGAGATGATGTGAAATGATAATGGAGACGAAATACACAGGAAATTCAGGGGATGTAATTAACCTACCCAGTTTTCGCCTGGCGACTCGCGAAAACCCCCGAAAAAATCCTTGGGTGAGGTAGGTCGGCCATGGGAATCAAACTCAGGCCTCCCGAATGGGGACACAGACGAAATCGACTGAGCCATCCCGCTCGGTTAATGCCAGGGTATTCATCAGGTCCCTTATCTCAAATATTTTTGTGCTTTCATCATGAATCTCCGAGTACCATTTAAAGGGGATTTTAACCTTATAAACTAAAGATTTGATTTAAAAAGCTCAATTCAGTTTATCAACAAACGTGCACACATTTCTTCCTAGTGGCTGCAAGCTATAAGCCAGAGAGGGTTATCTAATTAGAGAAATATGTATACAAACATTTTGTTTCCTCTTTAGAAAAATTGTAATAGTTCCAGGGTACAAAAAATTAATAAAGATCAGGCAAATATGCACGGCACTAAAGAATGTGGAGAAAGCAGCTGGCGTAAAAGGGGGAAAAATAATAAATTATAAGTTTGCACAGTGCAAGTCCTTATTGTGTCTACTGATGTATATCCTCTGCTTCTGTCAACAAAACATATCGTGAGCCGATGACAATATTGGGGGTTTACGACATCAGATGTTCAGTCAATAGATTAGGAGCACCAATTTCTCAACTGATCCTCAAGGATATTCTCAGGAGAACAAGTGCACATGCATCAGTCCTGCCATCATGATAGGAATTGTATGTCGGTACCCAGGATCGGACCCGAGATACCTTCGGTCGTAGGCAGGCAGCAACTTAAGAGGAGCTTTGGTTCTCCAATATAGTATAACTGATATGGGCACTTACGTGTTGCTGGCATCATTTTCATCATTGATGAAGTCCTCCAGCTGGCTGAAGTCCAGTGCTTCATTGTCTATTCCACCTACGAAATCTCCCCGGCCTGTAACAAAAGACAGTATGGCATCAAATTTTGTTATTTAGCATCTTATTCTTAGAGTGGTTGGCAACATACACTCACCATCTATTATTTGTTTCCACTTGGAGTTCAGAAAAGCGATTCATAATCCAAAAGGAACACTAATGAGTTGATAATATTTTAAGTAAACCGATTTAAAATTATTAAAAAAAAAAGACTTGACTCAACAGCTTTGCATTGAATTCTAATAAACAACTATTAACTTAATTTTCCTAAACTGCTTAATGGAGTGATCCCAGTTTTCCAGCCTCTGGTTAAATTACACTCACCACAATTATTATATCTAAGACCTGTATTTTCGCTTCCAAGAATAGTCTAACGTTAAATTTATTTTTATAAAATAAACAATTATTAAATCAGAGACGTAAATACAAAAATCCAATGCTAGGCCCACTTCTGTGGATGGAGATAGCATGTCCGCCTCAATTTCAAACTCAATTCCAAGCTCTATGGAGGCTTATTTAATCACCATTTCATTCATCCCATTCACCTTTTGATATGATTTAACCCGCTAAAGTCGTCAAATCTTAAAAGAGTGCACAGTATACTATTTTTGCTTTCTGACTTTTATTCAAAGCATACCTAATCAGTTTGCCAAAGCTTAGATTTACGAATTACGATGTTAATTAGATCAGACACATATGCAACAAAAGGAATAATTGGACATTATTATAATTTATCTACCAATGGACGGAAATTGTTGACATAATTCATTTACGTAGTCTGCAATTTATTATAAAGAAAATCTCATGCGTAACAAAACTAATTACATAGAAGATTTATAAAAATATTCATTGTAGCAGATGTAAGAAGAAGAAGAAGAAGAAGAACAACAACAACAACAAAAACAAAAACAACAACAACAACAACAACAACAATAATAATAATAATAATAATAATAATAATAATAATAATAATAATAATAATAATAATAATAATAATAATAATAATAATAATAATAATAATAATAATAATAATAATAATAATAATAATAATAATAATAATAATAATAATAATAATAATAATAATAATAATAATAATAATAATAATAATAATAATAATAATAATAATAATAATAATAATAATAATAATAATAATAATAATAATAATAATAATAATAATAATAAATTCTATTCTTAATTCTGGCCTACAAGTGCAACAAGCTCATTACTAATTTTAACATTTCACTATGTTAGATTTTAGCTAAAACATCGCGTTATCAAAAACACAAAAAAGATGCAATTATTGGTAATTTCAATAGATCCAATGTATGTTATAATTAACTTTAATTGAAAAAAGTTGTTATAAAATACATATTTTATTTATGTCCTTGTTCTTTGGCATTAAATGACCCACTTGAAATATAAACATAAAATCGACGTCTTATAGGCATTTACAGCTGCTTAATAAGGAAATGACAGCTTCAGCAGCTTTATGGAGGCTAAACAAAATTATAAATGCCTATACGCCTCTGTCTTTACGTTTTATAATGCATGGAAAATATTTTAAAGAATAATACTAATAGTATTTTAATGTTACTAACTCCAACATACCTACCATAGGTATATACTAAATTGAGCTCTGTATTATTTAAGTAAATTACAATTACACTTTCAGAACAAGTTAACGATTAGAAGTTATATTTTCAAACATTTTTTGGGGTGGGAGTTCCATTACCCTGTCTTTAGTAACAGTGATCTTATCAGCGAGTAGTAGGCCGCGCCGTGGCTCAGTGGTTAGACCGCTTGGCTCTCACCAAGGCGGCCCGGGTTCGTTCCCAGGCGACCGCAAAATGAGATTTGTGGTGGACAACACGGCGCTGGGGCGGGTTTTCTCCGGGATCTTCGGTTTCCCCCGCCATCTCATTCCACCGGTGCTCCATCTTCGTCTCATGTATCATCAGTGTCGTCACCTGCGGTGCCGTATGTAGTAAAAGCGGGCGTTAAACACTACACATTTCACTTATCAGCGAGTATTGCCTTCGGAAAATAACTGCCATATTCGTAGTGATGTTAACTCATGTGTAGTTGTCATTGCATGTCTTAGAGTTATTATGCATTAGATTCATTGACTTTCATTCATTGTTACTGACTTTAGCGAGAATCGGAAACAATCTTAGCTAGAGAATCGAACCCGGGAGCAGCAGTTAGGTACTCTGCTGACTGGACTACGGTGCCAGACTTCATACAGTTTTCGTCCTAATGCACTGTCTTCTCCATAAAACATGAAATGCGTATGTGGAGGGAAAATTATTTTTAACATTTAAACTTTGATTAAGAACCTTCTACAACAATGAAGTCTGTGCACTTACTTCTACCATTTGTATGATCTTATCTTTATCATTCCCCTCTAATTATGCGACAACCAAATTTACAGCAGGCACCATTTTTCCGGATGACAGAGCAGGAAGGGTGCACATGCACGCGTCCAGGTGACGATGTTTATCGGCCATTTCGTGTTTAACCGCACCAGTGCTCAGGCAAATGGCTGGCTACTGTTTTAATGCTTACTATCGATGCTCCCATTGTCACGGTTGTTGACAAGAGTCTGTCTTAGGGGAAATACAGGAAGTCAGTGTCACATTCGTAATATAATGACCAGTAGCAACAGAACGAAAATACTGTTCCACACATAAATCTTATTTTCTGTGCCCAGTCATGCTGCTCATGTTTATTCAGTAGCAGTATTTTAAGATTCAAGTTTGCTATAAGCCCCAGAAGGATAACATAGCATTTCATTATTACCAATTGTATCTATTACTTTAAACTTTTAACTTTTTATAAGGAATGAGAGGACGCTTTAAATTGCCATTACAACTATTACCGTAACAAATAACCCAATGTTTTAACACTATTTTATTTGTTAATTCTTTTAGCTAATGTTATACTTTGTTTCATTAAGCACGTATGTATTTACGGAATTTTTCTAATATTAACTGCCTAATTCATTAGCATATAGTGCCTTAAACGTTTATTTATTGGATTTTAATGATTGTTTATCTATTTATATAACTTAAATGTCTACAAATGTGTGTTCTGTTAATAAATTATACTTGATTCGAATTCTTCCTGATTTAGGCAACCTGTGGTAGGTCCTTATACAGCAATATTTTCATACACAAGAATAAATAATACATTACTACATTATATAATTTAAAAGCACAAACGTAGCTTGGTAATGCAGAAGAGAATATAAGCAGAACATCTTACCTGTTTGATCGCCATGAGATTTTATTACTTGAAAGCATAGTTTCATTGTTTGAGGTGTAAAACATGGCACCCTACATCGAACTAAGCACTAGAACGAATACAAATACACTTTATGCCCAGAGGAGAACACTCGCGCTTTGAGACAACAGAACTAAATTCCTGCGTGCAATCCTTTACACAGGCTTGGTTGCCGTTCTAGAGCAACAGAAATGCACAAACATGGCTTCAAAAAGCGTGACGGTGTTTGCACGTTTATTGATCCAAATGCTGCAGACGTCATTCGTCACAATATTGCGGCATAACAATGCTCATGGGCGAAGCTTCAACATTTTGCAAACCTTGTTTTGTCAAGACTACAGATTTCGGGTTATGAATGTTCTTGTAACTCCTCCAACACCTACTTTTTGTAGTAACAAATCATTTTATTTTAAGGTGATGAATCTTTGAAAATAGTTCAGAAAAACAGTTGAAAGTTTTATCACCTACAAGGTTACATATATTTCGAACAAAGGCTCCAACACGATTATTCTGTACAGAGGTGTAAATTACCTCGAGTTCCTTATAAAATAATTATGAATCTATCTAGAACCACTCTCTCACTTCTCCAGCGTATCATCATAATGGATCTCAAGATTGTGGGTTTAAATCCAACCCAGATCAATAGTTTTTAAGTGACTTAAAAGCGATAGCCCCATAGTAGACATAGTGGCATGTAAAAGGACTCCTGCAAGATGAAATTTCGGCTTACTGGCGGCGCTGTTGTCATGATTCACAGCAACGTTGACAACCATGGATTAGGCCCAATATTTCCTCTCCGGGTATCGCTCCTTCCAAGTTTACTAAGGCGGTTTTGCCTGTGACCCGCATTCGGGAGGTCCGGGTTCGATGCCCTTGGTCAAACTACCTGACCATTGGTTTTTCCGGGGGGTTTCCCGGGTCGCCAAGTGAATGCTGGGAAGGTTAATTGCATCCCCCAAATTTTCTGCCGTTCCATTTCATTTCCATTCTCATTTCATATCATCTCTCATCTGGTGGTCTCTTTCAGGGTAGAAGTGTCGGCGGGAGTCTCGGCGGTGCATGGCAGGATGACATGCCCTTGGTAAAAACTTCCTCTTTTGGTAGGATGATCTCCGGTCTCCCACTACAGTCTGGTGGGACCGTTTCAGGACCATGTGGGTGAGATGCCGGTTCTACTGACCTGCCAGGGAGTTTCCCACTAGTCAATTGTATGGACCCTGCCCTCCACACTGTCGTGACACCTTGAGGCGACCGCTCTCTCACCTCTTCCTTCCTTCCGGGGTTAACTCACTTGGAGGCATAGGTACAATATGCCAAATTTTGACCTCCGTGCCCAATTCCCTCCTTAGCGACTCCAGTCTTCGATAGTCAGTTAAATACTGTACTCTAGTTCCATGCCAAGGACTGTACACCAAGGGAATGTGGACTTTTTCAGCCCAGAAATGTGAAGAATTTGAGGAGCTGCGATAAGAAGCGTTATGCGAGTTTAGAAAACTGTATTCTGGCTCGGGTGAAGGTAGTGCAGCAGACATCATCTTCCTGTGTCGATGAGTGATTTGCCCATTTCTGTCGTGCGTATGGGGGCGTGAAGCCGGTAATGATGGTAGCTCTAAAATTCTATTAGGTATGAAAGTTAGGAAATACTCTCCTACAAACTCTATTCGGATGTTTTGTAACCCAACGATCCTTCATTTTGTATCTGTTGAACTAAATTTGAAGTTTGTCAACAAACAGACGGACGGATGGATAGAAGAGCAAAGTGACACTAATAGCTCCTCCACAGTAGTGTATGCACCTAAAAATATTCAATAAGTTACGAGTATGTGCTTCGTAGCAGCGCACCGCCTAAAAATTACAATAGGCCTATAGGTCATTTGCCTATTAGAACACCAAGATCCAGGAGTGCATATATGTATATACAGAGAAATAAAAAGAATAGAGGAAGTAGTAAATATACCAGAAAGTTCGGGGTAGAAAACATATCAAACAATAAAACAATATTAGGATAAATTATTCACATGCGAAGACAAAGCGGCAAGCGAAGAAGATATAATTTTAGAGTAGGGTAAAAACCTTTGAAGTTATATTATTTATTTAGTTGAAATAATACTTGCGGTATCATATATTTGTATTTTGTTAATTTATATACATATATTTTGTAAAGATAAAATGAAAGTATAAAATTAGTGCTTTGTTTTGAGCAATATCCATGTACGGTTCTTTCCAAATACTTGAAAATCCATTCTGAAGTGTCTCGAAAAGTTTCAAAGACGATTAAAGTGTAAATAAGTGTTATGAGGATATCATATTCATTTCAATTACGTTTAATGACAATTTTGGAACTAGTTTTTACTGTGGTGGGGTCCTTTACTAAGCGAAACAAGTGCGTGCCATACCGAACGAAAAGGCTGCGCGTTAACCACGCATTTGAGAGGTACGGTTTGATTCCCATTGCGACCCTGGTGGTTGTAGTTCGGTAGGTGAAAGCTGGGGTTGTTTATCTATGTTTTCCTTTCCAGCAATTCCCGTTTACATAGAGTCAACGTGAAAAATTCAATGCCATGACCGGGATTTGAACCACGGATCTCCTTGTTTCCGTCCAGTCGCTCTTTCCCATTGAGCTACCATGGCCAACCTGCCGTCGTGAATTAAATTCTCCAATTGACTCATATTATATATAACTTAAATAACAATAGTTTAATGATAAAACCTGGGACTCAAGTACAATAGTAAGTCACCACAAACTGGTTTACCGGGAAAAATTAGAGAATTTAATCTCATGACGGTTCATTGGCCATGGTAGCTCAATGAGTAAGAGCGACTGGACAGAAACCAGGAGTTCCGTGGTTCAAATCCCGGCCATGACACTAAATTTTTCAGTTCGACTCTATCCAAAACCTTAGCCTATACACGGCTAGTGTGAAGGAATGATTAATTTCCATCAATTCACTTTTATATATTTCCTTTTCAGCTTTTAGTTGTGCTTCTAGACAAATGGTACGGACTCTTTCTGAAATGAGAGAGTGGACAAGTACAGCCGCGCTGCTGGCACGGTTACCATGGATTTATCTTTGTTAACAGAAACCTCTCAGATAACGCACTGATTATTTTTCTAAGATTGAGAGGGGTACTGACGTGCCTCCCGGTCGTGTGCTAAGCAACAATGAACGCATCACTTCATCCAATGAAATTCGCAGGAATCACAAATGACAGATATATGTTCACTCCAATCAGTGCGTTATCTGAGAGGTATCTATTGCCAAAGATAAATCCATGGTAGCCGTTCGAACAGCCCGACTTATAACGGGGGCTGCTTGTTCGACGAGCCGTTTATCGCTCTCTTTAGGCAGTTCCAGCAGTGGCTCTGTGTCTCCAATCCTGTGTGTCTCTGTACTCTTTCTCCTGGGGAGTGTTAGGATCTATGTTGTATCATGCAAACCCTTGTCAGTCTCATTGTGTTTGAAGCATCACGCATGTAGATTACGCACACAACGAAATACCGTGACGATGTGCTGTTTCCAGAGCAGCCAAGTATGATTTACACCTAATGGAAGTTTCACTGCATGTCAAGTGTTGAGGAAGGAAAGCTGTCGGCTGTAGGGTAGTCTTGTTAACTCGAGGGAAATCTCATGAACTATTCAGCGTGTTGTTTTAGTACCACTAAACTGGGTTATAAAGTCCACCTACATGTGGGGAACGAGGAAATGTGTATCTATTATTGGTTAAGGGAAAGTAATATTTAACTAATTAAGAGTTCATTACCCCGTCAACACTAATGCACTTGGAAGTTATTACTCTTTGCTCCTGGAGAGTGAGTAATGATCTTGCACGCAATGATCTTTATGTCGTGGACTGCACAATTCATTCAAACCGACCAAATTCGCAATGAAAGAAGTTGGCTCCTATATTTCTTTGAAGCTTTATAGGAACAGGTACGGTTTACAAGGTATAAAAATTAGGGACATTTAATAAATAATATCTCTGGAATTACCATACAAAGTTGCTATTGATAATAATTTGCATGCAAGATGTACCTAATTTCAATTTCAGAATATTAATTTACATATATAACTATTTAAAATTGTGGTACCTTGCTATAATAGTAACAAAATTTTCGCCAAGTGAATTATTTTAGAAGTATTTAAATTCTAGGTTTTTTTTTATTTTAAAGCTTAGGATTTTTAAGGTAAATACCAGAACTAGTGCTATATCTGCTGAAACAAAATATAAATTTATTTTCAAATAAAAAAGCAATTTTAATAGATTATTTAATCATAATTCTTTTCAGAAAAACTATAAAAGACAAGTACAGCAACATGTACAAAAGCTTTCATTTAAATTCCTTAGTATTTTTTAAATTGTCAAGGCAAAAGTATAGAAAAGTGTACTTTGTTAGAAATAAGATTTATTAACTATATAAAAATTTGGATGCGCTTTTTATTATCTACAACATGGTGCAGTATCTTCACTTTCAAATCATTACTTTGAAACTAATGCAGATACAAGGGCTGTCCATAAAGTAAGCTTTGTTTCAATTTATCTCCGCTGCAGCACTGCGATCGCAGTTCCGCACATGCGCGGTAAACGCTCTGTATGAAGGAAAAGAAACATGCGCCATTGTGAGATCGCTGTCAGCCACGTACGCTTTGTTGTGCTTGTTTACAATGTCGGTGTTGATTGAAAATCCCGCCACTTGTGAAATCAGATATGTGATTAGTTTTCTGAATGCTAGGAAAGTGAAACCAATTGAAATTTATGGGCAAATTTGCGATGTTTACCGACAAAATGCGATGAGTGATTCAATGGTGAGAAGATGGTCCGACAGTTCAATGAAGGACATAGTGAAGTGCACAATGAAGAACGAAGTGAGCGTCCATCTTTGGTTACAGAACTGGTTCACGCGATTTATGACAAGGTCCAGGAAAACCGCAAGTTTACAATTAGTGCTCTCGCTATGGAATTTCCCCAAATCTCACGGTCACTAGTTCATGAAATTGTTATCGAAAAACTGAAATTTATTAAACTTTGCTCACGTTGGGTGCCAAAGATTCTTAATGAGCAACTCAAAACAAAACGGATGGGTAGTGCACTTTAGTTTTTGAACCGTTATGATGAAGGCGGCGAAGAATTTCTGACACAGTCACAGGAGATGAAACTTGGGTTTCTTACGACACCCCTGAAAGTGAGCGTCAATCAGTGGAATGGAGTCACACTTCATCCCCAGCAAAGGTTAAGCCGAAACAAATCTTAACACCTCGAAAAATGATGTGTACAGTGTTCTGGGACAGGAAAGGCATCTTACTCATTGATTTCTTACCGCGTGTTCAAACAAAGAAAGCAGATGTTTATTGCGAGACACTTAGAAATTGCGCCGCGCAATACAGAATAAGCGCCGAGGAATGCTGTCAAATGATGTTGTGTTTCTTCACGACAACGCCCGACCACACACTGCAAATGCAACGAGAAACATCCTACAGGGATTTGGCTGGGACGTGTTTGACCACCCCCTGTACAGCCCTTACCTCGCTCCTAGGACTTTCATCTGTTTTTGCATCTCAAATCTTCCCTTGGCGGTCAACACTTCAACAATGACGAAGAGCTGAAAAAAATGTTTCCAACTGGTTGAAGACACAGGCGACAAACTTCTATGAAGAAGGTATACAAAAACTTGTGCCTTGCTATGACAAATGCCTGCAAAATTTCGACAGTTATGTGGAAAAGTAGTTTAGAAGTTTTAAAATTTTGTGCAATAAATAATTTTTCTGTATCTGTACACAATTTAATTTTATTACCAAACAGAACTTACTTTCTGGACGTACCTCGTATTTCTGCAAGACACACTTAAATGTTTCCTACACTTATTTACATGTTTTTAAATAGAGTTGTTGACAATTTTAAACTATACCTACACCTTTGACCAAAGAATTAGTGTTTGTTTACAACCCTTTCGTTTACCTTGTCTGCCGAGATTCTACCAATAGCTTTCCTTTCTCTTTCTTTTATGTTGAAGATAATTAATACAGTCTATTATCTCTCTCATAGTCTTTTAACACCATTTTCTTCTATGTCGTCATCATTGTTTTGTTTTGGAAATATAGAATCAGACCGAAAAACTCAATACTATAACAAGGATTTGAACCAACGATCTTCGGCTGTTCGTATCCTGCTCCACCAACTGAGCTCACCATAGATAATGTACTTATATGTGACATTAAATTCCCTAACTGAAACATTTTTTTCCGGTAAGCTGGTCTTCTAAGTTCCAATTTGAAATAAAATACCCAATGACAACCAATAAACTTCTCCTCTTTATAAACGAGTTCATAATATTTAAATAGCGTATAGTAAATCATTTATGCTCTGGAAGCAGTGCTATAAAGTAACGAGTTCTTATATGCTTTTCATTTCCTTTTTGCTTTATTTTACATTCCCTTCTTAGTTCCTTTGGTCATCAAAGACCATTTTTGTAACGTTATATTTTTATAAAAATTCATACATACACATTTACTCCTTCACTCTTAAAAGGAATGAAGTATAATCCTCGTTAAAAATCTCCTATCCCTCAATCTTAATACGAACGCAGGACATGTGGTTTAAGTGTTACTACGCCAACCACCAGACCACGGGGAAAGTCCTAACAGGACCCTGTAACTTATATAGTTACCTATATCGGGGGCATTAACTTGAGAAACAACTGATGAATTTATTGTTCATTGTACTGTCATCTTCTTAACGTTTATTTTGACAGTTTTTTACTGTTAAAACACTCACCTTTACTCTTAAATTCATGCTTTTAAACTCGTTAGGGGATAGCGACCTCACTTTAAGAAAATGCAAATTATTTAACAATTCAAACAAATAATGACGAATGTATTGGAACTGACTGATGCCACAAAAAATCAGAAAAAATTGGGTATTTTAAAGTGATCTATAGCTTTTTTGGGGAATTTTTTTCTATTATGGTTTACACGTTATACAAAGTTATACAGAATTCCAAATGTAGAGAAACGTGCTATTTCGGCTATTCGAAAATGAGAATCTACATTTTATTTGTCATCAAAATACCTTATATATTTATTTTACTCAAAGTAATTTTTCAGAAAATCAAATATGGAGAAGTTGTTTTTGAAGAGATTTTCTTGGAAATCTTTGTGATGTATTAACCTAACTTAAATAGCAAGCTTGGTTGTTATACAACATTTGAATTTTGTGTTATGCTGATCAAGATACACATACGACATACGCTTCTCTAAAACTGTTTTTTTTTTTTTGGTTTAGAGACCTCAAAAGTATATTTCTTTCTTATTTCTACAGATAAATACCAGAAAAAGTAACGAGAGAAGAGAGACTTAAGCAGCATTGTTAGACAATAATAATAATAATAATAATAATAATAATAATAATAATAATAATAATAATAATAATAATAATAATAATAATAATAATAATAATAATAATAATAATAATAATAATAATAATAATAATAATAATAATAATAATAATAATAATAATAATAATAATAATAATAATAATAATAATAATAATAATAATAATAATAATAATAATAATAATAATAATAATAATAATAATAATAATAATAATAATAATAATAATAATAATAATAATAATAATAATAATAATAATAATAATAATAATAATAATAATAATAATAATAATAATAATAATAATAATAATAATAATAAATTCAGTGTGATGAAATGCTGCCAGTAAGTCAACATTGGATTTTGAAAAAATAATTATAGTGACATTCTGATCGAGAGGTAAAACATGACAGGTGACAGATTATCATTTGTTTCTAAGAGTCCTTCCGGCCGATGCGCACATCTAATTACGTTTAGTTTTAGTCGGTACACGTGTTGTGTAGAAAGCACATAGATGCGACGTTTTGGTGTAGCGTAACGTTTTTTCACCCGCTAATTATGGACTGAATATTATATGTGTAGATACTATCAGCTGAATTTTGCCAGTGAAAGTTAGGAACAAAAGAAGTAAAAGCAGCGCATGCACACCTTCAGAGACAATTTAAGAAAATTCAAAAGGCAGATGATATTGAGTGTGAAGTAAATATTTAAAGAAGAGTCCAAGCTGAATTTGGACAAACATTTAGAAAACGTATTTTAATCGGTTTTTACTAGTTAGAGTACAATTAAATATAATATGATTAGGGTAATATTCTCTAATAAGTTTTAGAGCATTATTCTTTCTTAAATTTGTATATTGGAATTCTGCGCTATGGCCGAGTTTTTAGACCGCTTCCCTTTCATCAAGGTTGTCCCGGGTTCGATCCCAGAGGACCGTATCTGAGATTTGTGATCGACTAAGCAGAATCTGGGTTTTCCGGTTTCCACCTCTGCTACATCATCACATTTTCTTTCATCCATTTTGCTCTCAATTAACATTATATGCCCCCTTACTGTCATAGCAGGCTTTGGGCTGAACACTCCTCTTGGCTACATTCTTTGATCCAGAAGTTGTTTCCTCCTTGAAAGGCGTTTGACTCCATGCGTCCACTTGTACGTCCTGCATAAGGGGGTAAACTCAGACGAACAAATTCTGCGTGCTTGATTATATTTCTTTTATCCTTCATAAATTCTGTAACGCAAAGCTTTCTCATTAACCATTGTTGCCATATTTATGAAAGCTCTCTCGCTTTATCACTGCAACTTGCATTAATTTCTGAGGTTTTAAGCTGCCACGAAGAAAATATATTTTATCAGTAGAAGATAGCTGTTATAATTTTTATTTTTAAATCAAACAGACAGTATTAAAACTAAAAATAGTTTCAGCTCGTAGTAATTCAATATTATAACTAATAAAACCAAGACTCTTATATCGCCTCTGGAAATGTGAACATAAAGTTTAGAAATTTATTTATGGGGAGTCCAGACATTCTCAAAGTTTCCTATCCTTTTCCTCTTACCCCAAGTTGTAGTTATCTTCCAATGTCGGTTATGCTAGAGGTTTAGGAAGTTTGGTGAACACTTAACAAATGCAAATATGGACACAAGTTAAATATGTCTTAGTCATATATACAATGAGAAAATAAGGATGTATTTAAATGTAAGTATTAAAAATGTTCCCACCTCTTCTATTACTACAACGGAAGTCGACAAATCTATTTGCCTAACTTAAACCCTAGTCAACATTGGAAAATCCTTCGTGCAGACATAAGGGAGAGGGTTTCAGATGTTACAGAAAACCAATATTTAATATAAGGAATATCTAAATATGATGTACAATTTATAAAACAATTCAAAGAATGAGCATCATACTTTATCTGTGGAAACGTTACAAATTGGAGCCTAAAAACTAGAGACGCAGGCCTCTTTTAACATCAAACATAAAAAACTAAGAGTTGAAAAAATCTTAATTTAAAAAAAAAAGCTCCAACTGAAATATTTTACTGACTGCAGCCAGTCGTCTGCCATCATGGAATGTGACATTTTAAAGTAAAAGAGGAAAACAGAATTTCTCTATATTTCTCTCCTTTTTGTCTGCAATGAAGAGACCTAGGAAAACACTGCCTTTGTTATGATTTCTAAACCTGAAAAAATGTCAATAGGTTCAGTTTTCCGGTGTAATGTATGCAATGCCTTAACGAAACACATTTCTTATTTCTGTAATACGTATAGGAGAGTGACCATACGAAATTATATTACTTTTTCTGGGAGAAACGAGTAAAATAAGGCTGCATATTTTATTCCGAAGAATTAAACTATGCGGAAATTAATACGTAAATTATAAAAGGTCTCTACATAAGAATAAATGTGGTATTTGTGTAACTATTATATTTATTTAAGATAAGATTTCATTGACATCATTCAGTCATATCATACTATCATCTGCTGTTTGGATACTTTTCTAGTAATTTACTGAACGGGCATTTGCATTCATTTATCGCTCAATATCAGCTAACATTTTTATATTGTAGAGACGTAGGTAGCGTTAAGGGTATCGAAGATTTGGTTTTGCCCGATTCAGTTGTTTATGAATTCAAATTCCGGGAACCGACAAGTGTTACCACTGAGTTTTCCGCATTTTCTAAGTGAAGGTTTACCCTAGATACTCTATCGTTTCCTCTAATCTGAGGATTAAAGTATAACACAACTTTTTCTGCTTTTATTTATGGTTCTCAGCGCCCCATTCTATATTCTATGTGAAAGACCACTTAATTTTGCTCATAGAGCTCTTTAGAAAGTTTGAGATACTTTTTCGTGCTGTAAAATAACATGCTGGACAACCGGCTTTATTTTCCTTCAAAAGGAAACCATTTTTATGCTCTCTGCCAGGTTTGAACCCACAACCTAGAAACCAGAAGCTAGCATTTTTGTTGTAATTTAAGTCTCCAACGTTGAGTCATATCGGACGATGAATGCAATGGGTGAAATGATGCTCAAATGAGTCCAGGGTCCATGGAGCTTAGAGTTACCCGACATTAATCTTTCAGGATAAGAGAAAACCCCGGAAAAACCTTATCCAGATAACTCACCCTGACCGATATTCGAACTCGGGACCTCTTGAACGTGAGGCAGACACAGAAGAAGCTAGCATTTTATCTAGCTAGATAAGATCACAGAGGACATCAGGCAACTAAGATGACTACGTGCACCAAACAGCGGTAGAATACGCTGTGAGGAAAGCTTTTTTACCTGGCGTCCAATATGGTCCAAAGCTTCTCTGGAGGAGAATATGTCATCGAAGGGCTTTGTCAGAATCATGAAGTGGACTCCTAAAAGGTCAAGGTTTTCGTATCTACGGCTTTAAAATTCAGCTTTGCTTACAAAAACTACAGATTACTTCACAACTACCCTATAAAAACTTCCATTATTTGCAAAATTTCCTTCATGTTGTATTTCGAAAGGATGTTTCTACAGGGTTTCATTCTTCCTGGATCTAAGATCCTGATTTGCTCTCCAGATGCTAAGTTTAATTTTGGAATAAAATAAACCCGCAATCAGACCTGGTGAAGACGAATTGAAATTTTAATTTTGAATCATTCCACATTTAAAGAAATTCCACTTTAAAACTGCCTGTGATTGTTGCATCACGGACCTCCTAAAGGTCCAGTAGCCACATGTCAGGCCATTCATGAATTTCCGTACATACACAGTTGAAGAGTCACCATTAGTTTCAAATGATCGTCTAACTTAATTGATGAATCACGTTAGGATGCTGACTGCAGAAAGAAAAGTAAAGCAGGTGTAGAATTTTTATCATTTTTGACACATAAACGCCTCTTGATCAACGATTAGATTTCGCCAAGAACAGAGAATTCGTAGGCAGAACGAGTCAAATCAGGAAACCGTGGTAATTATAATGTTCCATGTGAAACTTTCTTTCTTCTCTGTTTCGCGATGATCATTATCTAAAAGCATTCATTAGTTGCCGACCGAAATGAGTTTTGTTAGTCCAGTCCAATTTTCTACATGGTGTGCTGTAGCATTCTATGGGTCTCAAAGCATTTATTTTATAATGATAGAACATTCAACAATTTGAGTTTTACTCAGGGATTCCAAAATAAAGACAGTAATTACATTTAATGTTGTGTATTTAGTACACTTGTAAGTGCGAAATAAAACATCATATAATTACAATCTTGAATGTAAAATAGTGTCCAAATGTTTTCCAAATAAAACTAGAATGTCTGAAAACATGACTGAAATTCAAATCTTATTGATATGGCTTTTATCTATAGGCCTTCCTCCTGACCAATTACTAAGTTACAGGGAAATTAAACCTTAGACTTGGATCATTTCTAAGAAAAAGAAAAAATCTGAATAAAATATAAATTGTCCAATTCTTTAATTTTGAGTCACAGATCTTGATCACTGGTACAAAAAATCTACACTTTGGGACCGTCCTCAAAAGTTTTACCAGCATCCTACTCAGTAAGTTCAAAATAAGCCCCACACTTTCAATATATTTCCTTGCTGTTTTAGAATTTAGTTTTAAGCCAATTATATTTCTTTTTCCTCCCTTACATCACCAATACCGGTTAGAAGACAAGGATTCCACTATCCCGGAAAGTCGGGGTGAGGGAACGAAACACTGTCCTCTGATAGAAGAACCAGGATTGAGGGGCCAACTCAACGCCTGGGATGAGAGCGAGAGAAGTGGATGATAGTATGAGGGCGAAATGAATAATAGGAAAGATGAATGGTGGAATGATGGCGGAGGAAACGACAGATGGATGATCCGTAGGAATCACTCACTTGTGGTTGCCTAGAGACCACCTTAGTGAGAGTCGAGCGGTCTAAATACTCGGCGGGGCCTATACAATTATAATAATCTACACATTAACTGCAGGGAGATTGAGGGGTACATCACCTCAAATTACTCAAAGGACAATTGAAAAAAAAAAAACTGCGGAATCTCTTAGTCGATAGTAAAAACTAAAAAACTTTTAACAATTACATAGAAAATGAAGCTAGCTACAGTGAAGCAATGAATATTACACAAATATAACTGTTTGTAACAAAAACTTCACTTATCTTAAGAAAATGATGTCAATTTTTCTCATTAATTGTGATCGATTTCACAAATAAATCGCTTACATCGTCAGTCAACACACCTCATCGTCAAGGATACCGGTTACCATGTCATTACGTGATGTTTATTTTTTTTACATAGCGTAATGCATTTTGAAATACTCGCAGTTGATTATGTAGGTTTGTTTCGTTTTCAGATTTTGGTAATACTGAAAAACATAATAACATGGTAACCGGTATCCTTGGCGACGAGGTGTGGTGACTGACGATGCAAGCGATTTGTTTATGAAATCGATCTCAATTAATAAGAAAAATTGACATCATTTTCTTAAGATAAGTGAAGTTTTTGTTACAAATAGTTATATCTGTGTAACTTTTGACAAATTTAAAAGTCTGATACATCCACTTTCCCTCCTCTTGTACAAACTATTGTTACAAAAGCTTATTCCTCTATCTACTTTGTGTTGATTGAGCAAGGTACGAATTCTCATGTAACAAAATATGAGTATTGGAAGATTCAAACCAATATCAAGAGGAGGCTATTCCAAGAAAACTCAAGATATGCATTTTGTCTTGAAAATATTGAATATTTTAATCAAAATCGTTACATTTATTTTTGAGAAAATAAAAGCTCCTAAAAATTTTAATTGTTAAGTGTATTACGGAATGGAAGATTTACTTTAAAATCGTCGCGTTCATCTTCGGAAGGTGATAAACTTGAATACCAAGTTTGTCATTAAACATATTTCTCGTTTTTAATTTATTCTGTTCAAGACAGGTAGATAGACGAATGCGGTGCACATAGACTTATTTTAGAAATAAAATTTGATGGGGTTCAGGAACCTCAAAGCATATACTGCTGGTGAAATCTTCTCTTCAAATTTTTGGATAGAATACAATACTTCCCTTACTTACTATACGAGTAGAGGTACGCTTTCTGAAAACTTAAACATACTGTGAATATATTCATTTGTTATAGAATGAACCATTAAAAGTTTTGAAAGGAAATACGTTGTTCCTATAAACTCCCATTTCAACAGTTGCCATCAAAGAAACATATAAATCTACGAAGCATCTGTTCCGAATGTATACTGTTTTATGAAACCAAAGCCAGAATTTTGGCTTCAATAACTTGTTTCAGCATACGTGCTACAGACGCTTAACTGAAAGGAACAAACTAAGTGGATAAATCAATAGATATTAAGATGAATCACTTTTCAATGCATTACGGCAGTTTTCAGTTTCGTAGTTCACTGAACTGTTATACAACGCTTCACTGAGCAAGAGACACGCTTTTCTTTCTGGAAAGAAACAAAACTTTGCTTGTTCAATCTCAATTTCTTTGAAAGAAATTGGGGCATTCTTAACGGCCCGAGGAGTAAAGGAAGACAAAACGTACATACAAAAGCCTTTTCACTTCAAGCGCAAACAAAAAGTCAAGGTAATCCGCAAAGCAAAGCATAAAAAGGAAGATTTCTTCTCAATACTCGACACAGCTCTGCTATCCCTCCTTTTCAAACAAGGAAAGGAAAGTTTTCATTAAGTGACAATAGTTCCTCTGACCATAATATTGCTTTAAACTTCTTAATTTTATTCTGAGATATCTCAGGACTTAAGTGTATAACAAATTTATTCCAATGGAACGATAGCCTGGAAACAAAAAAGTCAAATCTCGCAGGTTTTAATGTTGCACCCTTGCTACATATTGTGTAATGAGAATAAATAATTTATATATATATTATTGTATATTAATTTTATCCTCTGGAAAAACTAACATATAACAATACTAATAATCCTTCAACTTGGTGCTATTCTAGTACACTTTATTAATACCACTTAACCCTTTCCCTTCTATGTATAGCACACTGCACATTCATTTATAATTTCTTTTAATGTTCCATTGATATCTCACATTTAACTGAAATGATCATAGCGGCCACCTTTTACATTTGGAGCACACTGCTATTTCGATTGTGGAGTTAACTCGCGCACAGTTGTAATTGAAGTTTTGGAGTTTAAATATTAAATCATACGCAAATTCACACTCTCATTCACACTTTCAGACCAGGGAGGATAGCAAGTGACTTCGCTAGAGAAAAATTCCGCCCGGAAATCGAACCCGGGTCCCCCCAAGAGCAGGCGGTGCTCTGCCGACTGAGTTACGAGGCCAGAAATTATGAATTTTTCAAAATTTTATTTTAAGAATCCTTGCTCTCAGTTGCCTATATCGTCTGTATGACTATATTTTTATTTTCTCAGTCGGTCTGGTAAGGGGAAATATGTACCTATTTCAACCAAAATTTCGTTTTGTGACCTCTAGATTAAGCAAATTTTTAGAAACAGGTTCATCTGTATGTGCATTAATCACCAGAAAATAAAAGCTAGATAAGTACTAAACCTTGCATTTAACTTCAATATCTTCCAAAGATACGACACAATATTTTTAGGGGTCTTCCCCCACCTCAAACAACTCTTTAAATGGAAAACTGGTTTTGGTTAACAATGCCTCCAAGATTTTGATTAAAATACTACATGCTTAAGGTATTTATTTCACAAATAAATTGTATATCTTGCATTTCTGAGAATAATCTATTAAGTCCTTTTCATTCAGAAATCATTTTGTGTAATTATGTGTCACGGATAAACCATGAAAGATAGACAAACCATACTATACAAAAAAATGCAGATGTCTTTAAAATACACAATTCATTTCAAATACATTCCCCTGGTATGAACAATTTAAACATTTATATTATTAGTTTGAATGAATGCTTGTCATTTTAAAGCCAGCTATTCAGTTGTTTTCGACGATGTCACAGAAAGAGCGTAAATTTGAAACATACAGCGACGCGTTTTTAAACATCTGACTATCGCCATCCTCATGTGGCTGTTTCTGCAAACTTTCAAGCAGTTAGTAGAGACTATATATAGATAATCACGTGTAACTAACCATTATATTCTTCGAAATGGGCGTGGCTTACATAACGGATATATGTGAAAATATATTGAAAAGCAAGTGTTTGACCACAGTGCTACCAAGGTTCCTTAACTACCGTTTATTTTAGTGGACCTACTTCTCCTTTATCATAGACTTGGTATAAATTTGCAAATTTAACACAAGTGAAAAATATCGTATATGTTGATCAGTCACTGAAAATATAGTTTCTAAGCATGAAATTGAAATATGGCTATTCATGAAAGATATCCTGAATGGCTCGAGTAGATGCTGAATATGGGTTGGATAGATCACTTTCCTTCGCTTCAATTGTGACGTACTGGAAACTCAAAGATGTTCAAAATAATATCCGTCCAGCTCGGCCCATAATTTGACCCACCACACCATGAGGAATATTACAGATGTTATTGTTGCAATTGTTCAGCGAATGTCATTTCTCTCAGGAGATAATTCTTAGCAAACACGCGATCTCTCATACACCCCAGAACAAAATATTCTATGGAAATAAGATCTAGGGATGTATGAGGCAATCTTGCAATGAGTTATGCTGTCCAATCCATCGTCTTGGGTTTCGTCTATCTGGAAATGCTTTTATATAAATTTATCATTTTTTTTTTTTTTAAATTTATGTCCTCCAACATTAAGTCATATCGGACGATGAATGGAATGGGTGAAATGATGCTCAAATGAGCCCGAGGTCCATAGAGCTTAGAGTTACCCGAAATTCGTCTTTCGGGATAAGGGAAAACCCCGGAAAAAACCTTACACAGGTAACCCACCCTGACCGAGATTCGAACTCGGGACCTCTTGAACGTGAGGCAGACATGCTACCACCACGCTACCGAGGCGGGCTAAATTTCTCATGTTCATCTATATCGCTGACGTAACAAAAATTACGAACATTGTTTTAGTACTCTAGTCACTCCATAATAACAAGAATGAATGACTAATCACAATAAAGGAGGGCGATTCAAGTGGTTATGAAGCTATAGCATGTGTCAAGTAGTAAGCTACATGTTGCAGCATGGAGAACATAAAGCCCCTGCTTAGGTAGGCCACCCAACCTACTACTCAGTAGCAATTTGAACCACCTAGTTCATCCGATCAAGTTATCTTAGTAATGCTGCTTTATATCCTCAACAGTTCTAAAGGACAATAACTAAAACAAATCCTGAATTCTTTTGTAATAACGCACTAACCAGCCGTGTTGCAAGTGTAAGAAGTTCGAAATGTACCCAACTTGTGTCAAGTATATTTTCTCTCATAATTTCTGTACCAATTACGGCCAATTAATAGGGCCGCGACGTGGCTGTGTGGTTAGACCGCTCGATTCTCACCCGGGCGACCGCAGAGTGAGATTTGTGGTGGACAATACAGCGCTGAGGCGGGTTTTCTCCGGAGCTCGGGTTTCCTCGCAATCTGATTCCACCGGTGCTCCATGTATCATCATTGTCATCCCTGCGGTGCCGTAGGTAGTGAAAGCGGACGTTAAACACTACACACGCGCGCGCGACAAGTAATAATTTCGTTTCGACAATTAAATAGTGACAGCCTCATTGTTTGAAATTAAAGGCAATGTTAGATAGAAATGGTTAACATTTAATGTCTATCCTTTCCTGACATATGACAAGAAGAACCTTGAAAATGGAAGATGAATTAAGGAATTTCATGTTTTATTTTCTGTATTTTGTACTGTGTTTAAATAATAACGTAAGTTCTGTATCCATCATTGCACATATGATTAGAATAGTTTGTTAAATTTGTATAATTAAAATTGCAAATACTATAACTGAAATCTTACTTAGATTAATTTTTCGGAAGGTCCTAAGACAATGTATTCAATTTATCAGGCCCACGTAGCCTACCTCAGTTAAATTAGAAACAGTAGGCTTTTCTTTAAGATTGCATAAATAGTAACAATAATTCTTTGGCTGGCCCTATAGCTCAGTCGGTAGAGTACCTGCCTGCCGTGCTAAGGGTCCCGGGTTCGATTCCCAGCGGTGGGGTTGGGGATTTTTCTCCGGCCAAGATAATTCCCCAAAGTCTGGAAGTATGAATGAGAGTGCGAATGCGTGCGTGATCTAATGATTAAAACCCAATGAGTACGATTTAACACCTTTGATGTGTTCCAAAGGAGAACGGCAGCCGATATGACCATTGGAGTTAAATGGAACAAATAGAAAAAAAAATCTTATTCTATTTGTCATTACTGTTTAACTCTTTTGCAGAAATCATCTTCATCAAAACTTTCTTTTCCTTATTTCACTAGTTCTCTACTACATAATATAGCTTCTGTAGTATCACTTGTCACCATCTAAGTATGAAACGAAATATTAATCAGTGTAAAAATATAATTTTAGAAAGTACATGTTTTAGTTGCTAGAAAAAATGTTACAGATCAGTAGGACAAAACTTTCTTAATTTGCCACTTTATGCTCATTTTTTCTCCCAACCCACAGGCAACATGCATAGGTAGTTATCATGATTATTTATACTGTCTATTCTTTTCCATACTGATTACAATTAACAATAAATATCTGCCATCATGACAATTAATATCCGATTACCGATTTGTTATAAGCGAAATCCTGTTTTCCGATGTCAAAACCGGTTCTTATTTACTATCTCCTCTAAGAATATGCCATATAAGTTACGGGTCACCACGCAATTCTCACAGAAGCAGTCGACTTGTTTGTTAGCCTATTTCTTGCAAAATAGCGCTAATAAAAATAAGAATTAAAAGAACTGATACATGTAAAAGTGCGTTATATATGTAAACAACATATAGATGAATTATAAATCGGTAGAAGGAATAAATAACGACTTTTCGGGAACAATGGGGAAGCTTGTAGTCGAAGAAATTGCCCGGGGATTTTTTGGTTCATAGAATCTTTATATATAAAGAAACAGAACACGAAACAAAACTATGGAACAAGGATCATCTATGCACAAATATCAATGGCATATACTTATAGTACAGCGAAATGACTTAGCAATCAAAGCTAAGTAAAACTGAACTGAACCAATAAATGTACTTCAAGCTTTTATGTATATGCCCTCATTTATAAAAAATGAGAAATCATGCCTTCAGTGGCTTGTCTTAAAATTCTACACTTTTATGAGTCTCACTGCATTAACTACACTTAACACTGTACTGATCTTAACAGAATTTTAAAAATCTCGACAGTTGTTATCGAACTTATAGCAAATAAAAAATAAAATAAAATCCGCATATCTAACATCCCGGTTTCTGGAATCTATATCATACTGTCGCGAACCCGTTATCTACGATAGCGCGGCTTGTGTACACAAAGAGCCGGCAAATAAAGATAGCGGAGATACAGGACTTGCCGGCGCAGATTATATTACGCTTATGGAAGGTTCGGATTTCGTCATTCGATGTCTTGTTTATTCCAGAAACATTTAGTGATTGTACAGAACAGTCTCGAATTATGAATGAGATATTTAAGGAAGTAAAACAAGAGTCAGTCGTAAAACAGAAGTAAACAGCTGTGAAGTGTTTTAACGAGAGCTGATGTTGTAAACAGGTGTAATCAGAACGCTGTTTGTTATTGTCATCGACCTTGGTAGATTGTGTATGTGACCTAATGTTACGTGTGAATTGAAAAGTGTATTTCTACGCAAATAAAGAACGATTTGTATTTCTGCAACTTGGACTTTAATTCTACGAACTCACAAAGTCACAATACCTTAATATGCAAACTAAATTTTTAACTTTATTCATTTTTAAATCAAATTACACAAAACAATTCACTAACTAATCTTAACTAAATTAACTAAATAACCTAAACTCATGTATATAAAAGTTCAACACCCCATATTCAGCGTCCAAGAATTGTTTACCGTTCATGGAAGGATGTACAAGGAAGTTTAAGGATAGCGAATGCATCTAAAATTGTTAAACACATTCCATAAGCAGCTCCATAGTTACCTATAAAACTAAATAAAGAGATTTGATAGTTAAATAATAAAAATATATGAACGTAAATATGAGCTGAATAAAGGAGGGCAAGAACTTGATCAAAATTAATGTGAAAGCAAGGGGCTTTTCAAAGGTTGAGTTGTGCATTCACTCACGTAAAACTATAGTGCATAAAATGAAAAGAAATCAGAAAGTACAGAGCTGAAGAAACCGAAAAAATAACAAGAAGGAAGGCAGAGAAACGGTGTCTCTTCTTGCTGCATCTTGGAATTTAGTGTAAGTCTTTCATCTTCTTATTTCGTTTTACGCTCTATATCTATAATAAAAAGTAAAATGCAATAGCTGCATTCTAGAACAGCAAAAGCCAAGGAAAAGTGCATCTCATTTTCTTGGAAAAGAAAGTTATGCAAAAACCGGAATGATTGTTCCAGAATCCCTTATTTTTACTGTAAAAGAAGTCAGGCACAAGCTATTTGATACTTCCGGTATGGATACTTGGATACTAAACCCTGAACCTCAATACAGTTACCAAAATGACAGTTAAGTATATAAGATTATATGCCTGAATTACTGTAATTAGCGGTAGGAAAGCGCGCTGTTTGGTTTCACACTTAATAAACGGGTTTGAAGGTAAGTATATTGCAGAATAGAGGAGTCGATAGAAACACGGGCTCGAAATTGATCGTTTAATTTGTCTTTAAAAACTCAATTCGCTCTAGTCATTAAAGTAAGAACGCGTCATTTGAAAGAACATTTCTTCCCGGTGAAACCTACACTATTCTGTTATTGTTCTTTACTGCATAGTTCAAAGAGCTATGACGAAAAAATAGCTAATACGTACGTTTGATGAATAAGTCGCTAGTTGATTACTTCATTCGCTACAAGGTTACTCGTATAAAGCAGAGATCTAGGTCCCCAATGGAAGGTAGGTCTTCTGTTATAAAGCATTTGTTTTGTGTTTCTGTTATCGTCCAATATATATTGGATACAGTGTGATCCATATAAACCTGAACCACTTCAATAGGCCATAGCTTTTGAACCAATAATAGGACACTCGTGCAACTTTGGGAGAGTATAATGCACAATTGAGAGATTACATTACACTATTTGCATCTCAGAGAAAGTGTTGGAAGTGTCCTCCACCAGCATCTATACATGTTTGCACTCGTCTCACCTTCTCTGAAGGTTTGCGGAGAGTATCCTCGCTAATGTTACTTGTTTTGGTTCGAATGGATTCCTTGAGAACATCAATTTTCCGTGGCCTATTCTTGTACACTTTATTTTTAGATACCTCCACAAGAAAAAATCCGGTGAGGTTAGGTCAGGGGATCTGGGAGGCCACAGACCTTTTGAGATTATTCGATTATCAATGGAACTGATTACAAGTTTCATGGTGTCATTAGATGTATGACACGCTGCTCCATCTTGCTGGAAATAACTTTCTCTCATCCAGCTGCTCCAAAAATATCTTGAAGATACCCTTATAAACTAGTGTCTACAGTCGTATCAAAGAAAATGGACCAACTATCCTGGAAGCTGACACCGCGCACCATACTCCAACCTTTTCATCATGCAGTGGAGTTTCGAGGATCACTTGGGGGTTTACAGCAGCCCAATATCTGGGGTTTTGTGTGTTTATGTAGCCTGACAGATGAAACCATGCCTCATCTGTAAATCACTTTATGGAGAGAATGTCTGGAGTTGGAATAACAGTACACTGAAACCCTCGACAATAACTGATTCGTTTATCATAATCTGCTTCTTTCAGTTGTTGCACCATATGCACTCTTTGACATGTTCCATATGTTAAGTTTATTTCCTCGCGTACTTGAAGGTTGAGAAAGTGTTTTAATGGCACTATAAGAACATTTATTTTTAAATGAGCTACAACTAATTACCTTTTTCTTCTAGCAGTGATTAATTGCTACTAATGTACTTCTGCACGATGTATTACGCTAAATGTCTAAGCCTATCGTTGATACAGTCGTGACTTAAATGGAAACGTTAAAAGCCTTCAGTTACTGCTTTCTGTATTCTAATGCTGCGACGACTTTGCTATCAAAAATAATAACTATCGAAATATGTTTTCACATCCAAAATTTTTATCTGAGTCGTCAGTTAGTATTATTTATAATTTAATATTTACTACGATTTATATGGAAGGTAGAAATTAGTATGTGTGTACCTTAAGAGCATGTACTTACAATAAGTTAAACGAATAAAACTAAGTTACCAATTTGTCTTATTTTTAATATTTTTATGTATTAGTAAACAATATTTCAGGACGCTAATTTCGAATATTCTCACTATATTAATCCACGAGTATTCCAGCTCGAATATGTAATATCTGTATGCTGAGTACGATGGGAGAAAGTTTGAAAAACCATCATCCATCGAAAGCTTGGATGATTTTATTACTGGGCTAATATCACCAGAATTAATCGCTTAGTCCTAACATCTTAGAATAAGAATATTTATGCTCCAGGAAGAGAGCAGGTAGAAGATTGCAATAGAAATGCTAAGGGCAATCGTTGAGCTATTTAGAAAAAGTCAAACAAGTATATGTAGCATGTGTAGATCTGAAAAAGCGTTTTACAGAATGTCTGAAGAAACTTATGGAGTTACATGTTGCTGAAAGTTACTCAATATTTACACGAAACAGCCAATCAGGGTTTTTACGGAAGATATTTCAGGAGAGAAGTAAAATTTGTACAGTCGTTGAGACAAATTTTTCTTTATCTACTTACAAAATTTGGCATTTCCAGAACAAGATGGAGATGGTGCTACTAGAATAATTTGATAATTATATTGCACGAATAGCAAGCGAAGAAGAACCATGCTCGTCATAAATTCCAATGATGAGAAGGAATATTAGAACCTGAAAAAAGACAAATGCATGATCACTTGGAAAAAAGCAAAGAGAGCAGTAAATAGGCAGAATTAAATTTTTGGGAGATGACAAGAGACTGCTACCAAAATATGAAACAAAGAATAGCACAGAATAATACAACTTTGAATAGAAACATGCACATCTTCTGAAGGAAAAACTAAGAAACATATTAGTAAAGTGCTTTGTGTGGAGTGCTGCATTGTACAGTGTGGAAACCTGAACTTGCATTAGAAAAGGTCCCTGAAGTATGAATATGAAGAAGCATGAAATAGCAAAAATAAGTAAATAAACTGTTTTAGAAGACACAGAAAGAACAGGAAACAAAGGAAGAACTATCATCCACCAGATGATAGTCAAGAAACGAATGAATCATGTGGTAACGAAGGAGGAAAACTGCAAATAGGAAAGAATGGAGGATACTAGAATTGCAACAAACATGCTCTTTATCGGAAAGATAATTGTACTTTTTAACTTTGTTAACTATCCGTGTACAGTTGATCTATGTACATTCATGTAAAACATATGCTTTGTTTTAATCTTATCTTTTTAATAAATACTTAGGAAATTATTTATTAGTATTTATTTTTGAACTTAACTCGCCAAAATAATTGCAAAAATATTGGTACATCGTATACTTGATACATAAGTAAATTTTAACTTTGAAATAAATGTGTAACTAATAGAATAGTTTCTTAGATAAGTGAAATAAATGCAATAAATGCAATTTTAAAATGCTCTAGGATAAGGTCGGGTGAATTGGGTCAAGAGGCGATTCGGGTCAAGTTTATATTTTTCGTCCTCCCTTGCAAAGGACAGTTATTAAAGGAGGTGTTACCATGTAGCGACAACTATTAAAACTCCGCACAGAAGTTGGAAGCAAGAATTCAATGAAAAATATGTTCGTTACTCTGTTGTTTCTTGTGTAAGTCATTGTACTTTAAGGTGAGCTTGTATTTGTTTTTCCTTTTTAAAATGGTATGAAAGTTAAATTAAGTGGCTGGAATAATTTCATGAATTATTTATTGAGCGTTAGTTTTCTGATAAGATAAACTAGTTTTTAGATGTTATATAGGTGTACAAGCTTTATCGTACTTATGCAGGTGTACCAACAAAGTCGAAATGAAATCCTGCATTTCAGATGAATAGGGTCACAATATTGCGGGTGAAAAGAGTCAGTGCTTTTGAAGTTGACATATTACTTCTTTTCCTATTTTATTTTCGTTTATATTATAGATGGGAAAATAAATACATAAAACGGCCTCTCAACGGCCAGAAGTTGATATGCAGAATGCAATTGAAGCATTTTGTGAGAGTAGAAGCCATCGTCACGCTGCTGAATTACTTGGAGTTCCCCATTCCTGTCTTCAAAGGCGGTTACAAAGTGGTAATGTTGCTCCAGCCAAATAAAGGGTGGTCAAACCACATTTACTAAAGATCAAGAACAAGAATTAGTTTCAAGAATCATAAAACTGGAGACCTCAAAAGGATTTCAAAAGAAAGAAAACTGTTTCCTCACCAACAAAACATCAGGAGAGCTATTAATAAGCAACTAAGTAAACAGAATCCTTCATTAGATTCATCTGGAACCGATAACGGTGAAGATAATGGTACATCTTGTGAACTCTACAGGGTAAAGTACAGTGATCACGTATCCGTCAAAACTTGGTGTGTGGATTCGGTGTCAAGGAAAGGGAAAAGAATGTTATCATGGCAGATGTGTTGGTGCAGTGGGTAAAAATTAAGTTTATTTGTGGTAAATGTGTTGTTCCCAAATCATATTTTAACTCTTCTACTGACCCTAATTGCCTATCTCTGTGACCCGATTCGTCCTACTTGAGGAAGGCGAATAGGGCCATGAAGCACTATAATCAGGCTAATTTTATAGAACTCTGATCAATGTTTATGCATTCTTAAATTATAAACTGTGTTTGTAGAAGGCTGTTGTTTTAAGGCATGTAAAGCGATCGGACTTATTGCTACGGACTTGTTTGCTATGAAGAGTTTTCCAATTTTTGACCCGATACACCAGACCTTACCCTGCATTCTTTTTGATACATTTAAGAAACTTCGAGCTCCCAGTTTCAGGAGAGTGGACAAAAGTACCACCTGAAATCAATATTTGGTAAAATAGGAGCGAAGTTGGCAAATGTTATGAATTCTTACAGCCTTCATTTGTAGTTTCGGAATATGCGAGACGTTTTATAATAAGCATCGGTGCAGTAATAGCTATGTTGGTTTTCTTTTTGTATAGATACATGTATTGCATGAATTCAAACGTGGAGGTAGAGCGCGCCACTTTTAGAAACTAACAGTAACCAATGTCAATAAAGAAATTAGCACATTAGCGTCATCTTTAATGAGATCATCGACACGAGCTGGCGGTGCTATACTTAGCTGCAGCACTATTGAAAATGTTACAACTTTTATGACTTGTTGTGCTCCATCTGCTCTAACTGGATATGTCATCCATTGAAATGCTTAAGTAAACTTATCATATAAACCAAAGGATGTTTGGTTGCATATTCCGTGTGTCTAAACCTTGTATGTGCAGAAATTAACTAGATATTCAGGTTCGAATCAATCCAGAATAGTAAACTAATTAGCTGTGGAATTCAGTATAACACGTGTTTTAATCTAATTGCCACGCTTTCTGGTTAAAGCATTTCCATGTACCTTAACAAGATATTGTAACCCACATACCGTAAATTTTTGCAGTGGATCGAATCAGCTCTGACGCTCTGAAAGTTTAGCCTATAAGTGCATTCCCATTTCATTTATACCTCTACGAGGAGGAAGATATTCATCGATGACCAAAAATCAACAGAAGAGGTTGAGGGCTGCTTCGAAATCATCGCACATGACCCTATGGATATTATTATCAGAAAAACAGGCGTAGGTATCATCTACACGTATACAAAACTACTCCCTTCAAAATTAACTTCTACAAAAATGCAGTACTAAGCCTAACCTGTGTTATCAGATGAAGCGACATTCACAAGAAATAAATCTAGAGTTTTCACCTTTTTATTTTCAGACACCTCAATGCAACTAATAATGTTTATGTACATTTACCTTTGCCCGTAGCTACCTTAATGCTTCTTTTCTTGGACGCTGAATTGACGGAGGCGGTGGCCACACGTTCCCCCTTGAACCACCTCTGTAAAACCTTTGGTGGATGATGAACAAATTCTCCGCGCTCACATTGTGTTAGGATGTCATACAGTACACGCTACTCAAGGTATTTTTGATGTGATCAGAATTCAGTGAGAAGGTGAGTAAAAGGCTGTCTTTAGACGACAGAGGTTACTTACATTTCCTCTGATACATAAACAGGGTGCTCCAACTAGTAAATAAGTCCATTAATTCTGCAATGAAACATTGCCGGACACTGTTATAAGAACATTTTTGTATTTTCTGTATAAAGAATATAATTATTAACTTTTCCATTGACTTTTGTGTAGTTACATTTTACTCTTCATGCTAGTTTCTAAAACCCATATTTTAATTAAAGACATTTTAGGGAAACTAACAACTAATGAACAATTCTCCATGTAAGATAAATATGACAATATATATATGAAGTTGATATTCTTTAGACTTTTCTTTAGATATACTGCATTTAACAAATTATCCATGATAACTGATTAAACGTTCGGTACAAGGTTTTTCAACGGAAAATGCATTGAAACCAATCCTGGCAATTTATTAAATGAATACAAGTGCATTTGTTATAAATACATTTTATACATATACAACATGTAAAAGGGTAATTTCTGAGAAGGTATAAATAATGTTTAATCTTTAAGACATTGCAAACACAAATTTTTTGTGCATGGGATTATTCCTTTAAATAATTAAATTTTATATTTTTTCTTCCTCAGCTTGAAACTTTTTCTTATAACTCACACAGAATACACTCTATATAAACTAGAAATGTATTAGGTTAACATTTCCTTCCTTTTAATATTTAAAGTAATGCATAAATAATATTTCTAAGATGATATTAAGGTTGCAATTTTTAGATGCGCTACTGTTTTAATATAAAGACAAATTAAGCGAATACTTTAAATGACTTTTAAACATGGATTTCAGGAGCCTAAATGCATACAAATTATGTGTTAGAAAATTTCAAAATCTACTTCTGGGTTAAGGCAAGAATATTAATTTTGATATCCTGATCTAGAGCCATAGGTTATTGCCTCTAAAGCTATATCTCTAGTTTTTATATGCTAACATATTCTCAAATTTAATTATTTGTCTATCTCAATGTTTATTGGTATCAAATAATTAAACTATTATACAAAGAATTAGTGCATGGATCAGCAACCGTACATGTATAGTTAATGCAAGTTAAAATGGCAAAAGGAAAGGAGAACTAGAGATAAATTGGCTGCGACTTTTCATGGCTCTTTGACTTCAGGTAGAAAAATGCCTCATGTTTTGTCAGTTTTTATGGTCAGCCAGTAGATAACAACATGCCAATCTCCAATAGCTGGACATAAACATTTTTGTGTGAATAATTGTCACAGGTTCCCCCATGTTCTGCCAAAATATGTGCCTACCCGACATGTAGCCTCTGTTTCCGAAGATCAACTATTCAAACCCGGCAGAAAGCGATAGTTCTTTTATGTAAAAATTCTTCGCTGGGGACGTAAAGCCGATGGTTCTCTTTTTTAAATTTAAGGCATGTGAAAGAACCTAAGTTATCATAAAGAGGCCCCTGAGAAAAACTAAGCGGAAAGGACATCTACAATTAATACTTCCTTTTTTATAATTCAAACAAGAAAATGAATAAATTTTCCTACCAATATCGTTAACCATTTTCCCGTGTCTTTCAGCTTCCTGCTATAACCAAGTCATTTCCTTTCTTTTCTTTACTCCTAATTTAAGTATATATATACGTAATTTATTGATATATTTCATTGGATCGGTTTAGAGACGCCTCCAGTTTACAAAACAACTGAATTTCCTGATGTCTATTAGTCTTCTTTAGACACACTTCCATATATTTTTAACATTTGTTTTCATCATTTTGTCATATTTATTCCATGACTATTCTCCTCAAACCTCTTTTCAGTTGTCCAAAACTTAAAAGATAGGTTTTCTGATTTGAATTTGTAACATTATTGGGAGCGTAGTGTGAAATGATCTATCTAAATAATCCCAGTCAGTATTTCACTGCTATCAACATACTCACTTCACAGTTTAAAATAAAAAGATAACACCGTTAGGAAACGTGTCTAAGCAGATATAATGTTCTCGAACGATCTCCAAAAAATGTATTGTTTGAAGAAAACCGTTAAACGTACGTGTATTGTTGGATCAATTTATATTTGAAAGAACTCCTTCTTAGACAGAAGGCCAATATTTCCAACCAACGAGAATAAGCAGCTAGTTCCATTCCCTAAGATTTGAAAAGCCAAGGTTTTTCAGCAAGGTCATTTCAAATAAGCAACAAAACTATAGAGGTTATGGAAGAGTGACTCCTAACCCAGAGACATTTTACGCCTTGATGGTGCGGAGTCGAGGTTTCGGTAATCCCTTTAAATCACGCATCTGGAACTGCTAGCCAAAACCGCAATGAAAAGTTTGCAGCATCCCAACAGCAGCTCCTTACTGACCTCAATGACATGCTTAATGAGCAACTGCCCAGCCACGCTTTCTTCCAAAAAAGAAATGCACTTTCATCTAGTTCAATTTTGCTTAAAACATGCCTCCCAATGGTACTGTTTGAAAACAGAAGGAAACTGCTGTTTAGCATAGTTTTAATTCTGATTGAAGAAAACTCCCAAATGTTGTTTATAAATACTATTGGAAACTATTATAGTTAAATGTCCTAACATTTATATTTTGTAAGAGATTAGGATTTAAACATTATCTAATTATTGTTTTATACTAATTTTGTGCAGGCTAGAAAATAGAATTATATTTATAAAAATTAACGATGAACTTCGGACGCAAATTAAGGAATACTGGTTTACCTGAAGATACTCTATATTTTAACCATTTCTATAAGCATGTATTCAGGAATGTGTTTTAACTCAGTGAATATTCTATATGGGCTCTTGGGAGAAGTTAGAATCCTGCGAGCATCTGCAGGTAATTTAATATCATCCGATTAATTACGACAAAAGTGTTATACATTATAGGTCAGCATACGTAGTTCTCAACAGTTGGCAATTGAGAACCCTGTATTGGATTGGATTATGCTACGGAGGGTTTATTTTGTTTTTGTCATTTACGTCCTCCAAGTTAAGTCATATCGGACAATTAATGAAATGGGTGAAATTATGCTCAAATGAGTTTTGTTTTTAATGTACGTCCTCCAATCGTCATATAGGACGATTAATGGTGAAATGATGCTCAAATGCGCCCAGGGTCCATAGAGCTTAGAGTTACCTGACATTCGTCTACCAGGATACGGGAAAACGCCGGAAAAAACCTTATCCAGGTAACTCACCCTGACCGAGATTCGAACTCGGGACCTCTTGAACGTGAGGCAGACACGCTACCATCTACGCTACCGAGGCGGGCAGCTGCTTCGGAGGGGATGGCAGCACCGGAGGAAGGATGAGGCGAGAAGAAAAAGAGGGGGGCAGTCCCAAAGAGTCGCGACAGTGCAAAAGGTAGTTGGAAACTCCCCGGCAGGCTAGCACTACTAGTAAAGTCTGTCTACTCAACGCAAGTGCACGGCGGCCGCTTTCTTTGAGGAACCCTCATAATCGTTTTACAACATGGACCCTCCTCCTGACGGTCCTCTCTACAAGGTTGCAACATTTTAACATCACCGTCTTGCACCTAATGAAACAGAACAACTGGAAGTTGGAACTTTGGCAACTGAGACTCCACGCGGAGTAGACATGCAACTGTCATTTTCAGAAAATCGGGGTTGCTATTGGTCCCCAACGTCAGTGTTCGATTTCTGAAGTGTGGAGATAGATTTATGACGGTCATTAGTGGGCGGAAAGGTCAGGTCCTTTGAGGTCCCTTTGAGTGGGAACTGCACACACGTTAAAAAAACAGACTTTATCCCATTCACAGTGATCCTTACACGGTCCATCAGGTCGGCCTGGAGAGCCAAGACCTTCCTACCGGAGGAATAAGTGTTTATCAGGAAATATCATCCTGTCATGCGGCGCCGAGACTCCCGCCGATACCTCTATCCTGAAGTAGACTACCAGATGAGAGATGATGTGAAATGATAATAGAGATGAAATGGAGCGATAGGAAATTCGGAGGATGTAATTAAACTACACAGCATTTCCCTGGCGACCTGGCAAAACACCTGAAAAAAAAACATGGATCAAGCGACCGGTCACGGGAATAGAACACGGGCCTCGCGAATGTGGGCCACATACGAAACGCCTGAGCCATGCCGCTCGGTAGAGGACTTTGAACAAAAGATTTTACTTTTTATTTTATCTGTGATAGGTAGTGGAACTACTGTATTTCATTCAATACTCTGAACCTCCACTCCCCAGAGGTTCCATATAATAGTTCTTCATTTCTTACCAATGGCTCTAAAGCAATTGATTAAAACACATTTTTAGGATACTGAAAAGAAGAATAAAGTTGTACACACTGAATGTTCTGTGAATGTCCTTTGAAGTACTGTCCATTCCGATTTAATATTGGAATCTAAACGGCAAACAAAAACTTAATAGTGCAAAAATGAAAATCACATTAAAACGTACAATCTATGTACAATACATGCTTCTGAAACATACATTGTTATTGGTTTGAATTTTTCGCTACTTAAATAAAACACTTTTTGAAAGCCCTAAGATACCATTCTTTTATTTTTCGTGGGTTATCTAAGGTGAAATCTCACAATAATAATATAACTGTCTACTTTTAATATTTGGAGTATCGCTTCAGCAAAATGCACAATAAAAGCATTTGTTACTTGAGCAGATACAAAAACAGATGATGAGAAATTCATATAATTATAATATACAAGATCCCCTCTTGCCCTCCACCATAGAGTTATGCCGCGAATTTGAAATGCGGTTAGTTCTTATCCTTTTGCATGAATCTTATGTTCACATTTTAAACGTCAAGTTGTTGGAGGTAACCACGATAAAGTCAGAAATAAATAACTCCAGAGTCGGTAGTAAACTAAAACTGATGTTTGACATATCGCACAATCAAATTTCTACCAATTGCCACGAAAGCCTGGCCTTAGTTCGATATCACCGCCCGAGGGCTATCTCAACAAGACGAGTTCTAAGATCTTTATGCTTCCCAGAGTACAGCAAGCCAACGAAATTAAGATCAGGTGCTGAGCGTTACCACAACACAATAACACCTTTCTAAATCACTGAAGCGTGTAGTGCACAATTAAAGCTCAAAACCAGAATAATATTGTCACTCTTTGGAGATAAAGACTCTGCCCAGGTGTTATAATTTCTTTGTTGTTGTTGTTTGAAACTTTCTTTTTAAACCTAATTCAGCATTCCTGCTCTCGCCATAGAAATTATAATTTTGTGCGTCACATGTAAATTACATCTGATATTAGTACTTTTATCCCTTATTATGTCCTAATTGATAGATAGTTCTTATAATCATGATAATGTTAACTTTCTAAGACAGTGTGCTTAGGTTTGTCCCTGGAATAGATTCTTAGACTTTTAGTTAATTGATGGAAATTAATCATTTCTCCACACTAGACGTACACAGGCTAAGATCTTTGATGGATAGAGTCAACCGGGGAAATATATGAGTCAGGTGGAGAATTTAATGCCAGGAAGGCACGTTAGCCATAGTAGCTCAAAGGTTAAGAGCGACTGGACGGAAACCAGGAGATCCGTGGTTCAAATCCCGGCCATGGCATTGAATTTTTCATGTTGACTCTATCCATCAAAGATCTTAGCCTGTGTATGGCTAGTGTGGAGAAATGATTAATTTCCATCAATTAACTAAAATAATAAAACTTAAATGATGAAGCCTGGTACTCAAGTACTTACAATAGTGAGTCGCCACAAACGGTAAGTGGTCTACCGGGGAAATATATGAGTCAGGTGGAGAATTTAATGCCAGGAATGCCAGGAATGCTACGTTGGCCATTGTAGCTCAAAGGTTAAGAGCGACTGGACGGAAACCAGGAGATCCGTGGTTCAAATCCCGGCCATGGCATTGAATTTTTCATGTTGACTCTATCCATCAAAGATCTTAGCCTGTGTACGGCTAGTGTGGAGAAATGATTAATTTCCATCAATTAACTAAAATAATAAAAGTTAAATGATGAAGCCTGGTACTCAAGTACTTACAATAGTGAGTCGCCACAAACGGTGTATCTCGGATGCGAGAGCCCCTAGTGGTCTACCGGGGAAATATATGAGTCAGGTGGAGAATTTAATGTCAGGACGGCACGTTGGCCATGGTAGTTCAAAGGTTAAGAGCGACTGGACGGAAACCAGGAGATCCGTGCCATGGCATTGAATTTTTCATGTTGACTCTATCCATCAAAGATTCTTAGATGTCTATTTCCTTTCAGGAAACACCGCGAGTGTGTTCCAGTCGGATCGATATGGCAGAGATTGATTTAATGCTTGTTAAATGAGATGTTGTATACTGATGGCTGAGACTGAGGTTGAGGGAGTGAAAGGAGGTGGCAAAGCACCTCGATGGCTGCTCAAAGTGCAACGGTCCTGCATCGCTGTTAAAAAATGTTAATGTGAATCCATGCATCTTTTGGAAGAAATGTGTAGATTAGCTTAAGCTGCTGGTAGAACTGTCCCTGTTTTATTGGAGGTACCCACATGCCTTGAGAGAATATGATGTTTTCTGAAGGGGTGTCTTCTACAATTATAACCCCCAAGAAACATAAAGAGGGTGCTTCGATGAGAAGGAAATGCATTATAGAATTTTGAGATCCGGCGCCAAATTTCATCCTCCACATAAGGAAGAGATGAAGTTTCGGAAGTAACCCCATGGACTTTATTCTTTACCATCTGCAACTATAAAACAGCAGAGTTATTGAGTTAGTCCACGGTCATGTTCCATGTCTCAATAGGAAGCGGAAGACGAGAATTATTAGTGTTCTGAAAACGTTTAATTTAGAGCAACTGACATCCGGTCATGGAGTACAGGAAGCTGATAGCTCCACTGGAACTCTGAAACACTTAAGTTAGACCTATGACTAACTGTCACTGGATTATGGACAGAGAAACTGGAGATAACCAAAAACATTTCCCATCCCTTGTACAGTCTTTTGGGCTTTGAGACAGAACTCGGGATGACTTTACCCCTTTGTCAGAGACTCTAAATTTCTGTTATTTATACTTAAAGCCTTTTAATTACAGGATTCTTCGTAATATAAGTTTTTCTTATAGATAACTTGTTTAAAAATTATTAGGCCAATGATTAAGTATATAAAAATTGATCTGAAATGTCATCTCTAATGCTGTCCATATAATATACTCCATGACCTTGAGGGCCTTTCGATAGATTTGCGGGTTTTGTCGGATGAGGTGGTGAACTCGTTGAAGGTATACCATGTCCATTCGTGCAAATGAAACAAACTCATCAACAGCTAGAGCTGAGATTTTATACATAGGAGTTTGACAAACATTTAGACACATATCAAAATGTTTGAACATTTATTAAATTAATGGTAATCGTAGTTCTATTTTTTAAAGAAAAAAAAACATATGTACATATATAGATGTATATTTTTCTCTTCCTTATTTAAACGTTTTTATTGTTTCTAAGGGTCCCGAGTTCGATTCCCGGCTCTGGGGTTGGCGATTTTAAGTCGGCCCTATCCACGCCTTCACCTCTGTCTAGCACACGTGAAGTATCCCCTATGCCCAACGTGGTTCGGAGTCCACGGTAAAAACTGTAGGTCCTCTCACCTCACCGCCATCTTCACTATCACCCTATCATCGGAAGTAATGGACACCGCCCTCTGGGTGCCTCCACTTGAGAAATGGGTCCGGTCATCACTTGGTGGGGTGAGGTTACCCCGAAGGCCAAGGTTGCCATGTGGGGAGTGTTAGTAACTAACTAACTAACTAACGTTTTTATTGTTTCCGTTTATTTTACTATCTGTTTTCTTTAGTTTCACACATGCCCAGAGTGGGACTCGAACCCGCGACCCTATAATCAGCGGAACGCTAGAGACATACTCTCTAACGACCGTGGCTACGAGGGCTGGCCCATTAAGAATAAAACACTTTTAAGATTATTCAGAGGTCATCTAAAATACACCTGCCAATATCCGCAGTATATTATGCTCCTTTAATCAAAAGTGCTATAAATAATTAGAGGAAAAAAAATAATTTTCTGTTCGTCTTGGTGAACATTTTTATGCCGTAGTCTTGAAAGATACTAGAATTAAAATGTTTAAATTACATTTTTATTTCCTCAAAATTGAAGTAATAATGTTAATTAAAATATTTTTCTGACATTTAAATGGAAAATAAAAGTATATTTTAACTTATTTTAGTTAATTGGTGGAAATTAATCATTTCTTCACACTAGCCATATATAGGCTAAGGTCTTTGACAGATAGAGTCAACATGAAAAATTCAATGCCATGGCTGGGATTTGAACCACGGATCTCCTGGTTTCCCTCCAGTTGCTCTAACCCATTGAACTACCATGGCCAACTTGCCGTCCTGACATTAAATTCTACATTTGACTCGTATATTTCCGCGGTAAACCACTAGGGGCTCTCGCATTCGAGATTCACCGTTTGTGGCAACTTACTATTATAAGTACTTAAGTCCCAGGCTTCATCATTTAATTCTTATTATTTTAGTTAATTGACGGAAATTAATCATTTCTCCACACTAGCCGTATATAGGCTAAGGTCTTTGATAGATAGAGTCAACATGAAAAATTCAATGCCATGGCCGGGATTTGAACCACGGATCTCCTGGTTTCCGTCCAGTTGCTCTAACCCATTGAGCTGCCATGGCCAACTTGCCCTCCTGATATTAAATTATCCATTTGACTCGTATATGTCACCGGTAAACCACTAGGGGCTCTTGTTTACAAATACCCTTTGAAATCCTTAGAACAACACTTAGTAAAACTTTGTGCAGGTATATAAACAATAATGCACAAGACAACAAATTTCTCTTTGAAATACAAAAATTATTTCAAGCAACGTTTTATGCAATAAGGATATCCAATGTATCCGTTATTACTAGTTCAAATTGTTCATCACTTTGCCATTCAGTTAGTGCATTGCAGTTGTTTTTCGTTGTTTGTTTAAGATCAGCATATAGCGTCTAATTCTTAAACATCTGATTACTGCTGTTCTCTTTGTATCTATAACGACCGCCCCCCAGGGGCCTACTTCGGTAGGCACGGGTTTGGCGCACCCGGGGTCCCGAGCCAACAGTCTCCCTCGTGTGGGCTCCTCTTCGTGGTTGAGGGAGACGGTCAACAGGCTCACCCACGTGTAGGCCGTGCGTGGAGACCCGTGTCGGTGGAAATGTTTGTCCTGGTGGTTGAGGGATGCGTATCTGAGCTGGTAACGGTGTTTTTCTGAATTCGGGGAGGGTACGTATTTCTAATACACTACTTTGGCTTCCGCTTCGCCTAAACGGGAAGTTAGTTTTAATAGTTTTTACTACAGTTGAATAGTTTTTTAGAAATTTTATATCTGGCTTTTGCCATGACAAGTATTTTAAAGGGCGCTGATGACCGCCGTAGTTGAGCGCCCTTATACACATCATCATCATCTATAACAAGCGTGTATGTCTGCCAAGATTTATCTCGATTAACAGTAGATAGAAAAATAACTTTCCTGCGCACTGACGTTTTTCTGAAACTGAATTTTTCAGATTTGATGGGATTTCTATCAAATCTCAAAATCGATTTTTTTCATGAAGTACGATACAAATACTAACGTTTAAAACAGAAACATTTTGAAGGTATGTTATTTTTTAAATGTTGCAATATCAAAGACTTTTACCTTCCTAAGCTTGTTGTGGCATCAAGGAAGTAAAATTGTATGACCCGTAATGGTGACCACATATTATTAACAAATTATCGACAAACACGTTACGCAAGCTTGAAAAGAAACTAGGAAATACTTTTGAACAGGTACCAAAATTGCTTTGAAACTGAAAGTTGGTAATCCCAGTATTACTTTACTTAATCTGAGCGCAAGTTGGTAAAATAACTAAGATTATTCTTGATTACATTTAATAATTACTTGGAAACAGGTTGCGTCCTTTCTAAATATTCTCTGTGTGCGGTCCCAAATGCAGACTCTACGTGCTAGTTATTATTGCGTTACGGTTAAGTGAACATGGATCTCCCCGGATGTTGACACAAGCCACACATTCGTTAGTAATTACTTAAACTTTCCGTCAACAACTCAATTACTCTGCAGTGTCCGTGTGGAATTCACAACTACTCCAATAATGCGGTGTCATTTGGGCACCGAAACTACTCGGACCAGGTGCCGAGGTATTTCAGTGTTTTCGTTTGCGGTTCTCGTGTTGAGGGTGCATGGTTTGACTACCGGCCCTGAAGTGACCATTTTGAATCGGTTCTAAGTTTTCACCTTATGTGTGTAAAGCCAAAGCCCAATGTGGCTATAAGTCCACGGTAAAAGCTGCAGGTCCTCTCATTCCACCGCCATTCTATGATCCCCTACTGAGTTCGTAATTAGTGTGTCTTAACCTCAGCAATAACTCCAAGCATCGCTTTGTCGATTGAGAATAACCCTGAAGGTCATGGAGTGTATTATATGGACAACATTAGAGATGACATTTCAGACCAATTTTTATATACTTTATCATTGGCCTAAGAATTTTTAAACAAGTTATCTATAAGCAAAACTTATATCACGAAGAATCCTGTAATGAAAATGCTTTAAGTATAAATAACAGAGATTTAGAGTCTCTGACAAAGGGGTAAAGTCAGTCCGAGTTCTGTCTCAAACCCCAAAAGACTGTACAAGGGATGGGAAATATTTTTGGTTATCTCCAGTTTCTCTGTCCATAATCCAGTGACAGTTAAACCTTATTTCCTTCCGTCCTGGCATTAAAGCTTAGAGAGGCTAAACATGCAATTGTAAAATTTTTGAATATTATTAAAATAACTTGTAATACATCTTTAACACTCAATTCCTTTATTTTAACTTTGCTTTCTAAGGTTTTTAATGAAGAAAAAGCAGAATAATTTTAATAGATAGAGTCAACATGAAAAATTCAATGCCATGGCCGGGATTTGAACCACAGATCTCCTGATTTCCGTCCAGTCGCTCTTAACCTTTGAGCTACCATGGCCAACGTGCCGGCCTGACATTAAATTCTCCAGTTGACTCATATATACGGCTAGTGTGGAGAAATGATTAATTTCCATCAATTAACTAAAATAATAAGAGTTAAATGATGAAGCCTGGGATTTAAGTACTTACGATAGTAAGTCGCCACAAACTATGTATCTCGGATACGAGAGCCCCTAGTGGTCTACCGGGAAAATATATGAGTCAACTGGAGAATTTAATGTCAAGACGGCACGTTGGCCATGGTAGCTCAAAGGTTAAGAGCAACTGGACGGAAACCAAGAGATCCGTGGTTCAAATCCCGGCCATGGCATTGAATTTTTCATGTCGACTCTATCAAAAATCTTGGCCTATATACGGCTAGTGTGGAGAAATGATTAATTTCCATCAATTAACTAAAATAATAAGAGTTAAATGATGAAGCCTGGGATTTAAGTACTTACGATAGTAAGTCGCCACAAACTGCCTATCTCGGATGCGAGAGCCCCTAGTGGTCTACCGGGAAAATATATGAGTCAACTGGAGAATTAAATGTCAGGACGGCACGTTGGCCATGGTAGCTCAAAGGTTAAGAGTGACTGGACGGAAACCAGGAGATCCGTGGTTCAAATCCCGGCCATGGCATTGAATTTTTCATGTTGACTCTATCAAAAATCTTGGCCTATATACGGCTAGTGTAGAGAAATGAATAATTTCCATAAATTAACTAAAATAATAATTTTAACCAGTATTTGATGTAAAATAATTTCCTTTATCACTTACCTACAGAAAATAGAGGAAGTACTGTATTTTACTAAAAATTCGACACCGAGGTTTCACCAGAAGTCACGTTTTGAAGTCAACTGAACCCATTTAAAAATTACCGTATAGTCTTTAGTCTCACTAGAACGGGGCCAAAGTGTGAAAATTTCAAATTTTGTGTTTTTAAGTTAATAGCTTCACTTTTACCCTATTTTTGTTAATTACATGTAACTACTTTCCAAACTATTATATAATGCATAAAAATCTTTGGAGAAAGCAGTTTTTTATACTTTACTAAAGAACAGTTTTTGTGGTGTGGATTTTAAATTGTTGTTTAAAAAGTCTGCAGATTTATAACCAAAGAATACCATTATAAAATGTTATCAAAATTTTTTAAATATAATAAATTAATTGTAGAAAAATGATCAATTATTATTCTATTTATTTATCATATTGGTATAATTTCACATATATTTAAAAATTAAACGAATTCGAAAATAGCAAAAAATTCATTTTCTTTGTTTAATAAAAAGGAACAATTATATAAATGTATATGCAAATTCAGTTTTACTTGCTTAAAACTTCCACACGAATTCTTATTTAATATGATGCTAAGGGAATCTGGTGCAACTTTATTTGCTGAACTTTTGCATTGCTACAAGCATTCTGAACATTCACATGCGTTGGAAAAATACACGATGAAAAAAATGCTTTTAATGATTGAGCTATGACATTTTACCTTTAAAGATGTTATTTAATGGCCACATGACAAGCGTTTAAGCTTGAAAATAACTTTCGAATATTAATCTACGACAATAAACGTGTATTAATGTGCAAATATGCTTTAAGGAATGTTTCTAGAATTTTCAGAGATTCTTCTTCAGTGGTGATCTCATATTTGCCAAAAGGGATGTAATGAAGTTATTATATTGTGCCTTTCAAACTCTGAGATTGCTCCAGCCACATATCATATCGTTGGATTCCATAAAACTGGGCCGTTTCAGAAGGTACGGTGCATGGTTCGTCCAACGGTTATCGAATGATGGTACGCAAACCCTCGGGAGAAAGCGCAGAACCATGTATCGTAGGATATTGAAAAATTAAAGCTGTGGTTTGTACTTTCACTGTTGTAGATTTTCTTTCCCAATGCATTACCTCCTTTCTAACATTTTAATTTAAGACAGGCAACATAAAAAAACACCATCTTTTAAAAACGCTGTTCAAACGAAGAACGGAAGTGTGAACATTTTGGGAAACAATGGTCTACAACAGGAAATGGCATCACCTGTGACTACACTACTCACCCTGCAGAATAATCGCTATAGGTGGGTGACACTGTACAGTTTTAGAATGCTATTTTTCTAAGAACAAATTACATATTTTATATTCTTTTTAAACTTCTGATATTTTTTGCGTTGACAGTCATACAGTTTGTTAAATTTGCACTAAGAATGTTAAGAACTTATTAAATTCGGATTCACCTATTCCGTGTAGCCATTTTAAATCCGAATGGGAAAAAAAGGATTTACTTAAAGTAACCGGCATTATTTTTCAGTGCCTATTATTAAATCAGTATAATGCTAAAGAAATACACGTACAAAAATTTTAAATAGCAGACAGTGTCGGCAGCTAATTTTTTTAGGAAATTGCTAACCGCTATTATTAATTTATTTATAAAAATAATCCAAGTATATATTCCCTTATTTCTAATTTCAAAAAGCCAAGAATATAATAGGATTTGAAAACTACTGTTGAGCGTTCTATCAATATCTGTTATCAATTGTTATTCAAAGCATTGTTATCGATGTGTAACTCTGCTTTTATTCATTTATTTAACAACTGATTTTGACCGCCAAAAAGCCAATAGACAATTGAACAGACTATAAAATAAAGCTCTTCTAAGCTAGAAGTAAACAAAGACAGTGCTAAGGACACGAAACTACGTCGTTACTGGAGCTCAGCAACTGAACAAGCCTCTAAGGAGTTACGATCCTAATGAGCTTCCAAACTACAACTCCCTGCCCAGCAGGAGGCCTTTGACCTAAAGGGATTTACAGGTTTCTTAATTCACTTCAGTTTTTATTCATTTGGCTAGAATCCTACCCCCCAATGTTTTACATTCACATGACATAGGCTGGATGGCACTGAAAATTAATGAAAATTTTGGCAGGAGAGTCTGTCCATTCTGTTATTTGGAGGCAATCTCACAGCAAAAAATTATATTTACAAAATGTAAAAGGTTCAAGACCAGTTGGGAGAAGTTAGGTATACTGAAATCTACTGGCTGACCAGAGGAACTGTCAAAACTTGGGCAATTTCCTGGGTAAGTGTGTGAAGTCACATCAAACTGATCAAAGATAATTTATCTCAAATACATTTTCGTTTTGTTTGCCATCTTATGTTAAATATGCATGTACGGTCAATGAGCCGTGCACGGTTTGCGTAATAACTTGAGTAATCTGATACCAATAAGAGTGGGCTAGAGCAGTTGATTTAGGTGTACATTTCATTTGAGTAAACTTATCTTTATTTTCTGTTTTAGAACCCTCGGAATCAAAGGCATCTTTTTGATCTAATCCTAAACAATATAAAACATTTTTTCCATCATTGTTTTAACTTTTTAAGAAAGCATGACACATAGTTAATGTTCAAAATAAATAATGCATTAGTGTTGGTAATTTCGTGTCATATTGGAAGTGGGAATCATTGTTCAAAAAGGCGTAGCGCGATGGAATGCGATATCTCACACGTGAAGAGTGAAAACAGTTCGCATGCTTACTTCGTCACGGCCGAGTACCTACAAGACAAACACACGCTGGACAAACTTTCAAAATGACGTGATAATTGCACACGCACTACCTTATTCGTAAATATCTACACTCTGCCGTTATTTTCAACCTCAAGCATCCGTGAAAAACTCCACACTCGTTAAATGCAATATGCTTTTTATATCAACGAGTTCCAGCATCACGTTCGAGCCATTAGCCGCTTTTCATCGACAGCTGTGAGCCCCTTATTTACAGATACAGTAACATCGTTGAAAATTGCAGGAAGTAAAGGTTTTTTTAAAAACAGTTTCAAATAAAGCATATTTAAAAAGAGGTTTATATCAGGGATATTAGATCAGGTATATCTGTGCTGTAAATCAAAAAGTTCTTAAACTATCATATGAAATTTTTGTGAGCTAATAAGAACATTTTATGTTAAAAAACTTGAACTTTTCAAATGTATAATACATAAAAGGCTTTTTAAAAGTATTTTTAAGATATAAAGAACCTTTAAAAAAATCTGAAAACACTATGATGACATAATCGTTTACATATAACCTGCTAGTAGAATTGAGTGAGTGCTTTTTTACATAAACTAAATACGAGATATAATGCTGTAAAGTAAATTTTGTATGTTCGTTATTTAAAAAACTAAAATTTAAAAAAATTATATTTTTATATTTTTAAACACACATTTTACTTTTTATTGATCTTGATTTTTATAAATTTCATGAATTATTACTGATATTTAAACAATTCTAATTCCAGGAATATATGTAGTTTATACAAAAAGCACAACTCCAATTATAGCAAAGTTTTATTTTTATTTTAAATGCATACTTATACCAAATATAGTCGTTATTTAACAAAGTTTTATATTTATTTTAATATTTTTAAAATGTGAATTATACAATTAGAATTATACTTCTTTAATAAAGTGTCCTTACTATCTCACAAAAAGTTCACATTGAAACTAGTTTACTCACAGTATATTGCTGCATTATTATCTGATGTACTCGGTTTTATACTTATTGATTATCTTAAAAGAGATGAATACGTAATCAATTAATAGAAATGGAGTAACCTGGCAGTTAGTTGTTCAGATGCGGCTACCGGAATTTTAAACCAAAAGAAATGTCATTTCTTGTGTTCCACAAATCTCTCCATCTGTTATAGTGAAGATATTTGTCGCCCTTGGGCTGGAATCGAACCTCAACTACGCAGTTCTTAAGGAGAGATCAGCAGAGTTAACCTCTCTTAATGCGTAAAGCGGTCTGTAGGTCCACACCCAAAGCGTTCCAACCCAATTGACAAGAGAATGTCGGGTGTACCATTGCAAAAGTTCTGTTGCGCGCTTTTCATCGGAAACAAATTTTGCGAGGGCGTTACAACATAGAAATATACATATTGAATGAAAATGACTTATTACGAAACAACTGTAATCCCAGGCTACTTAGCATATGATTGCAGTGTGGTTGATTTTAAATTTTTGTTGAGAAAAGCCCATGAAATGAAATCTTCCTGAGCTTTCATTAAGTCCATATCTTTAGAAATTTAGTGTGTCAGAACTCGGTCAAAATATTTCCTCAATTTTAATGCATGTAATCTTTATTCAAAAGATAGCAAAAACTAAAATGCTTCTAGTAAAGTGATAACATTTTATACGAACGCTCTTTTTTTACCTATGATAATTTCTCATATATCCACTGGCTGTTCGGTTATAGTAATCATATAAAATTATTCTTCTACCTGCAACAGATTATGCACGATATAAGCCTACAAATTATTTTATATTAAACAGTAAATATTTAGTTACATGAAATCTCATTAAATGAGAAAGTAAAAGTAAAAATGAATCGAACAATTACACCATGTTTGTCAGTGTTTTTTTTTTTTTTAAATTATTCCATTTATACCCGCCTTTAACTGCTATGGTCGGCGGCTGCTCTCCTTTGGAACATTTCGAAGGTTTTAATCATTAGATCACACACACATTTGCACTCTCATTCATACTTCCATACTCTGGTGAAGATGAGGAATTATCTTAGTCGAAGAAAATTCCCCACTCCCACAGATGGGAATCGAACCCGGGACCCCTAGCACTGCAGGCGGGACAAGCCTCTCTCAGTGTTCTTGAAAACTGTGAAACATGAAATGTTCCGAAAACGGTAGGACTACAAAAAGTTAATGGAAGCTTTATACTTTAAGAAGCACATTTTCCCTTCTTACGTGCGGTTTATGGTTTCCAAATTATTCCAGAACTAATTATTCCACAAAATTGAAACTAAAATGTTATTACACATTCAAGCACCCTACAGACATATTACAAATGAAAGAGAGTTTAGAGTCAGTTTTAAGGAGAAAAATATTATAAATATTTTCCCATATGGAGGGTAGTTTGGTGAGGGAGGATTTCTTAAAATCTTAATGATACATGCATGCTGTATGTTGAACTTAAATACTCAGTTTTGTACTGTTGCCACAATTATTCAAAACAGTGAATCTTTATATTTCCGAGTTACAATACATTATTAAAAGATGCTGTGCTTTGCTTTTTACGATAGTGATAGTGTAATTATTGCTGGGTTACAATTTACTTTATTAATTCGAACAACTCTCTCTTTAAGTTCAGTTATCTAACCAAGCGAAGTGGCGTTGCGACATTATAAGAAAATAAATATTTTGTTTGTTAACGAATCTGCCAATTGTTAGGATCACCACGCCGACGGTGTGCTGGGATTTCGCTCCACAGGAGTTCTTTTACGTGCCAGTAAATGTGTTGTCGTTTTTAAGTATACATAAAAGCCACCGGTCTGTGCCAGTTTTGAACCCACCGAGTTCAAATCCTGGAAGTCAACCATATTAAGCGAAGATAATTCGCTGATTTCTTCGATCGCTAGGCGAATGATGAATTGGATGATTTGATACGTGAATGTTCTTACTGTCCCCTTCATCTTCTTCTTCACCGCTATAGTACTAGTCACTGGGCTGATCATCCATCCTGGTTCTGCCTGCCCCTCGTTAGTCTGTTATCCAAGGTATTAGTTTTAAGAGATGTAGCTCCTACAAAGAGGAAGTCCAAAGGAATAGCTATCTATATTTTTAAATTATATTATAAACCAAAATCTAAGCATTATGACAGGCTAATAAAAAAGAAGTCGAGAACATTATTTGTGCATATGTATGCAAGACAGTGTTTACAATGTTATACACTGTTTCATAAATCTGTTTATGCTTAGCTATTGCAATGTTTGAGTTGATGCCATTACACTGTACCATCACGAAATTGTGTATCGATCTTCAGTTTAATATACAAATTGCATGTTCTTCAGTCTTCCCCATAGTCAGTAACCAGCTTCAGCAACCTAACAACATTTGTGTACCTTAGTTGTTAAATGGTAAACTTATTTAATTGCTTTGGGAATACAGATAAAAGTTCCTAAGTGAGAAAATAAAGTTGTAGGCTAAAAGAACACGAAGAGTTTTCTTTTTTTAAGTCTTTTTAAGCAACTCACAGAATATAGAAATTTCATAGCTTGAATGAAGAGACATCACTTTGACGTCGACCTAACGCGGATCTTCTCTCAGTGTGGTAAGTTTCTTAGTCAATGAACCGTTATAGGCACAGAGATTTCTAAAGATTCTATGCTTGATGAATCGGCGGGCTCCTCATAGAGGTTTCCCTCTGACGGAATCGAAGTAACTCTACCCACCGGAGAAGGCTCAGAGATGACTTCCAACTAACAAGCTTCTGCGCCATCTGTACGACAGTCTCTAAGCCTACCAAAGGGGGAAAGGAATCAGACGAAAGTAATTCGCCTTGCCGACAAGGAAAATTACATGAAAGAACAATTCTCTGAGTGACTGGCCCAGGAAACGATTCTCGGATCTCCCGATGAGAGCCTAGATCATTTCATTTGGATTTAGGAAAGCTATTCCATTTTCTTGGATTATTGTTAGAGAGGCGTTGTCTTATATGTAAATTGAAAATTTCACTATACCCAAGCATAATGTACAGAGGAGCACTGAATCGAAAATATGATTACTTCCGAAACTGGCTGAGAATTTTTCTTGCATGTCCTCACCTGTTCATATTAAGTTCCTGCTCGTCAGAGCAAAATGAAGTAAAAATGGGTAACGAACAATTCAATTTGTGCGCCGCTCCATATCCAGAAGTTAACCCCCCCCCCCAGTTCTTTTTCCTCATTTGATCATAATGTCCAAGCGTATTATATATGACACTCCTTAAAAAAGACATCGGTTCTTTCTTCAAGGCACTGTAGGTGTACCTATACTGAAAGCATAGCTTTTCTCAACCTCACTTCCACAAAGTATTTAACTTTTAGTTAAGGTAAAGTCCAAGGGTCTAAAACCACCAACTTACTCCTCTGCCTGATTTTGAATTTTTTTATCTTCCAGTAATCATAGCCTTTGATTTTTGCTTACTCTACTACATACTTAACAATATCCAGAGCGAGTACTATACACCAACCAAAAATGTATACCAATATTTCAGCAGAAGTAATGTTTTGAGTCACCTTGAACCACCAAATTACAGATTTTTAGAAAAAATGTCCACTTGAGCGCCTGTCTATGTAACTCAAAACCGAAAAAGTCACTTAAACGTGAAGGTTGATATTTATGTTCAAGATGTAACACAAAGATTTCGAAGAAAGTCCTCCTTCCCTAAATTTCCTCAGTTGAAAAAGATTTCCTTAATTTTGATTTTTTTTTCAAATAAGGCTCTAAATGTGTTATTAAAATCTTTCAGAACGTTCCGGGGCTACGTTTAATTCACTAGGGCTGGTTGTCAGTCCTCTTTGTTGAACAATAACTGAAGAAAAACAATACACACTGTGTGCCATTTTCCTGATCTAGAAGATTCGTTTTAGCAGTTCGAACGTTCCCTTTTTATCCTTGCCTATAAAAGCGTCTGACCAGTGCGTCAGGCGGACAGTCCAGTTGAGTTTAGTTTAGTTGGAGTCGACAATGTAGTTGAATTGAATGTGCTTTTCACAGACAGTTCATAGTGATAGTTCAGTTGAGTTCTGGACAATGCCGAATGCAGTTCAATACTGAGTTGTGATTCAAGAGTTCAGTTGTGACTAGAAGGATCCGTGATGTTAGGTCTGGTGTAACAGTGTCTCAATGTGCTTTTCACATACAGTTCATAGTGATAGTTCAGTTGAGTTCTGGACAATGCCGAATGCAATTCAATACTGAGTTGTGATTCAAGAGTTCAGTTGTGACTAGAAGGATCCGTGATGTTAGGTCTGATGCAACAGTGTCTCAAGTGTAGTTGGAGACTCACTGATAAATAAAGTTTGTCTAGGATTAATTAGAATTGCAATTTGTTGCAATTCCATATGTTTAATATATTTTATGACACATAAAATGTGTATCTTGAATTTTCTGTGAATAACATTTACAGTTTCCCATTATTCTGAACGACTTTTGCATAAGTGTTACACTTTAAGAGATCTGTAGATAAAATAAAATTGTAGTACACTAAAATGGTCTATATCGTTTAAGCACACAACTAATACTACATAAAAGTTTTGGTGGCACTGATCATTTCCAAGTTTCTTTTTCTCTTCTTTTTTTGTTTGAAATTTCAAATACTTTATACTTTTCTTAACTACTTCCCAAGAGGTTTTATTTTTTATTTATTTATCTTGTTCATGCAAGGAGAATACAGTTATTTCAAAATCATCACATAGTGATCGGTTTTGAAAAGACTTGGATAACGCTTTAGCTCTTTTTTGTAATTTACGTCCTCCAACGTTAAGTCATATCGGACGATGGATGAAATGGGTGAAATGATACTCAAATGAGTCCGGGGTCCATGAAGCTGAGAGTTACTTGACATTCGTATATCAGTATAAGGGAAACCCCGGAAAAACCTTATCCAGGTAATTCGCCCTAAGCGAGATTCAAGCTCGGGACCTCTTGAACGTGAGGTAGACACGCTACCATCTACACTACAGAGGCGGGCTCGCTTTAGCTCATTGTATGTTGTCATGCCCAGAACGAAATGTGTAAACGATTAATGAAAATATTATATAGAGAAAATAATGTGAGGGTAACACAGGTTACTTTTACATTTACTCCGTTCGAAAAGCATAATCATACTCTGTTAGGGATGTCAGAAGGTCAGTATTGAAAGAAACGTTACCACAATTTGTTCCAGCTCAAGGTTATTTCACTCCTTGACCGTGTTCTTAATTCATTTCTATCTACCATGAACATGACTTTGGTTACAAATGTATTATGTATTACTCCAGCGAACGCGACAGGACACTGACAAGTTAACCTCTAGCCTCTAACGTGCCAACAAGCTGCTGCTAACTGCCAATATAAGTAGGTAAACACAAAAAGTCATATTGGGGCAATATGAAGTGTAATTATTTTTCTTTCGAGCCAAACGAAGCGCCTGCTCTAAGTGACCGTGAGCAGTGGCGAAAACACACAAATTAGCACTCCATATGAAAAGAACACATTGCGTACGTCACGAAAAAAGGCGAGGTTCGCTTGACAACAGCAAACTTTGCCAGACGACGAGTTTGCTTTTAAATGTCGTTTGTTGGGCTGTCAAAGAGTTTTTACATGTTCATTACAGAGAGAAGCAAGTGGAAAGCTTACATGATGCGCATACAGTATGACTAAATGGAGCCCTGAGCTACAGAAACATATATTCTTGTTTTACAATATTTACATTCTAGAATCCAATTTGCCCATTTATGAGAAAAATTATATAAATTAGAACACAAACCCTGTGATTTAGAATATAAAAAATAAAAGCTAAGATATAAATCAACTGTTAAAATTAATATAAGTAATATTCTTGTAATTATTCAAAAGAATATATTTTATCTAAAAGGAATGGTCTTCATAGCTAAAATAACGATAATTTCGACATAAAAAATTACGAAAATAATAGAAACTAAAAGCATGTAAGCATTTAAACACAAAACTCCAGTCTATATAAAATTGTTACAGAGGGTTAAAACTAGAACAAGTATCTAATTACAAATATCTAGGATGTAATATCAATTTTAATGGGATGCTATTGTGACTTTGTGGTTTCGTAGAATTAAAACTCTTGTTTGCAGAAATTTAAAATGTTCTTTACTACAGTAAAAATACGTTTCGTACACCCCTTGCAGCAGTACAAATAACGTGACATGCACAAAAGCAGTTTTAAAGGTCTCTCGTTGCTTCACTACACGTACACAAACGAAATAAATTACTGCGGTACACTCACAATTACTGCATAGCTGCACACACACAATTAACAGCTCACTAGCAACGCACTCGCAACTCAACTCTTGCGGGCTTTTATACCTCCAGTCATTGTTTCTAGAAAGCCGCCGGCAAGAGAAGGAAAGAACTATCCAGACATCACTCTGTCTCTTTCTCTCCCCACTTCCGTTTCTCTCGTCAAGCGCCCAGTGCTCGCCCACGGGCCGGCCGCGACGTGCGGCAGCAACGGTGACGCTTGAAATGTAGTATAAATCTTGAAAAAAAAATGATTTTTATATTCCATAATTAAAAACATGTTGAGGCCATTATTTCAAAATGACATTTCATCTATATTTTATAAATACTTATAAAATATAACGTGGTTAAAAATCCAGAATAAAAATGTTTTTATTCTGAAGTTAGCATGCAGATTCCCAAAAGCCCGCCTTGGAAGCGTGGTGGTAGAATGTCTACCTCACGTTCAAGAGGTCCCGAGTTCGAATCTCGGTCAGGTGAATTACCTGGATAAGGTTTTTTCCGGGGTTTTCTTTTATCCTGTAAGACGAATGTCGGGTAGCTTTAAGCTCCATGGACCTCGGACTCATTTGAGCATCATTTCATCCATTCCATTCATCGTCCAATGACTTAACGTTGGAGGACTTAAATTGCAAAAATAAAAAAATAAAATAAAAAAACACAAGTCATTAGATCTTCCATCCCCTTTGAATTGCTTTTGAGTTATCAATTTTTAAAGATATCAAACTTTAAGAAAAAAAAAAAAATATATATATATTTCAAATTATATAACTGCAAAACTATTCTTTTAAACCACGGATAATAACCGAAGTGTGCTTTGTAATAAAATGTCATTAATTTTTTAAAAACGGTTGTTTTTAAAATTGCATGGCGTGGAGAATTTGATTCGGGTAGTAAAATTCAGCTTTTAAACTTAATAACCTGGAAACTAAAAAGGTATCACACTCAAATTTAAAAATATCTAATGTTAACATAAGACAACGCCGAAAAAAAATGAACTTAATAGGCTGAAAACTAGTGTACATCCACCTATTGTGAAAAAGATATTGGTTCTGAAGTATATAAATCCCAGAGAGAATGTAAACTATTCAAAGAAGTTTTAAAACCAAAACTCTATAGACGTATGACAAATTTCACAATATTGTATAATCTAGCGAGAAAACAAAAGAATTCAGACGTCGGGGTGGGATTCTTAGGCAAGTAAAGTTTTGCGACAATCTCAATAGAATCAAAATTGCAGAACCAGGAGATGAACTTATGTGATAATGTAAGGAACTATAGAAAAATGTGCAACATTCACAAGTCTTTCTGTACCGTCTAACGTTTATTAGTGGGCATACAAGTATTCTGACAAAAGTACACTATTCCACCCGCTCTTCATTTTCAGATAAACCTTCGCAGAAATAGCTACATCAGAATTCGTTGTAGATGCAAAGGAAATAACAGCCGACCTCAGTGGTAAGGGGATATCATGAGTACCTAGCGTTCCAGAGGTTCACAGTTCAAACTTCGGTTTTGGTGAGTTACGCGAAATGGGTAAGAAAACGAAATGGGATAACTTAAGCTCTGTGGACCCCGGGCTCTTTTGAGCATAATTTCACCAATTTCATTCATCGTCTGGTATAATTTAAACGGTTAGGTTGTAATTAAACAACAAGCGCCCCCAAAACGGAATAAAATAATCAAATAGTCAGGAATTGGACCTATATGCTGGCCCTAAAGTTATTGTGACCCTTATGGTCCATACTGTGTACACGCCAGAAACGCCCGCCTCGGTAGCGTAGATGGTAGCGTGTCTGCCTCACGTTCAAGAGGTCCCGAGTTCGAATCTAGGTCAGGGTGAGTTACCTGTATAAGGTTTTTCCGGAGTTTTCCCTTATTCTTCAAGACGAATGTCGGGTAACTAAGCTCCATGGGCCCTGGACTCATTTGAGCATCGTTTCACCCAACTCATTTACCATATTTTACTTAAGCTGGATGATATCTTTTTATGTGGTTTGGAAAATCGCTATGAAATGGTAAATGGTAGAGGAGACGTCTTTTGTTATAAGGTTATAGTTATCAAGAAACGGATGAAGATTTCGCCTACTGGCTTTTGAAACCTCCAGGAGGAAGGGGTAACTGAAAAACACAGAGGCCGACAAATGGTATTTCTTAACGTCTCCAGTTATTATACATACATCCTGACACCGACAGGACCCTCCAACTTGAGGCATATCTCTCCACAAGGAGAGATTTGTCTGAAAGCCAGGGCAGACGATTCCGCTAAACGAGCTCCACCGCATAGGCCATCTAGCCGCCAGATCCGTTGACGCCGAAACATGGTTAAGAAAGGAAATAATAGGAAATTGAAGGCTGGAAAACTTGCAGTTTCATATCATTCACTACAGTATTTGCTCATTAATCACATAAAGAAAAAAAACTAAGTTCAGAATTGTCGGGTCTACGAAAATTGAACCGAGGAACCCCCAATGCAAGGCTCAGTCGTAAACGTGGACCCATTTCGTTTTACCTGATTACAATGTGTAATTTAGTGAATTAAATAATATAAACCCGATAATATAAAGTCCGATATGACTTAACGTTGGAGGACGTAAATAACCACCAAAACAAACTGAAACAACTGAAAAGGACTTTAAAGGAATGTCAAAATCTTAAACATTTCGAACCATTAATAACGACAGCTAGGATAAGACCTGACAGAAAGAACAATTATTTGGATTAAACTGTCTTATAGTGATCAACATCTTTTGTGCAGTACGTTTTCAGATGTGACGTACCATTTACCATTTATACGAGATTACATAAAACTTATTCCGAATGAAGAATACTTGCATAGAAGTTAAAGATATAAATTTGATTTTTTAGGTCAAATATTCATTATATGATGCGTTAATTAAAATCAACAGAGCCTTTAGAAAAGAGTTCCATGTAAATCATAGTTTGGGATGAGAAGATTTATGTTGTGTCTTTGAAATAAATTTATTTTCAGTATCGTGTATGGTATTTAACTGACTTTCCGTTTTCAACCGTTAAATCTATGGTATAGCAAATATGCAACATTAAGTTCTATGCGGCTTGAAAAATGTTTTAGTGCAGTTCTTTTGTACTGGCCTTTATCAATTATACACACAATATTTTTCATATTTTTAATTATAAATATATTATTTTTAAAATTACACTGCAGTGGTTTTTTTATTATAAAATACAAAATCCAAGCAACTGCAGTCAAATGATACCCCGTCAACAGCCAAGCGTGCCATTACACCTAATATTTTACTTGGGCCTCCCCGTCCTTAACCACAGGCACATTTGACTGCAGTTGCCGAGATTCGAACTCACGAAGTTTGGCTTTCAATGGATGGCCAGTCCATTATTGTCGCTTTAACGACTATGGCTATTCGAATCGATTGCGTTAAGGCACCGCAGAAAGCGGTATGAGAACCGGTTTAGAACTGAAAGCAAGAGCGGCATAAGTATCAAAAGATTCATGCATTTAAGGGTAAAGTACAGTAATCACATGAAAAACACCAACAACGAAAGCACATACATATACACACATTTTCAGCGGTTCTCAAAGCCTGAATTTGAAATATACATGTCGAATTTAATTTCTATTTAGAAGATGAGGTAGGCAGCTGCATCAGTATACTTGTTCCAGTATATTCTATGGGAAAATATTTCTGGAAATTGCGTTACTTGCAGTTCGCTGAAAAGGATATTCTAATACATGCTACAATACTATTTTACAGTTATTGTATAAATATCGTAGCCTTCTATATGAAAAATGTTCTTAGCTAGCATGTCTGTTTCTCCCGTTTCTCAAACTACCTTTAATGATATAAATGGTAGCGAACTCGCTCTTTGCAATATTTAACGATGGACTCAGCGATAACGGCAACAGGCCTTTTAAAATACATAGCAAGTAATTGCATGATAAACTATAAAAGATATACTTCTTAAAACCGTAAAAATAAAAATAAATTTATACACGAAAATCTTTTTGTGCAATACAAATTACAGGGCAGCATGATTCAGGAAAATTGCGCTGATTATTTTATTTCCGTTGCTAGGATGATGAAGCGCCATTCAAAGGAACAACATTATACTTATGATGAATGATGATCCACAATCATAGAGCTACTTTGTTATCTCACTCGAGCTCGCATGCAGAACGCTCCATTCAGCAACAGAAATAACCCAGTATCGTTTGTACTGTGTGGTTATCGATGTAACAACCTCCGGCGGTAGGTATTGATTCCTCCTACAGCAAAATGCCTCCAGTTCTTCCACCCAAGATGCTTCCTCCGTCTCATTGTACACGAGCCAAAATATGTCCTTCGGTTTCATCTTGTTCATGACATTCATGACTAGAAGTTTTAAACATGTGAATGTTAAAATTGGAGTTTTATTTTGCGCGTGACATAAGTACAGTCGGCTTTAAGCCTTATTCCACAAACATTCTTACCCGCAAAATAAAATCACATATGCCCGATTTCACCAACAGATGTTGAAATCGACGTTAACAAATGTAACGTAACAATTGCCACAGCGCTAACACTACTGTTAAATTTCTTGCATTTCACCAACCTGTTTTCTGAAAATGTTAACAAATACGTGTTAACGCCAAGAGACTTGTAAATATTACAGCTATAGAAGGCCATGGATGAGTCGTATTATTTTCTGAACGTACTGCGATGTGCTTTTGTTTTCATTTTCGTCTGCACACAGCTGTAAAAATGGCGGGTGAACAAAATCGTAAACAAAAGCCGTGAGACAAATTTCTCATTGATGGAGAAATAATTGTTAATTGAATGGATGACGAAGTCTAAGGATATCGTGGAAAATAAGAGGACGGATGTAAAAGAGAAAGATGTCACGTGGGAAAATATTGGAAACGAATTTAATTCAAATGCATGTGTCATTACTACAAGCATCAAACAACTTCGTCAGTATTACGTAAATGTAAAACGAGGTGCGAAGAAGTACAAGTAACGAGTGACTTGAACGTTTCAAGATGGGAGGTGGACAGTGTATTATCCACATAATTTAGTGAATTATAAAATAGCAAAGTTATTAATACTCTAAGCAAAGGCCAGATCGGCATATTCCTTTTGATGCATGTTCTAACCTCTCTTGTACTTCCGCAGTAATCTCCATAGCAACATATTTCGACAGTCTATACCTCTGTAAAAAATTTTCTTCTGATAGCTCCTCAAAATAATTTCTCCTCATAGGCCGTACTCTATTATGAATACCATTTAGACGATCTGAAATATAGCAAATCGATATCAACAGCTGTGTTCAAGCCCACCATCTTGACTATTTACAATTGTTAAGGACTTAAGGACTTGTTAGTTTAACACGAGATTTAACACGTGTGTTAAGCTAACACTTGTTGGTGAAATACAATTTTTGTTTTAACTATTGCTAAACTCGTGTTAAGTCTTAACATCTGTTGGTGAAATCGGGCATTAATATGTGATATCATATACTGCTTTGAGAAAGCCCTGAATATCAAATACTCAAGTATTCCGATGCAATGTATGTGGATATAACAGTATACATTTGGACATGCGCGATGGTGACCTCAGGTGTGTCATTTGCTTTTCGTTGTTGTTTGACCTTCATAACGACAATGCTGTCAACATGGTCACTTACACAATCATAACATTCTACACATTGCGGAAACAATTACACAAAATGTTAAAGATTTCCATATTTTATATTTTTCTTCAAAATATCCCAGTAACATGTAATTATTTGTGCTCTGTTTACCTTGTAACATGTGAAATAATATGATACTCTGTAACAGTTCCAACGTTATTTCCTCCGCTGTTGATTTCTTTTGATTGTGCTGGATCCATTTCTGAGCCATTCAATGATATTGGCATTAATGATTACAATGCCAAAATACGTACACATAATTTCCACCTCAAGAGACAAGATGGAAGCAATGGCTTGTTTAACTCCACTGAACTTAAATCTTCACTTTCTAGTTGAGTATGTCGAGTTAAAGTTCTAGATACTTATAGTGCAAACTGTCTAAAATGTTTATACAAAACGGTCTGTAAAATACTTTAAATATTTTGAGAGAATCTGACAAGCACTAAAGTAACAAATTCTCTATAAGATGAGGTCTAAGTAATTTCTTCAGGTATATAAGAAAATTTTCTCTCAGATTAAAAGAAATATCTTTTATTTTAAACTGTTTTGCTAGAAAAACCAGGAAACATGCAGCCCAGCCGCGTGTTAACTCTGAGTTGATAGTAGGAAGGAAGCTTAACAACAAAATAATAACTCATGAGATTTCCTGTTATGAGTTTCCCCTTGCGCATACATAACTGAAGAATAAATTTCATATCTTGAATAGTTATGGAGAAATTCAGTGAAAAATAGGTCTTGGAATAAATCTCCAACATTGCTGAGCAAATTAAACATTTCTGGAATAAAATGGAAACAAAACTAAAACAAAATATGCTTTAAATATTTTCTATCTATTTAAAATATATTTAAAACCTATGTACGTTCAAAATATTAAAACTACAATCAAATGAAAGTTTTAGCTTTTTGAGGATTCCAGCAAAATTCTTGAAAATACGTGGACAATTTAATTTGACGATTGCCATCTCCTTGTTCTACGCACCTAAAGCACAAATATTCCTGATGAAAAATCCAGGTAGAACTGAGAGAATTCGAGGAATGTTGATAGCGTTTTCACTTGTTTCTTATATTTTCGTAGTATTTATTGACTGTGTTGAAGCTGTTTAGCATTTGTCGTTTTTGTGCTCGGTAAATTGTATACATTTCACAATACTATGTGTTTTCATGAACAAGGATCAAATTTCCAAAGGGAGACAAATTTAAGAAAAATCGTAAATGGAAAACCACACACATCTTTTTATGTAGCTATATTTTCTGCAGTAAGGTACCAAGTTGTTTTGCGAATTTTCTGAGCCTCTACACATAAACATAGTATGTTCTATTTTGTGCATGCACCAAATGACACGAAAATAGTTTATCCGACTGCTTTAATAATACTGTAGAATATATTTGAACATTGCGATTAATATCTTCATGATACAAACATAAATATAGACGTAGTGAATAATAAGTTGTGACAAACATCTTATTAACTGTTTATTTACTTTAAAATAGCTGACAATAAGGGACAAGTATTTCAAAATGAATGAAAAAGCATTAGACGTATCTCTAAAAACGTTCATTTTACTAGTGTGTACATAGAGTTAATTTTTCTTGTTTTGGTGAATTTTGTCAGTTTTGTAAATGTTGGACTTTTTCTCAGAACATCATCATGCATATTAGAGGTTATAAGTTCTAGACTCTTATACCCTGTTTTCAAGGCAAAGAGATAATGCATTAAAGATAACTATTAAAATGTGAAATTCTATTTTCCTTGCTGTTTTTAGTTTGGAAACAAATGTATTTCGGAAAAATCATTGTGGAGAAAGCATAAACATGACCTAAACAAGAAGTCGAAAAACTGATATTTTTCATGAAACTTCGAATCACCCCCGTCATAAAAATAATATATATTAAGTCTTTGTAGCCATTCCAAAATAACTAAAGTACTTTGGTTTCCAAAATAACGGTTACGCTATTACGTCCTATCTCTAACCCAAACGGCTAAAATCGAGATGTCATGTCGGCACGTTGGCCATAGTAGCTCAAGGGTTAGAGCGACTGGATGGCAACCAGAAGATCCGTGGTTCAAATCCCGGCTATGGCATTGAATTTTCCAGTCTGACTCTATCTTTCCATACTTTAGCCTACACACGGCCAGTGTGAGAGAACCATTAATTTCCATCGATCTTTCAATTTAGATCTTGAACTAGTTACTTATATATTTATACACTATATACTTATCACCTGCGACAATTTCTTGCCATATTTGAGTGTTTATATTTGTGTTGGCGTGGTTGAAATTCTCTCTTACTACATATTAAGACATGTTATTTACTCCAGTTTTTCTACTCCACACACACACACACACACACACACACACACACACACACACACACACACACATATATATATATATATATATATATATATATATATATATATATAACGCGTGATCTCTCACTTCCAAACTTTCTATGAAAATTGATCTATAATGCACAAGGACCACCAAATTACTTATTTACTTTCACAAAAAAAAGTTAAGGAGGGCTTTGTGATTGTTAATCATTAGGTTAGAAGCATTTTTCACATGAATAGATATTTACGTAATAACAGTAGCTAGATGATCATTAGATTCTATTTGTGAATTATTAGAACAGAACAGTGTGTTCATGAAAGTCCTCCATTTTTAAATAATAATATGAAGTTATTCAATAAGATGACTGAAACAGTGAAAATAAAGATGAAAGTGCATTATGTGATTTGTATGTATTGGTAGTATACTTACCTAAAATATTCAAAATAAGTAAACTGTCAAATTAACGACCACATTTAATAAATTAAAAACCAAAGTCACTACGTTACTCAGCTGTAATATTTTGTTTTTAAGTTGCGGGTCCAGAATCAAGTCCTTAATAAGTCAAGCTGGCTAAAATAAAAAAATCAGTAATTCGACAAACTTTGCGCTCCATTGTTTTTAGCCATCGAAATTAATGGATACTATGATATCTTTTATAAAATAAAATGAGTTCTTTTCGTGGTTTGTAAACATTTTATGAGATTTAATATGTTTCGGAGGATAGACGCTTTATGCACTGTATGCTTTACATAATATTAGAAAATAGACTTGTTCCAAGAATTGATATTAGTCTAATCTCATTATGCAGATATCCAAATAAATGTAAAAATAGCTAAAGTTTGGATATGAGTAGTTCCACACACGCAAATGTATGGAAATCACGAATCAGAGTGATAAAAACCATTATTTGAACTCTCCTCCATTCTTTTCAGTATATGTACTTAAAGATAACCGCTGCTGATGGTCTCGCAAACTGCGCCTAAACGGCAGCGAAGGGGTGGCATGTTGACCATATTTAATAATGTCATGAGTGGATGAAAGGAGAAGATGCAGCAGCCATTGGTAAGCCTTGATAAGCACAAGATTATGAAAATCACCTCCTATGGCGCATAAGTTACGATAACGCTTTTTTAAATGCAACTTAAAATGAAACTTTGGAGGTGATAAATAAGTGTTTGTACTATTAACCACCCCACGCTTATATAAAGCTATACAAAATACAAGGTTAGATTAGTTCTTGATAAACTGGTACAGGAATCAAATGCTCACGTTACAAAGCTTCAATATAAGAGCCAGGAAACCAATACTGGAAATGTGATTAAATTCTAACTTTTACCGTTGTCAGATTCATACTGTAAATACTTGTTTTCAAGTAGAAAATTGTTGAAGATGACCGTGAACTAATACTGAAACTAGAACTCTCTCAAACCGCAAGTTTAGAAAACGAAATTGAACAAATGATTGAAGCAACAAAGGACAAGAAGATTATAAACTCACCTCTGTGTGGGGGTAGCATATCTGTATTAAGAGATCCCGATTTCGAATCTGGTTCGCATACGGTTTTTCCGTAACCCGGATAACTCAAAAGTTCTAAGGACTCCGGGCGCGTTTGAGTGTCAACTAACTCGTTTAGTCATCGTTGATACAACTTACTAGGCTAAAGGACATTAAACTTAAATAAGAAAAAGCAAAGAGAAAAATTTTTAATCTGCATTAATCTGACTGAATTGCAAGTTATAAAATAGCGACTAAAACTACAGTCAGGTAGAAAACTGAATATGTACTCTACATTCCTCTTAACGTCTTTTGGATCTGTAAGGAAATGCTTGATAGTTTTAAACAGAAACTAAACTACTATTAAATATATTCCTTTAAATGCTTTTCTTAAGTAACATAAACAAAATTTATTATACATGCACAAACATTAGTAGATACAACTTTAAAGTGCATTTTAAAAACACTTCAGGATGATACTTAAATAATATCATAAAAAAGTTATATGCAATCAGATTTTTGAGAAACCCTTTTATTTTGATATCTGCAGCTAAAAAGTATTTTATTTATCTGTATAAATTAGATTTTTAAGCGTATCTCATGCATATATTACAAAAATCAAAGTATGAAAAATATTTCTTAATTTTTATAAGCACTTTTTGATGGTTATTTTAGTTAATGGTTGTTAGCCATTGAAAATTTGAACTATGTAAATTATTTTAATTAAGATAAAAAGCAGCCAGAAAAGTTCAAGTTATTTGGTTCGATACCTATTTGAACAAGGTACGAAGAGAGCAAATTCTAAGTTTGCTGAAAATATCGAAAACAGAAAATCTGTACATTGTAATATATTACTATTTGGCTTCGAGGCAATTAAACAAAATTTACTAAAGCGTTTCGGTTGCCTATAAACTGTAAATCTGAAATGTATATGTTCAGTATTATCAAAGCCTCTGTAATTTATCCTGAAGAAGTAAGTGACGAGTTATATACTCTAATATGTTTAAATTACAAGCAAATCACAGTATGAGTAACAAACGTCCTCCTGTCACATATACATGCTAAAAACGAGGTTTACAAACAAGGAGAAACTCGAAACAAATGAGGAAGAAAATCCTTTAGAAAAACAAAGAAGTGTTTTGTACAAAAATTTGCGCATCGTATATTTTGAATATATAAATTATCTATCTCATCAACATAGAGGTGTCGTTGAAGAGTCATCCTTCTCCGAGGATAAGAAGGCTTCGACCTTTTGCCATTCCGGGACTCTGTTCGTTACTGGTGTTATGATGGATTTAAGACGGTGGGTAGATGAAGTATCACAAGTTGTGGGATGGAAGAGAGGATATGTTGTTAATTTTAGGAGATGTATGATGGGCCTCAGATGAGTCTGGGACGCTTGTAGGTAGCCCCGGGGTCAACGTTAAAATATCTAAATATTAGAACAAGTTTGATGTATCCGAAACAGTTGAGTGACGGTAACGCAGCTGTCAACATAAGTTAATTCTATGATGGATTCAAGTGAAGAGAGCCATGCAGATTAAGGCGCGCACAAGAGTATATTTTACTTACAACCCATTGCAAATTATGAGAACTATCACTGCAATGATAAGCAAGCAGCAACGCTTGGTTTTTAATATGTGTGATCATCTTAAAAATACTTCTTATTCCTTTGGTGCCTTCAATGGTAGCACAAGAAGCAAAATAATTCTTACGGTTTGAACTCTTTTTTGCTGATCTTTTCAAGAATACTGAACAATTACTATGTTTAAACACTCATTAAAGTTGGAAATAGTCCTGTAAATTGCTTCTTGTAATATTTTAATTGAATACCATTGCTTTCTATTTATATAAAATACCTTATTATACATTTTAAACAGCTACAGTCTTTTCTGTTTAAATACTCCAAAAGATATCTCTGAAACATACAACGACGCAGTTATGAATCTAAACCCAGTACTCATAAAAGTAACGCTGCTATAAATATATGCTGGCAATAGTAATCTAATTGCTTTAAATTTGGTTTAGAAGAAACATATTACTTGTAATAATCCTTGCTATCGAAAGTACCAGTTAATTCTACATGATAGAAGTGAAGCGATTAGGGAAAAATGTAATTAATACATATTATTTCTGATTTATGGGTATATGTAGGGATCAATTTATTTTGAATAATAATCTGTATTTATATGATCATTTCTGGACTTCTAAAGTTTTATTTTAACCCTGCATTTCGTGGTAAATGTTGTAAATTACATTAAATCTGCTTGACACTTTTATGCTTAGTAACCAAACATAAATCTAAAAAACGTTAAAAAACGTAGGAAGTTTTCTCAGTCTTCTCCGCTTTTACATGACATTTTGAATTTCAGTTTTTGATTAAGAATCAAACTTGTATCGTTTCGATCATAGAAGAGTTCTAAACACAGAATTTCTTATTTGTTTTCTGAAAACTTTGTTTAGCAAATAACTCTAAAGCAATTGCTTGATATCTATAAAATTTGCACTGACTTAACACTTTGTATGTGCGTATATATTTTCGAGTAGACTTGTATATAGTGCTTCAAAATCATGTTTTAGTAATACTGAATATATCCGCAGGTGCATGTTTTAGTAAACTTTCTACCTTGTCTGCTTTACTAACCTATTAAAGATTAGGTAGGTTATTAGATAAACCGTATTCAGTGGCAAGGCAAACGGTAAGCAGTGAGAACTTTGGATTACAAAACTTTCTACAAGACTTTCTACAAACCTATTTTATATTAATAAGATATCGATCTATTTGTTCTACGTCTATTGCTAATAACTTTATAAAGTACTTGTCCTACAGTAGGCCTTATAACAAGGTATTTCTTAGTCAGAGAATGCTCATGTTACCACAACAAGGAACCAGAGCATTGTAAGTGTAAAGATAAGCCATCAAGTCCCGTTGTAGAACCTTACCTGGGGGCGGCGGAGGAAGTCGCCTTTGGACGCGGTGAGCCGGATCAGTGACGCCGCTGCTACCATCTTCTGTCAAGCCCCATGCGTAGTCCATCCTAGCAGGTGTCCGCCATGTGTTTACAGTAATACCAGTCTACCAATTCAACATTGCATACTTCTTATTGATTTCACTCGTATTCATCAATACAAAGTTTCAAGTTCACCAACGTCTTTGTAATCGTTTAATGTCTAGTAACGCAACACAAACGTAGATTTAAACCAAAAGTATTACGAAATGTAGAGTTTTTCATTTTGTCTTACATTACAACTGTCCATAGAGTGAACGATCTTCAATTTCAGTATTTAATTTGATTAAAGTTATTTCACTTGTATTTACGTTGCCAATTTACTTGTCTTTTTACTAGTACATTTCATATTGAATGCTTTATGCACTAGTACGTAATTTTTCTTCAATCGGGAGCTGATAACACACAACTATTTTAGGAAAACATTTCAGAATTAAAATAAATTACGAAAAAACAAAATAAAATTTAAATCGAACCCGTTAAGTTATCCAAAGGCATACAAAGTTAATGATTCTATAAGCCTGAGCTATTATATTTGAAAAGATATAATGTAAACGTTTTACAAAATTTCAAATTTACTTTTCAGTTAACATTTATTACATCTTTAAACTAAACATATATTCTCTAAGATTGTTCTAGAGCTTATCTATCCTGTGTGATGTAGCAATTGGAAATTTAATTATCATAGTACATCATTAGAATATTAGTAATTAATGATAAACAAGCCAAAAGATGTATTAAAACATTCCAGACAGGAAAAATAGAATATATTTATGACAAACTAAAACTTTTGTGTTCCTCTCTCTTTAAATTTCTATCAATGTAAACCTATTTATTAAGTTTATTACGAAGCACATAATTCTATATTATAAATTATATATTAATAGCGAGAAACGACATTTAGATTTGGAAATAAAAGTTTTGACATATTTCATAAGTTCAAATATAGTCATTAATATTTAAAACACACATAAACTTGGACTCGAGAGGTGAATGTTTATTCTTTTAGTAAAATAATGTAATTATGAAATAAAAATGCATATAAATGAATTCATAAGTATTGTTCAATGCACACAAACTTATTTTAATTCTGAATGCGCAGATGCTTGCAACTATTCACTGTAGTTAATTTAGTAATACATCAATTTTGAAATACTGGTCTTTTTATTTATAAAACCGTGGTTGATCACTTTACTCACTTTGAATGAACAAATGACAGTTGAAGTTCGCAGTGATTTACATAAATCAATGTCACAAAGCAGCACGAATCGCCCAGTCTGAGCACTAAATCTCACAACACTGAAAGGACCGGGCTGTTTCTCAAATCAGTTTCAGTAATCAACTGTACAGAGAGTTTTCTTCTCTTTCACTCGGTCAGGTATTGCACTATTTCACTTGCACTTGCCGGTAGAGGCGCTAGTTATGTACTGATCTAACTCATTCATTCACTTTATTTCTCCCATGTACGGGAGAAGTTCGCACGTCATGCTACGATGAGGTCCAATCACGAACCGCCGCACAGAGCGCAGACCAATCGCACGTCGCTTTGAGGCCAACTTAGGCTAGCGTTGAGGTAAAGGGCTTTAATTTGCTAAATAAAACCACAGCTGAGCGAACAGGTGTCTACATGCACTTTGACTTAAATTGTTCAGAGTTAACTTCCCTTAACTTATCCGTAATGTTTTTGAGAGCAAACCCTGCAAATTACAGTCAATATACAATTGCACAGATAGTTCTTTATTTAACTGGTACTACAAACTTTTATTGGAACATTAGGTTTGTGATTAATAATCCCAGTGTCTCCCTCTCCCCTTTCTCCTTCCTCTTTCCTTCTGAATGGAACACACCTAACGAGATTTAAAGACCAAATATCTAGTATTATTCTTTTTAAAATCTTTCTGGTGGGGGGACATAATGAAGCTATTTTGAATGACTATGGCAAGTTCTCAGCAAGTGAAGTTAGAGTAATAAAAGTTTCAAATTTTGCAAATAAAGAAATAAGTTCTATTGAAGTTATAGTAATACACATTCCAATTCTTCATATTAAAATGTCTAGTATTCGATAACATTCGATTAGAATGTACACCGGAAATATCTTAACCGAAATCCCAAGCTGTGTATTTCAGTCAACCATTGTTTAAGCTTTCCAGAAATAAATTTTGAGCAAAAAATATCTCCACTCTAAACTACTTTACGTGCATGTAATAGTTTTATTTTTTATTAAATTGGTGCATGAAGATATGTTTGCATTTCTAAATATGTATGTTGAATTTCGTTTGAAGAGGCTGTTAAATCACTTTTATTCTGAATAAATTTTGTATAATTTAGTATAACTGGTAAGCTAAAAGATTAGATAAACCTTACTAAGAAAATATGCGGAGCAAATATGAAATTTATTTATTGGTAACAAAACTGACAATGTAGGAAGAGCTATTCTATTTCAGTATCTTGCATCCAATCAAATCCTTATCTGATTATTTCCTTGAAAATGTAACGTAAGGTGAATAAGGACGTGATAGTATATAAGAAGTTGTTTGAAATTTAAAGGGCATAGAAAGCCTGCGTGTTGTATAAAAATATCTTCAGAACTTTCAATTTGTACGACTATTTGTAAACCATACGGAAAGATACATTGTGCAGATATACACTAATCTGCTGATGATTTCTTATTTTAAAGTGATTTCAAAGGGATTCAGAACTTGAATAAAAGTTGGACTTAATCTATAAAATAAATTGCAGTCGAATAGCAGATTCCCCAGATAAACTACAGCGTAACTTTGAAAATTCTAAAACTGGCAAAAAATTATGTTGCACATCTTATGTGCAAAATGCAACTCACCAGATACTGAATTATAATATCTCAATGTATTTGACTTACATTCATGTAACCCACTTGCATTATGTAATCTGATATAATAACGGTGTTCCTAAAGTATACCAGACGAGGTATCTTCCTTTGTAAGATTTACAATTCAAGTAGACCTACAGTTATTATTGCGAACATTTTTATATGAAATTTTTATAGTGGAGAATAATTTAAAAGAAATGAGAAGATTTAAAAACTCACAATAGTATTTTAATTAGCTTCAGGATACGCTAATGAAACAGTGATATAAGTTGAAATACATAGTCACAAGTCAATAAACTCTTAATATCAAGCCAATGTTTCAAATCAAAACTTCTAGACTTAAAACGTTTATATAAGGGTTGTTTGAATAATTATATATTCTTATCACATATACATTTTTATTATAAATTTTCAAAAATATGTTGAATCTCATACATTCAAATCACTTCTACAAATGAAATTTTGATTATTTTCTCTCATAAAAAGTAACTTTGCAAATGAAACTGAAACATAAACTCATGCTTGTAACACCAGTAGTGTGTATAATTTTCATAAAAAACTGGTATCAAAACAATGTATCAACAAATCACTAACACTTACAAAAATGAAACAAGATCCAAAGGTCAAAAGAGTATAAATCAGCCCTCCTTACTTAACAGACGAATTTATAATCCATTTCTATTTTAATTTAAACTAACTAATGTACTGAAGTTATCAAAATGGTTGTAAATTTTTACTATATAAACTATCATCATCATTTACAGAGAAAATACGCCTATATAACTTACGTAAGTACTGTGAATTTTGTACACCCTATGCAATCAAGTCATGTGATTTACATCTTTGCGAAATACAAGCTGTTTGCTCCTTTCTGGTTTTGAACAGCTTTTTATATGAATGAATTTTCCGTTATAACAAGAATATCATTGTGGAAACGTAGAGTCAGACTGAAAAATTCAATGCCATAGCCGGGATTTGAACCACGGATCTTCTGGTCTCCGTCCAGCCGCTCTAATCATTGAGCTACTATGGCCAACGTGCCGATTTGAGATTAAATTCTCCAAATGACTCGTATTTTTCCCGGTAAACCATTCTCATAAACACACGAAACAACTACCTTAATGGCGACTTACAACATGTAAGTACTTTAAGGCCCGGGCTTTATAGTTAACCACTATTAGGTCAAATAATGGAAATTAATTGTTCTTTCACACTGGCCGTGTGTAGGCTAAATTGCGGAAACGTAGAGTCAGACTGAAAAATTCAATGCCATAGCCGGGATTTGTACCACGGATCTTCTGGTCTCCGTCCAGCCGCTCTAACCATTGAGCTACTATGGCCAACGTGCGGATATGAGATTAAATTCTCCAAATGACTCGTATTTCTTCCGGTAAACCACTTAGGAGTTCTCATAAACACATGAGACAACTACCTTAATGGCGACTTACTATGCTGTAAGTACTTTAAGGCCCGGGCTTTATAGTTAACCACTATTAGGTCAAATAATGGAAATTAATTGTTCTTTCACACTGGTCGTGTGTAGGCTAAATTGTGGAAACGTAGAGTCAGAATGAACCACGAATCTTCTGGCCTCCGTCCAGCCGCTCTAACCATTGATTCTAACCATTAACTCAATGGTTAGACCAGAAGATCCGTGGTTCAAATCCCGGCTATGGCATTGAATTTTTCAGTCTAAATCTACGTTTCCACAATTTAGCCTACACACGGCCAGTGTGAAAGAACAATTAATTTCCAAGACTATCATTTTCTCATAAACTAGCGAAAATAACGAAATTAAACATTAGGATGCTAAAAGCAGAATGCAATTTTCATTGCAGGTCTACTTTGTTGTTCACAATATGTTTTGTTATAAAATAGTTGCTGATAAAGTTCTTTCTTCATTAATAAACCAACATTGGATAAAATATGATTAGTAAACTTGGCATGCATCTAGACCAAGTTAAATTCTGTCTGCTGCTTAAATAATTTCAGAGAAAATGAGCCATAAGCTTAACAAATTTAACTATTGGTGGGATAGGACTTTCAAGCTTATATCAAGGTAGACAAATATGAAACAGATGACTGTTTTACGTGTCTTTAGTTAGCTTTTGTATATCTAATATAAAATGTTTAGTGAAATCATTTCCTTTAGTATTTATCAAGATTGACAGGAAGTAGATAGAACAGTTTTTTTTGAACGAATAATTGTAGAAGTGAAATAAAAATAAATAATAGGGTTTAGAGAAAGTTCACATGATTGAGCTGTTTGTGTATCCTGTAAATCTATCATTACCCCGCCCTACAATTTTGTAAACAAAATGCGCAAGAAGAGTATCCTATTAAAGTGAAACGTTTCAAAGGGACGCCGAGATTATCCATCTGTAATAAAACGCTGGACACAAATGTCATAATATCCTAACTAATTAGTTATAGGTATATGTCAATAATCATCCTGTAAACTGGACCAAAGTACTTATTTCGGAGAAACAGTTGTTCGCACATGGTAGAGTCCGTTGGTTACTGTTGCTGCCAGTTTCTCAACCTACAATTATTAGAACGTGTTTATCAAAACATTAGGTTGATGTCAGGTTCCAGTACCAGTTCGCAATTTGGCGCTAAAACGCTTCTCAGAAATGTTAATTGGATTATGAGTGGTTTTCAGCAAGAACGGAAGGAGCCTGTTTACCAATTTAAATTCTGATCTCGGACACTATAGAACGGAGAAAGTTCCATCGTAACAAAGTAAATCGCACGCGACAAACCTTGTGAAAGGTTTCGCATTTTTATTTCCCTGCTGAGTGTTTCGGCGGTCACACGACAATAGCGAATCTAAGTCAGTGGGCCAACGATCATCAACCGCAACATTTGAAGAAGCAGCAGCAGCTTCTCCAATTTCTCTTCTCTTTACAACAGATATAAAGGAAATGTTGAGCTTTAATAGCTAAAGTTGTTACCGATAATCGTCAGCAGATTTCTATTTAAACCTCTTATGCTTTTTATTGAAAATTATGAAAACAAAATGTAACTTAATATGTAAATGCTCAAATGTTTAACAGCCAGTTGCAAAATTCTAAAAAAGCAAATTAATTAGTTCCAAATATAATTAAATATTACAATCTAGCCTGTAGGCGGTTTCATCTGTAGCCCGCATTCAGGACGTTCGGGTTCGATTTCCGTGGCCGACTTACCTGATACACGGATTTTTTCGTTTTTTATCGGGTCACTAGGTAAGTTAATTACATTCCCCGAATATCCTGTTCCTGCATTTCATATCCATTATCATTTCACATCATCTCTTATCTGGTGGTCTCTTTCAGGGTAGAAGTGTCGGTGGGTGTCTCGGCGGTGCATGGCAGGATGATGCGCTCTGAATGAACCACTTCCTCCTCCGGGAGGTCGGTTACCGGTCTCCGAACCGGCTGCTGGGACCGCTTTCGAACCACAGTACGGGGGAATATCCGTTGTCCTGGCCTACCAGGGGAGGTCTCCATCTATGTAGGGGCCCTGCCCTCTGCATTGTTGTGGCTTCTTGGAAGGCCACCTTGTGTCTCCTCTCGCCTCATCCTTCCTTCCGGGCATGCTCCACTTGAGGACATAGGTACAATAGACCAAACCTGGCCGCAGAGCCAAAACCCCTCCTTAGTAATCCTAATCCTAACCTGTACACTTACACGAATTTCTGTTATCCGTTACAAATTCTCTCTCTGTTACACACACACACACACACACACACACACACACACACACACACACACACACACACACACACACACACACACACACTCGGAAGGGAAGTAAAGACGATGGTGCCGTATCGTAGATTTACTGCACATAAAAGCGACCTCTAAGCAAAATAAAGAGATATTTCATGCTCGCGGGTATCTACCAGGGCAATCCACACAGAATGACTCCCCCCCCCCCTCTAATGATCAGGGAGTTACCGAGCTGTCCCACAAGGGCGACCGGCGCCTCCGTGGGGTTTTTCATAGGGCAAGACCTAGAGACTAACAAGGCCCCCCAATTTGGTCCGATCAACACAAGACGGGATGGAAGTGGATACGCCACTTACGTGCGCCAACTCCAAAATGGGAAGGCTACCGATATGACCTCGGTGGGGCCGCCTGGTGATCTAGCACACCTTCTACTAGCTATGCAGGCTAGTACGCGGGAATATATGGTTTTCCTCAACCCCGTCCGGAGACATACCCGATCTCCCACGGGTATCGGGGACCACTGCCCCCTCGAGTCCAACCCAATCCGAACAACTCCCAATCAGGGAGGGGCTCGAATGTTCGGCCCGAGGTTCCTCTAGTAACATCAGAGGTACCACGAGTGCTAGGGGTCCGCAGCGCTTGCTCCACGGCACACACACACACACACACACACACACACACACACACACACACACACATACTGATAGTAAACTCACGAATGCACCCTTGCAATGGTGTGATCATATATGAGTGCCGAGTGATATTGACTGAAAGAGGAAAACTAGATAATACTGATCAAACACATGAAAAAGCAGCCAGTGCGGAAATATTTGCTACTCAAGAACTATAGAAACAATGTTTAATTTATAAACTCTAGGACAGACTATGAAAACTAAAAACTGAACCACTTATACAGAGATATAATTGGCCTGTGTTCAGTAGTACGATGATGATGGTGATGATGATGATGATGATGATAATAATAATAATAATAATAATAATAATAATAATAATAATAATAATAATAATAATAATAATAATAATAATAATAATAATAATAATAATAATAATAATAATAATAATAATAATAATAATAATAATAATAATAATAATAATAATAATAATAATAATAATAATAATAATAATAATAATAATAATAATAATAATAATAATAAAATAATAATAATAATGATGATGATGATGATGATGATGATGATGATGATGATGATGATGATGATGATGATGATGATGATGATGATGATGATGATAATAATAATAATAATAATAATAATAATAATAATAATAATAATAATAATAATAATAATAATAATAATAATAATCTCTCTGATAAGGTTCGGAGAGGCGACTTAAGCACCTAGACCTATTTATTTATTATTTATTTATTTATTTTAATTTACGTATTCCAAAGTTAAATCATATCGGGTGATGAATAAAATGGGCGAAATGATACTCAAATGAGCCCAGGGTCCATAGAGTTTAGTCACCCACCATTTGTGTTTCAGGATAAGGGAAAACGATGGAAAAAACCGTATCCAGGTAACTCACCCTGACCGAGATTCCAACTCGGGACATCTTGAGCGTGAGACAGACAAGGTACGAACACCTGCCAAGGCGAGTAAACACCTTGAGCGTTGGAAAGTCAGTCAGTGCATATGCCTCGACAGAGCACCTTCGGGAGAGACGGGTGATATAAGAGGATACTAAGAGTGGTTGGACCCAAGAGAGGACAGCAGAAGGAGGGGTCCCTAAGAGCTACAGATTGAAACGCCTCGGTGGTGGCTCGTACAACCGGCTCCCAGCCCTATGCGGGCTTACAGAACCCCTTGGTTGCGGCGACACAAATATATTCCCCAATCCAGAAAGCCAAGAATTACAGTTATTTCCCTCTCATGCACGGCGAAACTCCTGCCAACACACCCTGAAACAGCAAACCATGTTGTGAATTTCCTCGGGTGAATTCGAGAAACGTTTTCGCGCTTTCGAGGGCTAACATCTCCCTCAACGTCAGGAAGTGATACCGAGACAGCTGTCCGTCTATTACTGTTATCAGGTGAGGTTACAGGCCAAATGCCGCTGTGTGATTAGCCCGGACACCTATCCCTAATTTACTTGGCTGATAACCCGTGAATATTTATTTTTATATCACCAGGAAGGCTTCAAATCATGGTTCAGCATAAAATGGAAAGATGAAAATTGGAGGGATGTGATTATCACTCCGGGCATTGTTTTAACGATATAAGTGACGAAGTTAGTTATCACAGAATAGATATTAGAAATTTGGAACAGCATGAGAATGAGATACTAATAAAATGATCAAGGAATGAATACATTCGAATAAAAAAGGACAGTAAGTTAAAGCTTTAATTAATGGTTATGTTACTCATTCTATAATAAGGAGGCCAAGAAACAAAATAACAAAGAATAAACGGATAACAACGCACAAATATGCAACGTAAAATCAGGTACAGTAAGTGCAATGCGACAGCACTTGGCAGAATGCATTGCAGGAAAATCTCAAATGTTCTGAAGCAAATTAGGGTGGGATAGAAAAGAGGGGACTTAAAGAGGGAAGAGAATTGGAAGTATGAAATGTGAATAAGCAGAGGACCGAAGCGTATTAAAATAGACAAACAAAATATGTGGTTACGTCTGTGGTCTGGTAGTTAGCATACTAGCCTTTAAATCCAGAGGTCGTAGTTTCGATTTCTGGCTGGACGGTGAAAATTGGCAGGAATGTTTCTTTCAGTATCTTCTCTGGAGTCGGGAAGTATGGAAGAAAGAGTGAATGTGCACGTGAATTTAAAGAGAGTCCAAAAATTGACACGAACAGTAAACACTGACAGCACTGTGACGAGCGATTGTTCATAGACAAAGCCACCGATAGATCTTGATATTCAAGAAAGTATTTGAACATTGGAGGCAGAATAACATACACGTTTACGTATAACAACAACAAGACCAGTATTAGAGAATGGGACAGAAACATGAGTAGGTAAAAATCAGGAATACTAAGCAATTACAATTAATTAATGGCAGTAGTACGTTCAAAGAGGAATAAAAAAATGAAACAGATATGGCATGAAAAAAACTGAAATGAATACGTTAACAGGGAAATTAAGTTTTATTAAAATTTAGAATTTCACGGAAACAAAGACCAGCACATAGAAATGGTGGAAGGCCACCGAAAAGATGGTTCCTTAATAATGAGTTCCTTATCACTATCAGCCTTTCGTGAGGATAAACAGGATTAGCCTAAACAAAAGAAGAGTGTACATATACTTCGACAAACAAAAACAGGAAAAGACGGACGCATGGAGGAGGAGAGAATTTCTCCCAGGATAGAGAATTATGATTAATGATTGGTGGAAACCAAATTTTACTTTCATTACAGTGTGACATACTCGTTGCTGCTCAATTGCATTATGTGTTTCAAGAACAATATGAAGCAAGTAGAATTTAACGAGCAATCAAAAATTATCTTCGTTCTTCACATTTATCCACATTCCTCTTTAAAACTGAGGAGCAACTGCGGAGAAAGTCGCTTTCCCTGAGGCTTTCTCATTTGGGAACAGAACCATAGCCTGAGAACTACTGATAAGCGATGCTCTGCTGCGTGGGTCCCGATGGCAGGTTCACGAAATCTTCTGCAGTGTCGGTTATTGCCAATGCTTTCTGCACCCAGCGTCACGAGTTCGAACGTGTTAATATTACAACTTCTCGTGAGGGAAATCTATCATTTAGGGAAGTGAAATCGTTAAAAGTCTATTAAGATATTGTAAAATATTATTCATCAAATTTCAGGGTTCTGCTATTTCCTTCTCGCAACGCTGTGTAGTGTTGTTGCCTGGGTTCGTTTCTTAAGACTGTTTTCCTCAGCTATACTCAACCTCATGAGGTCCTTAGATACCAGTTCATAGTGAAGCAGTGTGGTAACTAACTGACACCTTCACTTTTCTCACTCTACCTTTACGTTTGTGTGTCGCCGGAGACATGTAGTGACCACGCGGCAAACCTTATAGGTCAGTGTAAGATGTAAAAGTATGTCTTGCATTCATCCTAAAACCTCTATGATAAGAGTCAGGAGATCTCGACAAGCAAAATAAACTACAGTAAATTTCAATATAGGTTTCAGCTACCGACATATGACTTAATCCAAATGTTTTGGTCGTGGATATTTTCGTGATACCATTCATTTATTATTACAATTAATATTACTGAAATATCGAATATTTATGTTTGATGGTCTACTAAATCCCACAGAACACAGTTTTATAACAGTTCCATCTGTGTTGAGTTTTCCAATGATTATAACTCAAAAACCGAGTACCTAATTTTATACTTGAGTCACATGGTTTAAGTATGCCAAAATAAGCAAATGAAGAACAATTCCTCACACCACGTTATCCCTTAGGTAAACAGTTTTTTCATTATTTTTTTCAAAAATGTTCTAAGATGTTTTATTCAAATCCATTATATTTAAGATGCTAGTTTGACAGATTAAGTAACTGTTTCCTCTTCACATTGACTAAATTTTGTTATGCTTGTATAACTGGGAAGTCATCACAGATAGCCAAAACATTTGCACAGGAAAAGATGTACTAGGTACTCAGTAAAATATGACAACACGTTGTTTTCTTTCGTAGTCTCGTAGTATTAACAATATTCTCTATTCTAAGCTTACGGTTTTCTGACGGGGCATGCTTGACACGCTGTGTGTAACTAAGCACTTACTACTTAATTAGGATCACATGCACGTACGTACACACTAACACTCATATTACTATCAAAAAAGAGAATATGTGTGTATGTGCGTGATTTTGATAGTTATTTCACAACTGAGACGGACGTGGGATATAAAACACCTAGTTTCAACTAATAAATTACTGAAACGAATTTATAAAGCTTAAATTTAGAATGACCTGGAGTAGAAAATTGTTGTGAACTCCGCAGAGAATGAATGTAGAAACAGAAGCGAATTAATGTTGCACAGATCCTAAAGAATGCGAGATAAAAATGAAAACCGATTACAATCTATTCTTATTCTATGCGTGGTTCTTTAATTTTGATAGCGAAATTAAAAGGATTGCAATAAGTAAAGAATCATGATGGATTTCAAAGGAGTCTTGTATGTTTGTTACGACACCAAAAGGTGCAGTTGGTTGAGTTGTTATAACAAAAGAAATGTAAGAAACAGTGTCCTTAGCAGATTTCTAAAGGATAGCACTTTACTTTGTGAATAGGCTATTCTTCGGACCCTTAATGGCATGACAAAATAGTCACAAAGGGAATCTTTGGTTGAATAATGGGCTTCCAGAAAGTGAAAGTGACACACACCCCACGCGCAGCTGTGAGGACAGTCCACGGCGTGAGGCCAATTAGGGCAGTCAGCTTTTTCTGTCTTGGTCGAGGACAGACCAGAAGTGATGAGAGAAGATATTTGTCGTTATATACGTAACTAATTAATTATTATCGAGTAATAAGCATTCCGCCTGCAGTAACTCTAAACAGTGATATATTGGTAACCCTTGGTCGGCAACTTCGAGTTTAATGTAATAATAAAAGAAGCAGTCATTAAACCAGTTTGAAACGGACATTTCAGTGTCATTAAAACCATCCTTCTCACACATATCCACGCATACCCGGAGATTAACCTCATTGCTTTACACTGAGCTAAACAATATTTGCTTCAAACTGTCGTCACTACGTGGTAACCCTTGCTCGCCACATAATTGCTTCAATTTCTAAAGGTGAAGTCATACAAAATAAAGAAGCAAGATATTCGAGAAAATCAGTACCTTAATTTTAAGATTTCGTAACTTCAGAAATCAGTGCGTTTACAGGAGGGAAGGAAAAGTGTTTATTTGAAGCTTAATTTGGATAGAACGATTCTTAAATATTGCTTAAGTCACGTGCTTCTTGTTTGATCAAATTTTCGTTATGTCTGTCCTATTTCGATTAGTCACGTATTTCTACGGTAGACTTTGAAGCGGACAAGCTATATACTTTTGAAACTGCCTTCCATTGATGCTGTTAAGGTCTATTTCATACTGGGAAATGATGTCATATATATTTAAATGAAGAAAAGTAAGGTAAAAAATATATTTTTCTTTTTTCTTCATGCCTAATATAGTGTATATTGTTAAACTATCAGACGCACCATTATATAGAAAATGTTGAACTTATGAAGATATTAGGTTCTGGGACAGCAAAATATACTAGTAGAAGTGCATAGTTTGCATAATAGTTTTGTGTGAAACGAATTTTATGAATTCTATGGCCCACGTCTGTACAGAAACTTGACGTACTTTCGTCTTCAGAACTTTTGTCGAGGTCTCATTGCGAGAGTTAAAAGATTCTTTCATTCCTGTTTACACAAGTATATATGCAAAATGAATGATTATCGTCATCACGCCCATCATCAACAACTTGTAGCTGAAAAAGTCTGTGACTTATAAGCTTAATCTTGTTCGAAATTGACTTTCCAAGGCGTTGGACAATTTTCTAGAGCCCACTATAAATGTAAGGAGAAATCAAAAGCTTAAAAGGGATGAAGAAATAGTCTACGAACGCGCCAAATGGTGCACAATGAACACATTTACTTTTGTTCCATTACAGAACGGGTCATGCAAAGGCGACACAATAACAGCCCTCTTGGTTACGGGTGTCATGGCAACCAAACATACTGGGGGATATTGTTTTAATCAAGTCAGACTTGCAGGCGTTTTCATCGCCTGGGGTCAACGATCAACATTTCTGGGGAAGGGAAAAGAAGGGGTTTTCCCACATTCGAAATCAACAGAGTGTAGCGTTTAGACAATAGACGTCAATGTCTATCATTGATACATGGGGATGACTTTGCTGCCTGCTCGTAATAAGCAATTTTATGAAATGGCTACCATAACATTACATTACGCACATAAAAGCTTAGGGTAAGCGGAGGTTGTGACATTGTCGTAGTTCCCAACCATCAGTTGCACCTAGGGATTTCAAGTTCAATTTTTTTTTAATTATGATATGGGCCACTGCCATTCTGCCTGTCATTTCAAACAAGAAAAGTGATCCAATTGTTGCAGAGAACAGAATTAAAGAAATATATCTAGTTTATTTAATGTATTTGGGTACTTATGTGTGGAGAAACAATATACGAATCATTCTTTTTACTTTCATTACTCTGTTAGCTTAATTTCATTCAATATCTTAGGTCAACAGGACGGCTGTCACATGTTTCTTTGACACAGATGATTTGGCGCATAGATTCTCTTTGTAGCGCAAAAATCATCGGTTCAATAATTAACAGCTAGATAGCTTCATTGTTGCATAGTCGTGTAGCAGCAAATGTATATGCTGTTATTCACTTAATGAACTAGAATTTCATGATGATATGGTTGTTGTTCGCTCTTTAATAGTGTTTAACAACCGCACTTAATACTTACCTATGGCTCCACAGGCGTCCTGCACCGTGGCGTAGCGGTCTAAGGCAGGATGCGGAAAGCGGCCCGGGTTCGATCCCACCCATTGGGTACGGATTTTAGGTTCCGGGTGTAGGACTGGTACCCACTCAGGATCGTGAGGAAAGTGGGGAGCCGTAAGTAAGCGGCGCTGGTCAGGAAAACCAACATTCCGGCTGCGGGATGCCTAGATGCTGACCACATCTCCTCCCGGTATCGGTTGGATGATCGCCCACCTCTGCCCTGCGTAAGTGGGCGTGAGGCCGGCAGTCGGGTTGGTAGGTGTTGGCCCTCTTAGGACTCTCGCGCCAGTGGTTAACCTTTTTTTATGGCACCACAGGCGGTTGATACTGAGGATACATGCAATGAAATGGTATTTGAGAACATAAATTTGGATAGGAGAACCTTACAGGCCTAAAGTTAGGATACCTCTCTACATTTATCAGTTACGACGACTGAAGAAAACCTGATAGAAACCTCATTCAGGAACGATGGTCCAGGCGGGATTTGGACCTGGAACTCTTGTTCCGAGTCTGTGCCTCTGGCCATGCCTATCGTTTTGATTTTCTACAATATATCAGACGGATGACCATAGTTACATAGTCTCCTTGTTGTTCCACCTATTATATTTCTATTTATTTCATTCAGCGGTTGCATTTCGGTCATTTATCAAATTTCGCTGAATCCAAACCCAACAAATCCCTACTGTCTCAACCATCTCGTTCGTTATTAGAATGTTATTTAAGTTATGTTGTCCTTCAAAGGTAACACAGGCTGTAATAGTCTAGTCCGGACTCATTTGGGCCTCAGACTATTTAGGTCTCTGCGTATCTGAGCTATTAGCCAGAAATTTATTATTAAAAGTGATAATAATTTGACTTTTATGTGAGATCGTGAGACCTGATTCAATTTATATGGGCTTTACTCTCTCAATAAGTCAAAGCCTATATGTCTACATAGCAATAGCAGGCCAAGATGATATGGGATAATATTAGATGCTAGTGCATAGTTTTAATACTTACAAACCAACATTGGCATTTACTTCACTGTGTAACAAATGTTCAAATTAAAACCTATCTTACATTTTGCTCTAATTTCTGGAGGCTACTGTTCGAGAAAACAAAAATATAAAACTGAGCTGTCCACCTGATCACATCTCTGATCTCTATCATTTCCCCGTCACCTCAGAAGGTCACGCTGGCGTGACGCTATCGCCTTATGAATCACGCATTTCTCTCTGCGAGTACCATTTAAATGCTCTAATGGATCGGGGAGACGAGGAAACGTGCCCGGCATCTTTGGCGAAGAAATTCTGCCACAGGGCCAGTGAAAGGTTTCACAAAATCCCATTATCAGCGTTACGATTACATCATCCAAATGATTTATTCAATTAATATTTGTTGAGGGTACTGCTTCATACTTCCGTGAATGAAACTTAAACCAATAACTGGAGTATCAAGACAAGAAGGGTTCCAAACTTTGGAACAATTTGTAAACGGGAGAGAAATGGCACTAGCTATAACATTGTGTCCTCAGATTCCTTGAGCATGTTTCCTATTTCCCTATATTGTTTGGTAAATACAAATTTTACTATGTCTAGATTTTACTATTATTTGTTACACATAACTTGAATCTAGTTATGAGTCTGGATAATGTCACATGGTATGGAGCAAGAATCGACCGTACTTCATAAATTGGCACATCGTTAATACTGCTAATGGAGATCTGAACTTTCAGCTGCGGAATAAAAACAAAATTGTGGCAAAAAGAAGTCTACTAAGTAAGTACCTATCTTTTCCACCAACACGTTGGTCAAGCAGTTGGCACAGAAGGATTACTATGCAATTAAGGTATCAATTAAGTGGTAAAAATCCCCAAAAAGTGAGACGAAAGTGCATTGGGAAACTAATATTGATCACATCAACAGGAATAGAAGTAAACAATGCAGAAATCAAGTATAAGGATAACTGTTTCACAAATATACTCGAAAGCACTAAAAATTAAGCACAAGTTCTAAAAACAAACAGCTTCTACCAATCATTTTTGCAACTTAAGATCGAAGTTTCTACGCGCTTTGTAGAAGATAAGATGCAGGACAAAGTGGAAAGAATTGAATGAGGTCAGCACTGACCATATGTTCCTAAAGTATGACACTCCGCACCCAAGAGATCAATGTGTAGATAAATAACTGTTCTAGTGAATTTCTTCATACATTTAAGTGCAAACATATCAACCACCACAAAAGCAAATGGATAAACAATTGTTTTAAGTAACGCAAATCAATTCTACGAATAGAATACTGTGGCAAAAGCACAACACGAAGTTGCATCAAACTCACTTTATTTGTCACTAGAATCGTTAGGGCACAGCTAACATACAGTTACTTTCACTTTTTACAAATACATAGAGTAAACTTGTCTCTTTCCGTAGCACTGCCTTTTTATGTCTCTTTTGCAAGCACCAATTTGCGCAGTTCTGTTTGCAGACTCAGACAAATTTCAACAAATTTTGCCTCCGTAGCTTTTAACACTCATAGACCGCCGACTAATACTCGCGTTTATAACTCCTTTACAACAGCTAAGGTACTCCCCCGTGAACTCCAGCTGAACACTGGATCACACTCCCCTTTTATACCCCACCGGATCGCGGAAGGAATGTTCCAGAAACAGACATTTCTCTAGTCGAAGGAATGTAAAATTCTTGAAAAAGTCGAATCTTCTAAATTTTCGGAAATCTGACGGTCTGGAACATACAGCGCGCACAACAAAGGGGCTAATTCCAGCTCATGTCGTCAGTGGCTGTCCCTGAATTTTCGTTTTTTTCCCTCCACTCGGTCGGTTACAACAAAGATGAGTTGACTCACTTAATCTCCCTCACGGCAGGCACCGTCACCGCCATGACAGTATTGTCTATTTTATGAAATGGCTATTATGGATACAGGTCGAATAATTTGTCTGATCAAGTAACGTAACCCAAAACATTCAAAAACACTCATTAGATCACTCAAATCATTACTTGACTTGTTGAAGTTAACGTTAAAATCACCATGCTAATTATGGTATACTTTTCTGGGGAAATCACTCTTTAGCAGCTAAAATATTTATATTGCAAAAAAGCCCTTAGATTACTTTGCGGAGTTCATTCAATAGAACATTGTAAACCACTTTTTATTCATTTAGGTATTTTAACGTTGCCATCGATGTATGCGCTGAATTGTCTTTTATATCTTAAAGAAAATCTGAATACTTTGCTCTCATATACATAATTACTAAACACGAAACTGTTTGAATTTATATATAAATAAATTTAGACACACTAAAATTCAGTATAGTTTTATGGTCGTTTCAATTAAATTATGTAATCTTTTACCACAAAGACTGAGAGAGCTCCCTATTTTAAGTTTTAAAAGGGTTATACGCCATACATTGGTGGCAAACCCATTATATTCCATAAATGAGTTTTATAATGTGGCTTGGTAAGTTTTAATTTATGACGTTTCTGTACTGTAAAGTTTACGGCAATAAAGGCTATCTATCTATGTATGCATTTTCATTTATTAGATTAAGCATAATGTCCGATTTTAAATCAAATATAATCTAAGAAATGTAGAGAATTCGAGCAGAGAACACGGTAGAAACATTAGCTCTTAACATTTTCATCGCATTTCATTTTTATGGCTGTATATTCGGATAAATAATTTTGTTTCTGGAGAATGCATTAGGTTGGTAGCACGTAGCAGTTGAAAAGCTGAGCAAGATTAACACCTAAATAGCACTGCAATTTTACAAATTATTTCATACCTACAGGAATGAATAAGTTTTATGATTCCATCCCTACAATGACCTCAACCCCGAGATAAAATAGAATCACATTTTGCTACGATCGAAAAAGAAGAAACTTCGAACGAATAGTTTCATGAACTGTAAGGACTTAAACGTCGATTTCTAGCCAGACTGATGAAAATACAGAGAGTCAACTGTTCAGAGTGCATTTCCAGCTGCTTGTGGTATACCTTATGTGCATAGATCATGCAGAATGTTCCCAAAAGGGGAAAAAAAAGTGATACAGCTCTGAAATATTCAGAATTTCTCCATATAAAGCAATGCATGAAGCAGGAATGTGTAGAACAAATGCCAAGTTTGAAAAAACCTTCGAACTCTCAGCTAGAGTCAGATTGAACTAGTTCAAAATTCAGTGCTATTTATAAATGGGTGCAAATTGTTCCCTTAGTCAAAACTGTGACAGATTTTAACTTGAAGTGTTTAAAAACAGGGGGAAAACATTCGATGCCAAATGTGTGATGTATGTTTTTAATAAGCATAGTGAAAAGACAAATACTGCAAATGACTGAGTCAGGCAGAAAATGTTGAATCCACCTGATAGCTTAAACATTTGAACAGAAAAAAATAATAAATACACTTTTTATATTTCGTATACAAGGTAATAATTTTTATTTCTTTGAAATGCGCCTCGGTTTACTATAAACAAACTATGTAACTAAACAATGACTTTAGTGGGACTGACTTAATCTCCTAACCCTTGGTCCAGGGTGTTACACAATCATGTTATTATTCTGATGATTATCTCATATTGTTAAAGATGTTGTCCGAACGCATATTTAGCATTGATGGCCACGATTATAAGCATCTCCACAATGAACGTGTCTTTGAATGCAGATATGTTTTCTATATAATGCCATTACAATGTCATTAGTTCTTTGACATGTACTTTAACCAAACTCGCTGCCATTTCTGTACTTAGAGCACATTACTGCAGAATCAAACATTATATTATTAAAGCCCTGTTGCAGTCTTTCCTCAATAAACAGGTTTTATTTTGTTTATCTTTTCTTTTATACTATTTACTTGGCTATTTAAATGAGTATTTCTACTGCTTCAAAACTAGTTGGTAGATCTGGATTTCATCTGGTACATTTTCCTCAATAATGAAGCAGATGAACATTTCATGCAATATTAATGTGGAGAAGGCGCTGTGTAGTATAAAGAGGTCTTGCAAATATTATCTCTTCCCTTGTACAGGGAAGGTTGGATCGATAACCCCTGACTGCAGCACAAATCATTGCCCTGGCCTTCGATAGGATACCTATTCCATCATTACGCCTTATCGAGAAGAACATGTGTAAAATTCACAGAGAGGAAGGCAGAGTTCAATGCTACTTATCAAAATGCTACCCATACATCGCCTAATATTTATTACCTTCCTAATGGAGAAATCCAGATAATTGCACCTATTAAACAGTAATGTATGAGAAGAACAGCGTTCACTCGCCAGCACATCGTGGAGGAATATAGATACGTAAAAGTGGTAGAGGAAGTATAGTCTGTCTCAAAAGTTATGCAATGTACCGGTTGATAAATTCTGCTTTCTTTAAATGATCAGTAGAAATACAAAATTCAATATAAATTCTTGCTGTCTCGTTGTTATACAAGGTGGTCCATGAGCCCCTTTATATTACGATCTTATGCAGCCAGGACTTAAGTTATGTACTTAACTCTTAAATTTGTCGTATATACGAATAAGAAAGAACACGAACACTAAAACAGGTATACATTGAAAACTACCCCACATATTCAAGGCTACGTAATAAATTTGAATAAGTTATATGTACCATGGTTAGAAGGTTGAGGTGCATAAATATATATGCAATTTTGTTATATATTCTTTAGTTTGTTACTCTTTCTGATGGCACCGTGGCCAAAAAGTTAGACCGCTCTCCTATCACCAAAGTGATCCGGATTCAATCTGGGCACCGTATGCAGATTTGCATTCGATGAAGTGGCATCTGGGCAAGGTTCCTCCAAGTTCCCGGTTTTCGCCGCCGTTCATTCCGCCAAACGCTCTATTAACACCTTTCTTTTGTATAATTTCGCCCTCAGTTCACATCTCTTCATCACTTACAGACGAGACTTCAGGCTGACCATCTGTTCTGGCTACTCTGCTTGATCCTGCTTCTTGCCAGACATCTGAACACAGGCTCCCACTGAAGTCCTGAGTGTGCGAATCTTCCATACCAAAAGAAAAACTATAGTGTCACAGACTCTTAATTTACTCTGTTGATTCGGGTGGTGGGTGACGTCACTCCCTCCCCTCCTTTATGACTGGATGAGTGGTCTTAAGGCCAGAGACTCTCTCTCTGTAACTGCGAGCTCATTGAACAACATGTATCTGTAGGCAGCTCCGCTTCTGGGCAGGTAAACGGCCGTTATGGTCGCTTTTGTAAATCTGTTTGCTGTAGTAACTATTCTTATTAAGTGAATTCCACTTTTAATTAGCTTTACCCTACCTTTCTACCAATGAACCATTATAGAAAAGATCCCATCCTCTCGCTAAAGCATGTAGTTTTGCTCTGAGTGTTTGCTCCCGAGTGTTCGACCTGACCACGTGTTTCTTAATTATTCACAAAGTAAGAACAGGTCGTCACAATAGAAAGAATATTATTCTTTTTTTCCTTAAAACATTTCTGTTTGGATCCCAGGAGGTATGACGGCAAGTTACGAAACTTAGTTATTTTGTTTTAGTTTCTTTCTAAATCTTTGTTTTGTCATTCAACACTTATAAATCATGTACTCACTACAAGGCTCCGTGAATTCATTTAAATCAGTTAAGCATGTATATACAAAGAAAGAATAAAAAAGGAAAGAAAGATAATAATCAATAGTGAGGAATACGTATAATATGAAACTATTAGTGAAGCAAACAAATATATACAAATATAATAATTTGTAACTTAAAACTTCACTTATCTTATACGAATTGATGATATTTTTTTCTTATAAATTGTCCGGGATCGCGATTTCTGTAAAACTTTTACACATCTTCAGCCGGAAACAACAAAGCTGTTGCCATCGTTACGAACGCTAGATGGCAATATGTTCTTCTTAGTACTACCAAAATCTGAAAATAAAACAAATTTAAAAACAGAATCGACTGCCGGTATTTCAAAATTCACTACCCGATGTTTGTTACTTAAAATAAATATATTTTCCCAAACCATTAAATCTATCGGACCATTTAATTGTTTTAATAATTTAACTTATTGATTTATTTCATGGTTAAATGACCAAAAATGATCTGCTAAGGCCGATTTATCAGTCTGTTTATACCTAATGTTACGAAAATGTTCCTTCGTTCTGGTTTCTAAATTACGTTTTGTCTTTCCAATATAAACTTTATCACAATCGAAGCAATTAAACTGATAAATACCAGTATTTTATTATTAGGAATTTTATCTTATTTTAGAGAAATGCAATATGTTTTTAAAACTATATTTATTTTGAGGAACTAAAGTTATACCAAACTCTTTAAAATTTTTGAAAATATTATTAACCCAAAGATGGTAAGTAAATATTTTAAACTTATAATCGTCTTTTATTTTTCCTATGGTATAAATATCATTAACAGTTTTCTTATATTTGAATTTTTCAATTTTGCATTTATAAAGTCTTTATTAAAACCATTAATTAAAGCAGTATTAATAATATGTTTATATTCTTTATTAAATTAGTTTTTATTCAGGGGTATATTTATTAATCTATAAGTCAAATTACTGAAAACAGCAAATATATGAGAAAAAAGGGTTAAAACTTGTACACCAGATTTTGATCTGAGTTCATCGTAAATCCAAGCGATGCAAAGTTACCTACAGCCATTTTGAGCATATTCAGTAATTGGTTAAATATCTGTTTACTTACAGTTCCTTCCTTTATACACGAACGATGAATGAGCCCAGGATCCACAGAGCTTAGAGTTTCCCGACATTCGTATTTCAGGATAAGGGAAAATCCCAGGAAAAAACTTATTCAGATAACTCACTCTAATCAAGATTCGAACTTTGGACCTCTTGATCATCAGGTAGACATGCTACCACCACGTATAGTGGCAGGCCTTTTCTTTGTTTCTGATCATTACCTCCTATGACTTCTTCCATATTTTAGAGGCAAAAAAACGCCTAAATAAAGGGCTTCTGCCATGGTTTTGCTGAAAAATATTTCACTATTGAGCACTGAAAAATATGTGTCAGGATCCACGATATACTTAAAACTCTCTTATTTAATATGTGACATGATACATATTTTTAAAGAACCCTATATATATATATATATATATATATATATATATATATATATGAATTTTAAGGGCTTCAGTCTTAAATATTAAAATGTAAGTTAACCATTTGAGCAATAAATGCCTAAAAGATCGAGGGCAATAAAACAAGAGTGAAGAACTTTTGATTTATCATTTTACCAGAAAAAGAGTAGTTTCATAACTTTCAAAATAATAACTGGAATTTTTGCGTGTTTCCAAGAGAAATTAGCTGTTTTGCAGTGAAAATCTGTAGGTAAGTATTTGTTTTAAGTATATTTGTTTTTATTCATTAGTACTGTAACAGAAGTTTTGAGTTATATTTAGAAAAGGTATGAAAAGTTTATAAATTTATAAAATTATATGTCATTTTGTGATTGGCCGTAGTAATAATTGTATGACGTAATGTTGTGACGTGGCAGTAAATCGGCCAATCACAAAATTAAGATAGGACTAACGATAGTTACGAAAAATCAATAATCTTGGTATAGAGATGTCTTGTAATCGTGAGTGTGATGAATAGTGGTGCAGGATCAAGAACATTTATGTATTAGTTGGAACTGTTTAAATATATATTATCGAAATGTTGGAAGTATCCTGAAAGTGATTGGGAAAGGAAGTTCAAGTAAAATGTAATTCAGATAATACAATTTAACTGTTACAAAATTTGACTTCTCCGAAACTTTATTCCGAGCCGCGCCTGAAACTTAGATTCTCATGACTCTTATTTAATTAAACACAATCATCAAGAAACAACTCAAAATACAACGAATTAACCCTGTTATATCTGGCTTCTCGACGTGGGTCTTCGAAAAGTCAACGTGTATCCCATCTCAAACATAGAAATCCCGCACCAAATTGCGCCCGAACGTGTGGCTGATTAAGATGGAGAGAAATTAACTACGGATAGAATGCCCGTCCCAGTACAAATATTCACATTAAAATCATTAGGTAATTTAAGGTGTAGATGCTCTATATCATCAGTTTTGTCGGTTTCATTTTGCAACATCCAATATACTGTTCACTGCAGTGGCGGCTCGTGAGCAGTTTTTTTTTTCGTGGAGCCAGATGTGAAGAAGCTTGTAATGAATATAGAAGTGAGGTTATACCTTTAAAAGTAGGTCACCTGTGGCTAGTTAACTGTGTGTCAGGATTGATATTTCATGCGCAGAATCAATCTGAGTAGCAATTTTTACAGCTCCCAATAATTTAAATTTCAGGCATTTTGTAAGTGAATGCACTTGCCTCGGGCTTTGCAATTCGATGACTCAAATGTTTTCGATCCTTAAAACCAACTAAGAAACAGTGTTATGCTCATTTGCAGTTATGTACGATTTCTTACTAAACCAACTGTTACAGAAAGTTCTGTTTTTTGCCTTCTTGCTGCGTAAATGTAGATATTATTCGGTTAATATGCACCTAATCATTTAATTTGAGTTTTTATTTCATCTTTAATGAAGGTTAGGACTTTTAAATAAATAATCCACTCTGTTTATTTTAAAGCTACATTACTTTGTCCACCAAACAATTAAGATTCCAACAACAACCACATGAGTGCTAATCTTAATGCAGCGGGCCGCAACTAGCTGGCCCCAAGCGTTGCTGTGAGAAAATGTACAAAGAGGAGAGTAGGCGAGCGAGAGAGGTATAGCCACGGGTATTGGTGTGTAGTGTATAGAGAGTGGGGAGTGACCGTGTGCCCGTATAATCTGGCCCAACATTCTGCTTTGCGACAAGGTGAATGGCGCGGTTGTGGTGTACAAACACTGCAAGTTCCAATTATCGGTAACCATTAAGAATCGTGGTATAACGAATTATTGTTTGCAATGATTATTAAAATGAAATATAAAATAATTTTTCTTCTTCACTCCTACGGCTAGGCAATGCTGTCTGTTCTGGCTTAAAAAATGTCTGACCATCGTTTTCATGGTCTTCCCGGATGTCTCTTTCCTCTAGGTTTATAGTTTATAACTCTTCTTGGGATCCTATCTCTCGGCATTCTCTCAATATGCTCTCTCCATTCATTTCTATAATTTATTATTTTTTCTTCTAAAGAACTTATTTCTAAATATTCTCTTATTTTTTTCATTTAGAATTTTATCTAAAAGAGTATATCCCTTTACTGCTGTTGAAAATCTCATTTCGGCAGCCTGTATCTTGTTTTTGTCTGCTTTTGTTAATGTCTATGTTTCAGAACCAAAAAGAAAAGCAGGCACAGCCATTACTTTATAAAATTTCATCCCTGTTTCTTTTCTGGTTTTAGTTTTTAGGCTTCTATTTATTATGCCGCATATTTGTTAAAACATTGGTAATTTATTTTTAAAATCATTTTCATATTTATAACTGACATATGTTCCCAAATATTTAAAACCCGTAACTTGCTCTAAGATAATATCATCAATTACTATTTTGGTTCTAATAGTGTCTTTACCTCGAAACGCCATTGTTTTTGTTTTATTTGTGTAAATTTTGAAATTATAATTCTTACATAACTTCTGTAAAATATATACTGCTCTTTGCAGCTCGTCTTCAGTTTTACTGATAATTATTTGGTCATCCGGAAATAGTGTCGTCTTAAGAATAAAATTTGGTGCAAGATGAATGGCTACGTTAATCTTAAACATCCACTCTCTAATCAGATCATCTATATAAATTATGAATAAAATAGGAGACAAACTGCAACCCTGTCTTACACCTTGATTTGTATGTATCCATTTACTATACATTCCATTTCCAATATGTATGCTGATTTTTGTATCCATATATATATATATATATATATATATATATATATATTAGAACTTTAATGAGATGATATGGGTAGCCTCTTCGAGTCATGATTTCCAACAATTTTTTACCGTTTACACGATCAAACGCTTTTTCATAATCAATAAAAGCTATATGTGTTTCCAGATTAAATTCTCTTCTTTTTTCTATTATCTGCTTAACTATAAAGGTAGCATCCGTACAGGATCGTCATTTTCTAAAACCATTTTGTTCTTCTAAAAGTAGAACATCTGTAATGGTTTGTAACTTTTTATTTAAGATTCTTGCATATAATTTATATCCTGTGTTTGAAATACTCATTCTTCTATAATTCTCACATCTGTTTCGAGCACCTTTCTTAAAAATAGATATAATCCGAGCATATAATTTTTCTTCACATTAAAAATACCTACAAGCTGCGAGATATTATTGATGGGGCCCGATCTCTCTGGCCCTTATTGGCACTCCGCTCCTGGTTCACTGTATTCTGGTCTTGATAGTTTGTGTTATTTTCTTGTCACGTATTCTGAATTCTTGAATTCTTCTTGCACGATCTATATGAAATCACAGGGAGACGACCGTACCTTTCCTGTTTCAATGAGTTATACCCATAAATGTAGTCGTGCGGCGTAAACTAATGAGAACAGAAAGTCAATTAATCTACATTTCTCTTCCGTCGCTGAAGTAACACCACTTCTTTCATAACAAACAATTCCCCCTCCAAGTCACAGTTACATATAACCTATAATTTTGTGGTTCAGTTATGATAAATGGATGAATCACCTTGTTCCTCAAGCATGACAAAGGTCGTGATCATGGCTGTCTTTAGACCGCAGAGTTCTATTACTCGAAAAACTTCCACACGACCTTGTGTGATTATTACTTCGTCTGGACAGTTTAAAGCGTCCAAAGGAAGAAAAAAATATTGGAGTAAACTTATAGGGCGTGAAATTGTGCTGAAATCTTTCTGAGCGCTTTACAGGATGACACAAGCACATGCAATCAAATATCCTGCTGCGCAACATTTGTTGCAAGTCACATTCAGCCATAAGCCGGATATCGAAATAGAATCACGAGATAGAGTTGTTTTCCCCGATCAGAGTAGAGAAATATGAAATAAGCCGAAATTAAACTTGCCTTTGATTTTTCACTAAGTGTGCCTTTAAATAAGAACGAAGTTAAAATAGTTTTCAAGAAGAATACCAAATTCCAATTTTGAAGACAAGAGCATTAATTTAGGTGGGTTGCTTAGTAACTCGAGCAATAAAATCTCTTGTGATTTTTCCCCTGATTGGAGTTCCTCTGAAGGTAGTTAGATGAGATTATACTAAAGTGTGCCCGACAGGAGATGTTGTTGGCGTGAGGTCTACCCTAAAGTCCGAAGACTCCAGCCTCTATTACCTCGGGAGCGACGGAAAACTCCGAGGTTCTTTCCTTTGGGCAATACCTTGAGTCTAAAAAGCCCCCCTTCCATCGACAACAACGTCAAGACGGGTGAAAGTGTATACGCCACTTACGCGCGTCAACCCCGCAGGGACGTCTGCTGATCTAGCACACCTACTAGTTCTGCAGGCTAGTACCCGGGACTTATGAGGCAATCCTCTGCCCCCTCCGGGCAACCGTAGCCTGGCCGGAAGTACCCGATCTCCCGCGGATAACGGGAACACACTGCTCCCTCGAGTCCAACCCAATCCGAACAACTACCATTCAAGGAGGGGCTCGAATGTTCGGCCCGAGGTTCCACTAGTAACGTCAGAGGTACCACGAGTGCTAAGGGTCCGCAGCGCCCGCACCACGGAGGCCCGATAGGAGAGACGAAAAACGACAACTTAAAAGTTAAAGTTAACCACTGGCACGACAGCCCTAAGAGGGCCAAGGTCTACCAACCCGACTGCCGGCCTCACGCCCACTTACGCACGGCAGAGGTGGGCGATCATCCAGCCGATACGTGGAAGACAAAATTTAATTTAACTGTCTCTGTGGTTTGATGGTTGGCATGCGAACTTTTAAATCTAGAGCTTCCATGATAGATTCGTGGCTGAAGCACAGGCATTTTTCTTTAGCCAAAATTACTCCGCATTCCGCTAGAGTGTGGAAGTGCGAGTGATAATGTACAAGTGTAGGTAAATGAATTTCATGTTTATAAAGAAATGCCAATATAAAAAAGCACAAAAATACAGAGAGTGATCATCATTGCTGATGAACAATGTTGCTCCAACGAAGAGTTGTCAATGTGGTCTTAGATGTTAAGGGCAAACCAGTTTCCTGATAATGCCTTGATTTGCAAACGTTTTCTTCGTCAACATTTACATGTGCATTTCTCTGATACAATTATATTTGCTATTCTAACAATGGACGTCAAAAGCCAAGGAAATTATCCCACTGTTAACCAAATTTCCTCATTTTCACTTACGACGCTTTGGGAAATCCACAATGCGACCACTTAAATGGAGAATATACGCATTGCTCCCTGAACAATAGAACTGGAGCTGTAATTTAATAATTTTAACGCCACTACCAGCTAATTTGCTTCCTCTTTTGTTTTTTCTTGATCAGATCCCTAACTTTTCTTTCTAATACATTCACAGGTTTTTCCGTTCGCTTCTGTCATGTGGTATGAGATAAAAAAGAGACACTTCCTGGAAATGTGCTGCTTTCAGGGCTATTTGTAACGTCATTGTTCCTCTAATTGCGGTGCCCATTCCCACCCCCTCAACTTCCCAAGATATATTGTACAGATTAAATAAAGCTTGACTGCTTCTCATTCAGAACAGCTGCATTCAATGCCAAGAGTTTGTGAAATTTATTTATTTGACTTTACAAATCTGACTATTTGAGTACTTTATTGTTAAGTACAGTGCATTGCTTATTTTGTACATCTATATGGTTTCGGATTTTGCCTAATTTTAATGATATATTTAGAATTGTTTTTACAAACCTACTTATTTGAGTTCTTTATCGTTAAGTTGTATGATTTGGTTATTTTATATATCTATAATGCTTACGGGTTTTCTTCCATTTTAACGGCAGCTTAAGAATTGCTTTAATTTTTGGAAACATCCTAAGAGTGCAAACATCCTAACAGTGCCACATAAAAAACAGAATTTCTGAATGTGCCCCGAGGAATGTGAGATAATTTAGTTCCACTTCAAGTTGGAATTCAAGTTGATCAGTTTAAAATTAAAATACATATTTCCTTCAACTTAGATGATTAAACATACCATCCATTTAGCTTGTATTGATTTATTTAGATTTAAGTCAATTAGACATTTACCTGTTTGCAATGAATATTTTCTGTAGCTAGTAAAACTAATCTTTGACCTCAAATTGAGAACTTCGGCTGCAACTTGAGTTTGAAAGAATTCAATTATTAATTTATAAATTATAAGAGGTTTTGGAATATGTATATCTAAATTACCCTTAAATATAACTTGCCTTGATATATGAATCAACTCTTAAAGTGTCTACACATTTTATTTAAGCTCTTTGAGTAAAGACGTCAATTTATGTGCTGTGGTTGGTCTAAAATGTCTATATTAGGCATTGTTATCCTATTTCCTAGGTGTTGGATTTGTTTTGTTAGATTATTCATTAGCTATTTAGGTGGATATTTTGAGGTTCTGTGTCAAGGACAACAGTCTTTCATGATCTCTACTATCTACCTTGAACATATTTATAGTTGATATGAATTGATGTTCATGGCGTGCAAATGACTAAATTGCATGTACGTAGTTTCAAACGTGTGCTGCCTTACTGTGTACCATGGTTATGTAAACCATGAGATTTTATTAAATTAACATATTAACAGTAGAAACTCCGATACGTTATGTTCTTACCACTTTATTTTAGCTTAACTTCTAAAAATTATTCTGAAAAATAGTTTTTTCTACGTACTTCAAGTTAGTCGAGATAAATGTTTAGAGACAGAGTTGCGCTACAAATTTCTTTGTAGGCACAAGGGGCATAGAAAAAGACGAAGGAATGGTCACATCTTTAAAACGCATTCGATAAATGACACTTTGAATTCACATAGCTTTTCCTATTTAACTGCGGTAAACAACTTATAAAGGGCGGCAAAAATGAGATAATGTTTTAAAAATTCAAACTGATAACAACGAACACTTCGGAAACAACTGAAACCACAAAAATATATTTGAAATTGGTTATGTACTTCAAAGAGGTCTACATATATTGCAGTATCTTCTTTTCTATCCGTTAGGGTTTACCGAATATATAAAAATATAACAACTTCATTCCGAGTGAAGAGGATTTCGTAGACTATTCGTAATATGTATTATTTACTACATCTTACATATCATAAATATAGCCGGCAATTGTGAGTGGAGGTAGTTTATTGAAAATCTCGGTGTCGCATCATTGGAAGTTGAACTTAAATACAGGTTTGCGATATATTAGGCTTTTCAGTTTTTGAATTGTTATCTTATTCACACAAATACACACAAACATATTTATAAAAATTGTTTTGGGGGACATTCAGTACACCAAAACATGTATTCAGGGTGAAATTTCAATGTCGTATTCTTGGATCGAATACTATACTTCTCTATCTACTACAAGAAAATTGTGCATAAAGCAAAAAGGTAGAGTACCTGTTATTAAATACCCCCCCCCCCAAAAAAAAAATGTCTCATCTAGTTCAACAGCATATTTTAGTAGCATGCCCAGGTGATTTAGCATTCCCTTATATTGCTATATTATGCAATCTGCAGTTATGGAATCCTCTTAACATTACGTGTAATTGAAGTCATGTTAGAGATCAAGTACATCGAGACAAACGTAAATCATAATACATCTGTAGATTTAATTTAAAAATAGGAACGCTAAATTGATTGTATATGATGAATTATGAGCAGATACATAAATAAAGTGCACCAATACACCTTAAAATCCTTACTAATATCATTTATTCCCTCTTTCTCTTCGTTTGGTTGGAATTTATCTTTCTTTATCTTGCTCATTTGTCCTTATGTTTTGCTAAATACTTCACAGGCCTTTTCTTTCGTTGACAACACATTTAATATTTTATCACATTAAAAATAGCCTGAAAAATATTCTAGAGCGTTTTTATGAACTGCCACGCTTTGCATAAATTAATGGATAAATATAAATAGCTGTATTAAAATCCTAGTATTCCAATTATCCGGCCAATTCGTGGCGCCGTAATCTCACTTGCAGGATCTATGTTAAGCTCGCCCTTAGAAAATATTCAAAGTGCACTTTTCTCCGTTTCTGCACTTATCTAATATACCTAGGAGTATTCAGCGCTGAATGTTCTACATAAATTCGAAAAAAAATATTTTTCCAGAAAAAGCCGAATTATTATTCATTAATAAAATTAATTATGAATGTTACATTCCCGACAAAGTGTGCAAATAGGGCGGGGTAATTTCTTAAATTTTTGCCTCTTTAAAATGTTTGACCTGATTTTGGTGGATGAAAAGATATAAAGATTCATTCTTTAATATCAGGAATATACAGTTTTGGATTTATGGTTTTTACAATTTAAAGATGATTGAGTGTTAGAATTCTAAATTATTATTTTTCTAGGAAAATGTTTATTGTTATAGAGAACTTAACATTTGATTGCAGAGAATTAGCTGTAATCGAAGACTTAACAAGACAAGTTTGAAAGGTGAAAATTCGCATACTTTTCGCGTGAACCACGTTACATAATTCTCATTTTTTAAAATTTTCTTGGAACGTTAGACAGATTGAACTATAAAAAATTATTTTAATTGAAAATATCTTAGATAATTATATATATATATCTATATTTACATCAATATTTATCAATATAATCTATATTTACATATATTAATTATAAATTTTAAGTATAAATTAATATATTTATATTAATTATAATTAGTATAGTAATATGGCGTTAGGTACAGTGATGGTAACACTGACAAGCAATCTGCTACTGTGCATTAAGAATAGAGCAATGGAAGAGTTTATAAGGCTTAAATTAATAAACATGTGAATTTAAAAGCTGTAACATTCAGTAAACTGGCTACAGACAATTGTGCATTTGTTGCAATAATTGTCATTCCCGCAAAAACGGTTAGTAATTGCTGATGGATCCGTCGCTGCCAATTTTGCCTCACAACACAAGAGCGCGCGTGCGTGCGTGTGTGTACGCATATGTGGATATTTGAAGAACCTGGTTGTTACACGTGACTTCAATTGAATTGGAGAAAGACTCATCGCTCGAGTATTTGAAGCCGGTGTTTCTACAGCACGTGTCTGGAATCCTAGAAAGCATACGGCAGGCAAATTGCACGTTCTTGTAGAATTTGTAGAAAACAGGAGCACGTACAATTTGAGTAGGTTTCGTAACAGATTACAAAATAAAATGTTTTGAAGTATGTGCCATCAATAATTTTATAAGTGCCAACTTTAGCCTTAACATTATTACTGGTGATGTTTCAAATTTATGTAATTTAATTTTAAAAAATCACAATAAAAATTAAATTTATTTATTTCGCAACATAGTCTCCAGAAAGGGCAATACTTTGTCATGTCGGTGTTTTAATTTAATTAAGTGTAGTGCGACTTATTATGGTCCGCAAAATAGCTGTTTACCGCATCAATAACCTCCTCGTTACTGTGAAATTTTATACTCCAAGAAACGTTTTGACGTTCGGAAATAGGTGGTAGTCACTGGGTGCTAGATCTGGCGAATGCGTTGTATGTTCAAGCAATTCGAATTTTAGTTCGCACAGTTTTTTCGCATTCCTAAGACTGAACGATGGGCCAGAGCACTGTCGTGAAGAAACAAGATTTTTTCTTTGCCAAATCAGGTCCTTTTCTTTTCACTTTATCACTCAAACGTTGCAGTAATCTTGCTTAGTAGTCACCAGTGATGATTTAACACCCTCCCAAGTATTCAATAAAAATAATTCCCTGTGTATCCCAGAAAACCACGCCATAACCTTGTTAACTAACAAAATTGATGGATAGAGTCAACATGAAAAATTCAATGCCATGGCCGGGATTTGAACCACGGATCTCCTGGTTTCCGTCCAGTCGCTCTTAACCTTTGAGCTACCATGGCCAACGTGCCTTCCTGACATTAAATTCTCCAGTTGACTCGTATATTTTCCCCGGTAGACCACTAGGGGCTCTTGCATTCGAGATACACCGTTTGTGGCGACTTACTATTGTAAGTACTTGAGTCCCAGGCTTCATCATTTAACTCTTATTATTTTAGTTAATTGATGGAAATTAATCATTTCTCCACACTAGCCGTATATAGGCAATTTTTCATGTTGACTCTATCCATCAAACATCTTAGCCTATATACGGCTAGTGTGGAGAAATGATTAATTTCCATCAATTAACTAAAATAACAAAATTGACTATGCCTCTTTTTAAGTTGGTTCGCCTGGCGCAATCCATTGTTTTGACTGCAATTTATTTTCTGGAGTGTACTAATGTATCCGGATTCATCCATGGTAATAAGCCATCTGAAAAGTTTTTTTATTTTAATGGTGACTTTTTTCAACAAACTTCTGGCTTAGCAATGGGTAATCCTGTGTCACCTTTTCTTGCTGATCTTTTTATGAGTTTTTTTTTTCGAAATTCAAGTCACTAAAGCTTTTCCATTAATTTTTAAAACATGGTATAGGTATGTTGATGATATTTTTGCTATTGTTCCTGAAAAGCATATTAACGATGCTTTAAAATTACTAAATTTACAAGATAAAGCTATAAAATTCACATAAGAAAATGAAATTAATGGTTTTCTTCCTTTTCTAGATTTGTAGATAAGAAATAATAACAAATTAGATTTTGGTATTTATAGGAAATCTACTCATATTGATAATTACATAAAAAATAAAATTTTAACCCTTTTTCACATAAATTTGCTGTTTTTAATAGTTTGATTTATAGATTCATAAATATACCTCTGAATAAAGAATATTTTAATAAAGAATATAAACATATTATTAATTCTGCTTTAAGTAACGGCTTTAATAAAGATTTGATACAAAAGAAGATTGAAAAATTTAAATATCAAAAAACTTTTAATGATATTTCTACCCTTAAAAACTAAAGACGATTATAATTAGTTAAAAATGTTACTTACCATCGTTGGGTTAATAAACACTTTCAATTTTTTTTTTTTTTAAAGAAGTTGGTATAACTTTAGTTCCTCAAACTAAATATAGTATTAAAAATTTACTACATTTTTCTAAAAAAAAAAAAAAAAAGATAAAATTCCTAATAATAAAAAATCTGGTATTTATCAATTTAATTGTTTAGATTGTGATCAGGTTTATATTGGAAAGACGAAACGTAATTTGGAAAGCAGAACAAAAAAACATTTTCGTAACATTAAGTATACACAAACTGATAAATCGGCCGTAGCAGATCATGTTTGGTCATTTAACCATGAAATAAATCCTGAAGTGATATTACTAAAAGAATTAAATGTCCGATAGATTTAGTGTGGGAAAAAATATTTATATTTATTGATTTATTTAGGCATTAAGCATTTCAAATTGAAGTACTTAAACACTGCTCGTTTTTTCCAAATCCTCCATTTTCGTGAAACTTTCTTACCTGTCTTGTTTAAAATGCCTCATTCAAAAACTAAACAAGATATTGACCTGTAACTGTGGATACAAGCTAGTCTAGAGTTAAACTATATAATAATATCCGTTAAACTAGCCCAGTGGCACCATCTCTATGTGAGGCCCAGCACTTATCAGCTGACCCTCGTAATTGCACTGTGTAACTGGAAATAGCTCTGCCATAAGTTACATCTACCTCTGTTGGCTGGAGCTACTTTAAGTCGTAAAGTAACACTGGTGCGAAATATCTTGCACACAGAAATCACTCATGCCCAGGCCTCATTACGGTCACATGGCTAATCTTCACGCTAAGAGATCGTGCTGGGATCGTGGGAAAGGGCACGGATGTGTTTGTTGCATATACATGTAGGAGGTAAACGTGTGTATATTAAGGGTTGATAGTGCAGTAATTCATATCCCCCAACCCTTCCCTTGCCTTTCATTATGATACCTTCCTTTCCCTCCATCCTGTTGACAGCCAGCTGTGCGCTCCGCACCAGAAACGATCACGCGCTCAAACCATTTATATTTCTAAACGCACCCTCGGAGCTAAAGTGATCTAAAATGTATTACTGGCGAAGTCATTTCGGAGCGACATTATATGTTACATGTTTCAGTTTGCTCAAAACAGTACAATCCTTTCTCCATTCTTCTAATATACGATGTGTTCCTACGTACAATCATTTTCAAATTAAACACGCTTTAAGAGGTATTTAGCCGACTTTAAATGCGTGCATTTTATAAACATTTTCGCCGGAAATAATCAGCATATCACAAAGAAATCGTCTATGAATACACTTACATGGTTACTATAGCTTTGTAAAACCTATCTTCTGTCATTACGAAAAGACAACCAAAGGTTGTGAAGGGGTAGAGCCAGACTGAAAAATTCAATGCCACGGATCTTCTGGTCTCCATCCAACCGCTGTAAACCATTGAGCTACTATGGCCAACGTGCCAACATCACATTAAATTATACAACTGACTTGTGTTTTCTCCCGGTAAACCACTAGGAGACAACACATGAGACAACTACCTTAATGGCGACTTACTATGCTGTAAGTACTTTAAAACCCGGGCTTTATAGTTCGGACCACTATTAGGTACAATTAATGTAAATTAATTGTTCTTTCACACTAGCCGTGTGTAGGACGCACTATGAAAAGGTAGATCCAGACTAAAAAATGCAATGCCATAGCCGGGATTTGAACCACGGATCTTCTGGTCTCCGTCCAGCCGCTCTAAACCATTGAGCTACTAAGGCCAACGTGCCAACACAAGCAATCACATTAAATTATCCAACAGAGTCGTGTTTTTCCCGGTAAACCACTAGGAGTTCTCATAGACACATGAGACAACTACCTTAATGGCGACTTACTATGCTGTAAGTATTTTAAGGCCCGGGCTTTATAGTTCGGACCACTATTAGGTACAATTACTGAAAAATTAATTGTTGTTTCACACTAGCCGTGTGTAGGACGCACAATGAAAGGGTAGAGCCAGATTGAAAAATTCAATGCCATAGCCGGGATTTGAACCACGGATCTTCTGGTCTCCGTCCAGCCGCTCTAAACCGTTATCTTGTGCTGTTACGAAAAGGCAACCAAAGCTTATGATCAAATAATTTGTTTTCAAAACATGTTTCACATTTTTATAAGAATAAACAGAATTGCCTAATTCCCTGGAGTTAAAAAGACTTTGCAATTCTTAATAGTTCTTAACTTCTTAATGTATATCTATTCTCTTCCATTTATTTTTTTAAAAGGTATCTCAAATATATATTACATAAATCTATAATAAATAAAGCGTCATGAAATGTTGTTAAGAAAACTATTATTTTTTAAAAAAAAACAACTAAGTTTTATACAAATTATGATTTAAACAATAGAATAATTAGCTTATAGAAAGTTTTGTAATCAACATATTCAAGGTAAGAAGATATACATCCTTAGATCACACATAAAAGTTTGCCAACAGATGCAAGTGACTTCTTTTTTTTTTTCCTCAATAGCTTCTGAGATATTTAGCAAAACAAAACGCACAAACTCGAATAAAATAGCACGGATCAAAATAATTAAAACTATGTTAAACTTAAAAGTTACGTACAAATTAATTAGGAACATTTAAGCATTAATCTGACAAACAAACAAAATGAATTTTTGTATTTTGTTACATCTCTTATTCAAAAATTCCTAGTCGTAACGCAGAAAATAGTGATAGACTTAAATGGTGTAATGCTATATTAATTTTGAAATATGCCATCCATATTTATTCTAAGTTTAACGTTTGACACTCTAACCGCAATTCAGATACGTATCAGTTCATTTAAATGTTCTATGATCATTTAATTTTCCTAACCAAGACACGTAGAAGTGAGTGCTACGACGAAAAAATTAACTTCATGAAAATAATGTCCTGGCACGAAAGTGGTGATTTCTTTAATCGTATATACTAGATAGCATGAAACCCTGAGATGAGTTGAAATCAACTGCACGGCCTCTGTAGAGTGTATTTTATCCAGGATAAGTATTGGAGGCTCCGTATATCAGTATATTTGCGGTTTTCCTATGACCAGGAGCCGCCACTCTCAAACCTCGAGGACCTTGAATGCACTCCGTTCAAGGTTTCTCGACGTGAGAAAAATCGCTAACCAATGCATGGATCTCTGTTCCTTTGGAACAATACTCCCAGGAATGCTGTTTCATAATCTTTGTTAAATATGATTTTTACTTATAATTTTTTTCATTAAATAACTTGTACTTAATTGTACCAATGAA